>VDFB02024545.1:52290-363927 GCA_007258455.2 Sequoia sempervirens | reverse complement strand
GAGAACTGAACTGTAATGTGTTTTAGTTTGTAGTACTCTTTTGTTTCTTTGCATATGTGTGATAAATTCTTAGTTCAATGATGCTAACCAATTTTTGAAAAAAGAAAGTAGTGTCATGGTTCGCATTTGATCCAACAAGTAAAAATGAAAGCTCAACCTCTTGGAATGAAAATTACTGTTTGCAAAACAAATGAATAAGAATGAGGTAGTTAAGGTGTTTGAAGTTATTTAGAGGTCACTTTTAGGGTGCAAGGCTTAAAACTTCATTTTAAATGCACTCAAAAAAACTTTAAAGGGGTCTCAGGCCTATTCCCCCCTCATTCCACATGCTATGCAGCCATTTACTTGTTGTGTAGGGGTTGAACAATGGAGAAAACATGTAAAAATAATATATATGTGTGTGTGTGTAGCCTAGAAGCATGAATTAGGATTAGAATATCACATAACATCATATAAACAAAAAACCACCATAAACTTGAATGTCATTTAAAACATGCATGATAAATATTCATCATTGAATCTTGAATTGTTGTAGCTTGATAGACAAAGTCTATTGATGCTAGGGTTCAATTTGTATGATATTGAAAAAAGAAGACAACTAAGTAGAGTTATCAACATTCTTAAAAAATCATAAGACTTTTTCTAGTATGCTAGCCATTTTGATGTCTTCAAGATTGTAGTCTCAAACATTATTTTGTATCATTGTTACAATGGTCTTGAGAGTGGTAGCTTAATATAGGTCCATAATACAAAATCTAGTTTACCTGTGCAGTGTAGCAATGCCATAGGAAGATTTTTTTTTGAAAGAAAAAATGAAAGCTCAGCCTCTTGGAATGAAAATGCTTGTTTGCAAAACAAATGAATAAGAATGAGGTAGTTAAGGTGTTTGAAGTTATTTAAAGGTCACTTTTAGGGTGGAAGGCTTAAAAATCCATTTTAAATGCACTCAAGGCCTTGGAACAGGGCTCATAGACTGACCTCCAGTCAAAATGTATCTTAAATGCACAAAAAAGAATGGAATTACTTCAAACCAAGTTTGTGAAGAAGTTAACTTTGCTGCCAACTAGTTTCCCTTAAGAGTCAAAAGTGCTAAAAGGAAGCAATCTTTGAAGGGATATTTCTTACAAACTATAATGCTTACAAACTCTCCATTCAAGGCTATGGGATCGTATTGAGACCATTTAAAAAAACCTCTCTTGGTTTTTTCTTTCTCAAAGACATTTTCTTGTGGTGATGACTTTTCATTAGAGGGAAAGGTTTCCAAATGCAAGCAATGTAAAGTTGCAAAGTGGTGAAACTTTCATTCTGTAACTCGTACGACCAAAAAAACTGTTCCAACATGTTTGAATGGATGAATTTATGCTAGGGATGGTCCTCTTTTGCACCCAAATACGCCAAATCACTCTGAGCTACATTGGACTGGTGATTTCCCTTAACAGTCCAAAGTGTTAAAAGACAACAATCTTTGAAGGGCTATTTCTCAGAGACTATGAGGCTTAAAAAATATGTATGAGGCTATGGGATCATGTTGGGACCATCTACACAAACCTCTCTTGGTTTTTGATATCTCGGAGGTGTTTTCCTATGGTGATGACTTTTCAGTGGAGGGAAAAGTTGCCAAATGCAAGCAGTGTAAAGTTGCAAAGTGGTGCAATTTTCATTCCAAAATTTGTATGACCAAAAAAATTGCTCTAACACATTCGGATGGGTATGTTTATTCTAGGGATGGTCCTCTTTTATACCCAATACGCCAAATCACTTTGAACTACATTAAACTAACGATTCCCCTTAAGAGTCCAAAGTGCTGAAAGACAACAATCTTTGAAGGACTATTTCTCAGAGACTATGAGGCTTAAAGACTTTGTTTGATGGTATGGGATCATGTTGGGACCATCTACAAAAAATTCTCTTAGTTTTTGCTATCTCAAAGGCATTTTCCTATGGTAATGACTTTTTAGTGGAGGGAAAAGTTTTCAGATGCAAGCAGTGTAAAATTGCAAAGTGGTGCAACTTTCATTTCATAACTCGTACGACCAAACAAACTATTCCAAAATGTTTGAATGGGTATGTTTATGCTAGAGATGGTCCTCTTTTTTACCCAAATACGTCGAATCACTTTGAGCTACATTGGACCGACGATTTCCCTTAAGAGTCCAAAGTGCTAAAAGGAAACAATATTTGAAGGGCTATTTCTTGGAGTCTGTGAGGTTTACAGACTCTTTGTATGAGGCTATAGGATCTTTTTGGGACCATC
This sequence comes from Sequoia sempervirens, assembly GCA_007258455.2. Lineage (NCBI taxonomy): Eukaryota > Viridiplantae > Streptophyta > Pinopsida > Cupressales > Cupressaceae > Sequoia > Sequoia sempervirens. The sequence continues at coordinate 361,673 of VDFB02024545.1, read as the reverse complement.
TACAAAAACCTCTCTCATTTTTTGTTATCTCGGAGGCATTTTCCTATGGTGGTGACTTTTTAGTGGAGGGAAAAGTTGCCAAATGCAAGTAGTGTAAAGTTGCAAAGTGGTGTAACTTTCATTCTGTAACTCGTACGACCAAATAGACTATTCCAACACATCTAGATGGGTATTTTTATGCTATGTATGGTCCTTTTTTGCACCCAAATATGTTGAATCACTCTGAGCTACATTGGATTGGTGATTTCCCTTAAGAGTCCAAAGTGTTAAAAGGCAACAATCTTTGAAGGGCTATTTATCAGAGACTATGAGGCTTACAGGCTCTCTATCTAAGGCTATGGGATTGTGTTGGGACCATCTACAAAAACCTCTCTCGGTTTTTGCTATATTAGAGGTGTTTTCCTATGGTGATGACTTTTTAGTGGAAGAAAAATTGCCATATGCAAGCAATGTAAAGTTGCAAAGTGTTGCAACTTTCATTCCACAACTTGTATGACCAAATGAACTATTCCAACACATTCAAATGGGTATGTTTACACTAGGAATGGTCATCTTTTTCACCTAAATACATTTCTATTTGAGTTGTTGAGTTACAACATGGTAACGTCAATGAAATGTGGGGGCAACAATATTTAAGGTTGGATCAAGCTTGTGCAAGTTCTAACAATGCCATCATTAATTGTAATTGTGTTGTTTAAAGCCACCTAGCTCTTGCATTAGAAAACTCTTATCCAATCAACTTGAGAATTATGCACACCCAAATACCTTGTTTCCACTTGCTAGATCAAAGACTCAATTACATTGGAAATGACCTCCACATGACCTTTCTACATTTTTTTTTGGAAAAAGTGGCAAGCCACTATAATTTATTATATATAAATACGAGATATTACAAAACCTGGTTCAAACAAGCATACCGGTAGGAAAGAACTAGGAAGAAGACCTTCGGTTGTAGCTTAATTAATTACAATAAGTTATTATACAATTGTCCTAATAACAGTAACAAAGTATACACCTAGATATAAATGATTTCCATACACAGTTATGACCTTTTTACGTTGTTTCACATTTCAAAATTCAAATTTTACAAAATTTTCCTATTGGAGGCATTTAAGGCATAGTCTTCCACAAGAGTAGTATGTTCATGTTTTGGACTAACAAACACCTGTACAAACCATCAAGGTAGCAGTTAAACTACATACAATAGAAAAGATTCTTAGAATAAAAGACGCTTAAAATAACAAATCTATATTATTGTAATCTGTTACATACCTCTTCAATTGGATCAGAGCTAGCTATTGTTGTAGCAAGTCCATGATCGAATGTACCAAAAATATCACAAAAGTTGTCAAATGAGAAATCTATATTGTGACAATAAAAAGATGCTTAGACTAACAAATCTATATTAATCTAAACAACCTGAATGATGATGAATTGGTAATGCAAACTATAAAAAATGCTTAGAACAATCAATCAATATTATTCTAAATGACCTAATTGATGTTGAGATGGTAATACAAACTATAAAAGATGCTTAGAATAACCAATCTATATCATCATAATCTATCACATACCTCTCTGAAAGGATCAAAGCTGGCTATTGTTGCAGCAGGTCCATGGGCAATCGTGCCAAAAATATCACAAAGTTTGTCAAATGAGAAATCTGAATTGTCACAATATAAAATATGCTTAGACTAACAAATCTATTTTAATCTAAACAACCTAAATGGTGATGAATTGGTAATGCAAACTATAAAAAATGCTTAGAATAACCAATCTATATTATTCTAAATGACCTAATTGATGATGAGATGGTAATGCAAATTATAAAAGACGCTTAGAATAACCAATCTATATTATTGCAATCTGTCGCATACCTCTTTGAAAGGATCAAAGTTGGCTATTGTTGTAGTAGGTCCATGATCAATCGTGCCAAAAATATCGCAAACATTTGTTAAATGAGAAATCTATATTGTCACAATATAAAAGATGCTTAGAATAACCAATCTATATTAAATTATAAATGGCCTAATTGATGATGCATAATAAACTTAATGAACTTAAGCATATGAACCTAAGCATTGTACCTTCCATTCTTGAAAATTTTATTCAAGTGTGCCTGAAGGGTCATTTCTTTGCTTAAGAGTATCTAATATTGCTTCATGATCAACATTACTAAGTTTCCATAGTTTTTTTTATCTTTGGTTTGGTATGATGCTTCAACAACTTAACATTTGTTGCTATAACAAGGTGTGAATACATGAGAATGGTTTTGTGTTTCTTATAGTCTTCAAATGTAGGTATTCCATTCTTTCTAACCATATATGTTCGCAACCAAGTTCCTACAACCACAATTGAACTTGTAGGATACATGAACCCATCATCATCTTCCATCGGTTGTGTTAGCTTATGCTTTACTTGCACACATTGAGCCAACCAATAGTCTAATCTCTCTTCATTCCCCTGTGGTACAACAACTCTAACAAAAACAAGCCAACTCTCATGTCCAAATGGTCTATGTGCTTGTATCTAAAATTTGAAATGAATGCATATTTGAAGAATCTTTGATTGTATGACAATCCAATCTTCCTCCCACTGTACCCCCTCAACCAACCAAAAGAATATATGCACTATTGAATCAAGTGTCCCTCCCTGTGACAATGCTGAACTACACCAATCAACAATAGAACTTGCATCACTAAATTTTTCTCCTAAAATCTTGAATTATTCTTAACTAGAGCTCTCTTTACACATGTGCCTGCTCCATCATGCTCCCCTTTCCCATGCCCAACTTGAAAAAGCTCCAAATATGAGGTACACCCCTCTCTACATGCATTCTACTAAACCAATAAAACATATGAGCATTCTTGAATTGACCTATGCAGTTATCTGACGAAATGAGATGTCAGCCTAGTGCTATGTCATGCTCCTACAAGAACTCAAAAAAATTATCGAAACAAATGTTGGAGATACTTGGATGAGTGAGATCTATCATCACTCATATAAAAATGATACTCTCTAATTATCTTTCAGTCCTCCTTTGTACTATCAAGTGCATGTCTAAATGTTATGTGGATAAATATAGCAATCTGAATGGAATTGTAATACTGAGATTATACCTTATTTTGTGGTTGTAATGTGTAGTTTTTTGCAAACTCAACCACTTATATAATAGTGCCAATTGGAAAAGAGTCCTTACATATTCTGAATTGTTGATCCAACCACTGAGACTTATGACCATGCCTTGCATACTTGTAGAAAATATTGTCCTTAAAATTTGAAATAAAATCAGCAACATTGCATTCTTTTGAAACCAACTCGCATCTAGAACCTTCACCTCCACTCTGCAAAGTATATTTGACTATCTCATATCTCTTTTTCTCAACAAGCTTCTTTCCAAATTCATGTTTAGAACCCTCATGAAAACATTGAACAAACTTTGAAAAACCACCACATTGTGAGCACTTTGCATTTAAACAATCATTTCTATAGAAAAAACAACCATCATCTCTAGAACATAAAAAAAGATCTAGCAAGTCCCTTGATGATTTTAGAAGATGCATTGCACCACACTCCTGCAACATTTCATTAGTATGCAAAGTAGAACGGATATAGCACAATAGTTCATGGTACATTAAAAAATCCACATGCTATTTGCAACAAGTATTATGAATTTTAAGAGGCACAAAATAAAATGGCTTCAAACATTCAAAATTACTTTGCGACATTTCTTGTGTTTCAATAAATTTTTTGAACAACATTGTTTGGCTGATTCCAAGAAATGTTTAGGATGTGGTGTATGGTCTCAATTTCCAATTCTTAACTTTAAAACATCCTTTGCATTGGGTGATACTCTAGAGTTATCATGCCAAAATTGTTGAATTACCTATTTTACATTATCGGTTAGTTACTTATCAACATGTGGAAGCCTCCTGGGAAAAGCCCATATATCATTTTGAAGAGGATCATCTATTATTTCTCTTCTTGCAAGTGCTTTATTGAAAGTTTTATAATTTGTGTCAAAATCAATACAAGTTTGTCTCATAAAGCGATCCTTTTTCAATTTATGGCGTACTAGGGTGGTTGTAATGGCTCTCTGAGCAACTCTCTTATCTTTTTCCTTGTTATTTTTTCTAATAGACTTGAGAGCATTAAAAATATTTTTGACAATAATAGAATTTTTTCAGTCTTCTTCTTCACATGAATCTTCAATTTGGCAAGCAAAGGTCTCATCTTCTGCATCTTTAGAAATTGTACAAAAAGTTGGCATTGCTCAGTCAATGCCTTATTATTAAAATATCGTATGAAAAGTCTTCTAGCCCACAACCAAATGGTTTGTGTTGACCTCTTTCCTTCAAATTTTTTTATAATATTCTCATCAATTTCAATTGACCATTTAGGGGTTCTTAAAGGTCTTAAGTTTGGAATGTCTTTTTTCCACACAAGGTTCTTCATTTCTCATGAAATCTAGTGAAACATAATTTACAGTTAGTTCAATATTATGTTCAACATCTTCAATTCCAACATTTTCACCTTCAAATTGAATAATTTCATTTCCAATTTCAGTATCATATTCAACATCTTCAAATCCAACATTTTCACCTTGAACATTTTCATTATCAATTTCAATATTTTCATTCCCAATTTGAATATCATGTTCAACATCTTCAATTCCAACATTTTCAGCTTGAACATTTTTAGTATCAATTTGAACATTTTCATTCCCAATTTCAATATCATTTTCAACATTTTCACCTTGTACATATTCAATTTCCTCTTCACTTGAAAGACCATAGGGCTCAAATTCACCAATATTTAACATACCTTGTCTTCTCTTCCTATGACCCTCTTTATCTTTTTGTCTATATTCTTCAATTTGTTCTTTTGTAAGCTTTCTCTTATGTTTATGCTTATGACGACTGCTACTCCCCATTATACCTCATAAAAGATGCTAAAAAATCATTGTTTTTGACAAATTTCAATACAAGATGCTCCAAAAAGTTGATCTTTGTCTCTTCCTATATGAAACTGTGCATTTGTCACCTGCAAAGCCTGCAAAAAGAATGTAGGGTCCATTGGAATGAAAAATATGGGCCATATGGGTTTTTGGTATGGCCCACAAATCAAATATCTGACTAAATCTGATATTTGATATGAATTTTTTTAAAAATAAAACAATTTTATAATTCTCTCTAACGTTAGGATTTTAGTGCTACAAATTGGATATCCAATTTAAATCAGATATTCGATTCAAATCGGATATCCGATTAAAATTAGATATCTAATTCAAATCGGATATCTGATTCGAATCAGATATCCAATTTGTGCATACATAGACCTAACAATAAATAGGAGGTGGAGGTTGGAAAACAGAGAGAGAGAGAGAGACAGAGAGACAGAGAGAGAGACAGAGAGAGAGTTGAGTGTAGAGGGAAAGCGAGAGACAGAGAGGGTAGAGAGTTTAAGGGTTTAAGGATTTAACGGCTAAGTGCAGAGGGCCAAGGTTAGAGTGGAGAGACATATGAGTGAGTGAGAGGGAGAGAGAGACTTGAGAGAGGGAGAGAGGGTAGGAGGGAGAGAATTGAGAGAGAGAGAGAGAGAGAGAGAGATGGGGGGGAAGGGAGAGGGGAAGACAGGGAGAGAGAGGGAGAGAGAGGGAGAGAGAATTAGGAGGGGAAGGGAGAGGGAAGAATGAGAGAGGAGAGAGAGAGACCTAAAGAGAGTTCATTAGGAGGGGGAGGGAGAGGGAATGAGGGGAATAAGTGGAGAGAGAGAGAGAGTTCATTAGGATAGGGGACAAAGAGGGAAAGAGGTGAAGTAGAGAGAGAGAGAGAGAGTTCATTAAGAGGGGGGATGGAAAGAGGGGAAGAAGTGGAGAGAGAGAGAGAGGGGCAAAGGGAGAGGGGGAGAGAGAGGGGGAAAGAGATAACATTTAAATATTTTATATATTAGTTTAATATATATTAACTAAAATATAGAAATAATATTTAAATATATATTATACATAATAATATAATATATTATATATTGTATAGTTTTGTAAGAGATTATATATTAAAATAAACTATAGACTATAAGCAAGATATATTGTATATTCTAAATCATATATTATAAAGTCTAGCATTTTTTAAAATGATATAAACCAAATCGGATATTGGATTCATATCATATATCAGATTTGAATTAGATATCTGATATTTATTACATAAAATTTATTGCTTAGAAAATAGCCTCGGGTTTGCTTTGGTATTTGGCTAGGAGATGCCAATCCTAAGAAGTCAACACAAAAAGCGTGTTTAACAACTTACCTTGTTTTTCTAGACTTTGGCCATGTGGCCGATGACTTATTTTTAGCCAAAATTGATGAAACAAAAAGGGTTTGTAGAGGAGATTCTCAACTTTTCACCAATATAAATTTTGCTTTATTTTGAATTTAGTAACTTATTATTATTCATTTTCTATTAGAATTATGACTAAAGTCCTGATTGATAGGTTGATTGTAAAACATCTATAACTTTCAAATGGTATCATATTTTTTTAATCTGAAACATGCATCACATTTTATACTTCCCATACTATAGGATTAAAAAAAATAAAAAATCATGAAGTTTTGACCAAGTTAAGGTGATCAAACATATGAGTTTTTATATTTTTAAAAATTTGTAATAAAAAGTTCATAATTAATTATTTACTTGGAAAAAAATTACAAAAAATTATGCGTCACATCCAAAGATGAGTCCTCTACTTATATCTAAAATATTATAAAAAAAAATATCATTTTATTATGGTTAGGGTGGTCAGGTAGACACCTACTTCTTTTTCTTTTCTTTTTTTTCTGAAATTTAAGTACTACTGCATTGAAATTTTAAATTTTCACCAAATAGATTTAAAAAAATAAAATAAACCTAGTAGTTTATAAACTACATTCAATTTTCCATAGATTCTATTCTTACATTTTTTAAAATAGTATAGATAACTTATTCAAATTTTTACGTCAAGTTGCCTAACTATGATTTTTCTAAATTTTCATTGCCATTTAAGGGCCTTTTTTTCCATGATGATCCTACACATACCCTAATTTTCATTCCTCTCTCTATCTCTCTTCTTGTCTCTTTGTCTCCCTCTCTCCCTATATCTATCTCTATATCTCTCTATCTATCTCCCTCTCAATCTCTATATTTCTATCTCTCCCTCCCTCTATCTATCCCTCTCATTCTATAGCTTCTTCATTCTCCCTCCCTTTCTATATCTCTCTCTCCACCTCTCTATACTTCCCTCTCTAATTATCTCTCTTTTAATATATCTCTCCCTCTCTTTGATTCTATCCCTATATAATTATCTTTTTTTTTTTCTTAAATTATATATAATGCAAGAACATTATGTAATGCACTTGTGATAAGGCTTGGTAATTATTGATCCATAATGCTTACATGTGTGAAATTCTAGATAACATGCATGAAATTGCTTTAAGAAAAAAAATCAATTTTTTTTAGCCCATAATTTGATGTGCTCACCCATTTCCTTATATGAAATCTTGTAATATATTTTTTCATTTTTAATTTAAATGAATATTTTTAAGTGTTGCATATATTAAGATGCATGCTCATTTTGAAATTCATATCCATCTTAAAGTGGGGGCCAAATATAATAGTGAAATTTTCATACCCATGCTATTTTCCATTTAGTTTGTGTAAAATTTTAGAGAATGTATTAATACATGTGTATATTAAAAAACAACACAATTTCAAGTAGATAGTGTTGACCTATCTCCATACATACACACAATCTTATATAGTTATCCAAACCTTATCTCTACATCCATATAATTTAATAAATTCAATCAAAATTTATACTCAATATCTCTATCCATACACCCATCCCCATTCATCCATTACACTCTTCAATTTTATTGTTCTCATGTGTTGAGTTATTTTGTTGGGATAGGGTCAAACTTACAAAATTCTAACTTTAATTTAGTTGACTCCTCACATTCTACGACTCATTGTGAGCCAAAAGACACACATTTGCATCAATTGATGCCATGCACTTGTATTTAATAGAATTCATATGCATCAATTTCACATCTTATCACATTTGATTAACCTCTCTTATGTAGAAGAATCTAAGGAGCAATAAAAAAAAAATACTTTAGTTTGGTGCATTGAAATAATTATTAATATTCCTTCTAGACAATAATTTCTCTACAAATCTTTTACACACATTTCTTATGATTGACCTCAAAGGATATTTTCCCTTGCATGACATTAAAAATCTTCTAAAGGTGTTTCTAAATATTGTCAATTTTTAAAGTAGAGAATAAGGCTAAATAGACAAAGATAAATTTTGGTAGTCATAGAGTGGAAATGTAGAACCACAAAGATCAAATCCATGTGATGGACATGAAAAAGATTGTAAGACATTAAATTTAATTGAAATAAAGCACTACACTAAATAGAGTCATCAAATTTCAAGTCTACTTATAGACTAGATTAAAGAATCTTCATCAAAGACACTTATCTTTCAATCATCGAACTAAGTATGTCCATATTTTACATTCACTTTCTTAAATTAAATTTTAATTCAAAATTACATTAGCTCACAAAAATACAATTAACTAATTTAGATTAATTATTTATGAATGTCTACACACGGTATTTGATTAGTCTATATCACATTTAAAGAATATTTATTTTTCTTTACAAAGATATTTTTATTATTAATTTTTTTTATTTTTATAAAAAAATATATTATGATTTTTTACATTATTGTTAGAAAAACTACATTCACATTTATTCTAAATATAACATAAATATAACTCTTACATATAATTTATAAAAAATATTATATAAATACAATTCAAACAAAAACTCAATTAAATAATTTGGAAAGTTACAACACTTTAAACAAATGTTTGAAATATAAACCATTATGATTAAACTCATAATTTCCCTACATGATGGTCTTCTTTTTCATATGACTAGAAGTATACATTGAGACCATTTATATATATTTTATAGAAACAAAATGTGAAATTTAATGTATTATCCACCTAAACATTTTAGAAGGTTTAGAAGATCAAGGAAGTGACCAGAAAAGGGAAAGAACTGGGAAGGGACTGTATGCTTTTGCGATTGGCCCCAGATTGATGTCCTTCAATTATCTCTGCAAAACCAATTAATCGGTGGTGGACAGCTCGTAACCGTTTTTCCGTGTTGTTCACGGGCATTCAGTGGGCATACGTTTCTGTACCATCCTTAAAATGATTTTACCCAGAAATGATGGCAGATTGGCCCACAGATTTTAAATCATTATCCCGAGCCCCGCCTTTCGTTTGCTACACCACCTCTACCCAATCACTTTCTGCGTTTCTTCTTCCTTCGCTTTCAAATTATTCTGTTCCTGGACATTTCTTTTCTACTGGCTTTCAAATCATTTTGCTCCTATGGATAGGTGTTGGCATGAATCACACAATTGTCACTGGGAATAAAAATGTCACGACAACGACACCATAAGCTTGATACAGGACATATGCATGCTCCGAGAATGTCTCTATAAAGAGAACACACAAGGGTTCATTCCATTTCACTTACTTACAAAACGCCTGAACGGTACTTTGCTCTGTGCGCATAGTTTCAGGTTAGAATTGCAATGAAGAATTCTATTTTCGCTCCGTTTTGTAACATTTCCTTTCTCATAGAGTTGGGCTACGGGCGAGCATGGAATGGAAACGACTGTCAGACATGGCGACATTTTGCTGCCCGTGTTGACTGAAGGAAGAAAGGCTCTGAAGGCAAATTTTTCTAAGAAGATCATTGAATTTAATTTGTAATGGATGCTCTTCTTAAAAGAATTTGGCCTCTTTATTGCTGTTTTTGAGAGGTGTAACAGCGCCTTTTTTCCTCCAGTCTATCTCGGGTGGCAAATTGTCGCCATGTTTATGCTGATAACGAGGGCTGGTGTTCTTTGGGCCGGAACTTCGCAAACAACTGATCTTCAATTAACCTTAGGCAGAAATCGTCGAGGCTCAACACATTCGACAGATTTTGTGAGTTGCTCTCATGGATGCAAGATGTTTGTGATCTCCCATCATGTGCAGATATTCCAGCGCTACAACTACCTCTGCTGCGTAGAATATGAAGACATGACAAGACGAAGGAAATCTTAGTTATCATGTTACAAGAATTTTTTTAAAAAATATCAATTACTGAACTATGAATCTTTATTTTGGTTTGATTCATTGTTTGACTATAAGTTGTATTTGGGCATGATTATCCAGAGAACTTTAATGAAGGGTATGATTATCTAGAGAGTTCTAATGGAGTGACACTGTTAGGATTCACATTTTTGTGCAGCCAAGCTTTAATGGGGAGTGGCGATTAGGGTAAAGTCGAGCCATGCCGAGAGACGTCTGCTTCTACCGCTGGTGCTGCTAACAAAACCCCAAAGCCAATGCCACGAGTTTCTGTTTTTACAATCTTTAATCTTTGTAGGCTCGAACACCAGACCTGCCAGAATAATCGGCATGTCCATGCACACAATAAATCACACACCACACATATGGCTCCTTAAACAAACAAAAAAACCCATTTTCCCCAATCCCTGAACAATGTTAACGAGTTGCAGAGGAGACGTGGCTGTTTTGCAGGAGGGCAGTTTGCCTCACTTTTCTTCTGTTTTTTTTTTTCTAAAATCAGACACTCACATTCCTATTTCAACACCTTATCGTGTTTCTTCTTCCACGATTTGCAACAAGTTTGCATCTGTTTGCAGGTAAAGCTTGGCCAGCCAGGCCCAGATGAGCTGGGATTTGCTGACTTTATTTCGGTAGAAGAATTTGGTGGTGCCAGAGTAAGTTCAGTTTCCATTTCAGAGTCCCAAAAAATAATCTGATTGTCATAGAAGAATGCTTTTTCTTGGTACAATTTCTATTTGTTTGATTTGTTTGGGCGTGCCTCTCTGGCTCTGTGCATACCTTTTTCCTATGCCTTTACTCATGCTTCGGGGTATCGATCTTTATCAACACGAGGCCCTTCCCCCTTACCTATAAAAATGTTACAATGGCATTATATGGTAGTGTGCAAAATCCAGACCTTCCTCCAAGCATGCTAGCACTGCAAATAACACAGAAACTTGCATTAGGAAAAGATAAGATAAAAGTTTAGGTGGTTTTTAAGTCACTTCCAACTGAGATCAATTTTGTGTCACTTTCAAGTGAAGACCAATTTTGAGCTTGTGATAAATCAGTCCAATTCATCCAAGGCTTTAAGCTTGATTACACCTTGATGATCAGCTGTAGATTTTACTTTTTTTTAACAATATAGTTTACTCATCATCATGGCTTGCATATGATTCTTAAACATGGCATATTTTTCTTAGGTACAACTTTTAGTTTTAGTGTGTATAGTTTGTAATTAGAGCACGTTAAACATTTTTCACTCCACAAATGATGTAAAATTCTGTAAACCATTTCTTATTGAAGATGTGCATTATTCCTTTCAGGCTCATGGTTTTGAAGATAAGTTCAAAATTTGAACTGGCCCGGTTCTGTCGTACAGTTGGTGCTGTGTCATTGGTGGGTATTACTATATGCCTTGTGTAAGTTGATTGTGAATTCAAGATTCACAGATTTCTATAAAGGAAGGCATTCTATCTGTTTGCAGGTAAAGCTTGCCAGCCAGGCCCATATGAGCTGGGATTTGCTGACTTTATTTCGGTAGAAGAAATTGGTGGTGCCAGAGTAAGTTCAGTTTCCATTTCAAAGTCCCAAAAAATAATCTGATTGTCATAGAGGAATTCTTTTTCCTGGTACAATTTCTATTTGTTTGATTTGTTTGGATTTTACATAAGCTGAATTTCCAGCTTAAGACACATTCTGAGATGTAGTTTCAATATGCTTTTTCCTTTTGACAAATTACTTTTCAGCACAGTTGGAAGCCTGCATTTTAATTCGGACTTTTTGGTTTTGTGCTTGGCAGTCAGTGTGTCCTGGTGCTTGTCTGATGCACATATTTCAAAGCCGGTCCTGCATTTGAAGCTACCAAGAAGAGCCTAATTTTCAATGTGAGTGGGTATTTAGGTCATAAGTTGCAGGAAATGGCAATCCAAACTTTTTTTAACTATTTCTCTAATTTTGGGTTTCATAGCAATTAAATGAGAGTCTTCCTTTTTCCCTCCCTGAGTTTTGGTTTGATTCCAAAGATCACGTGTTTTGATTTTCAACCTAGCCACTATCAAAACATGATGTTGTGGACGTAATGTGCATCCTACTCTTGCAAAACTCTTGTAATTTTCAACACAACCCAACTTCAGGAAATGGAAAACTTCTTGTACGTATCGTTTCTTGTACTTCCTTGAAAATTTTGTTTTAAGAAATTATCCAGGAGTTGAGTCTGATTTTGCATTTTATGTTTACTATGATGACAGAAATGCATTTCAGGTATCAAATTAGGCAGCGCTTCTTTACTTTTCTTGTGGTAGATCAAATTTGGTGTGTTCCTTTGTCTCTTATTGTTACAAATTACATTGTGGTGATTCTTACATAATTTTGGCATGACGGAGCTGAAATTTGAAATGTATGAAATCAGCAAGGAAATAATTTTCATAAGAATAATCAATTACTGTAATATTCTAAATGCAACATTCTTTTTCTCTGCAGTTAGAATAGCACATGTATGCCATTAGTGTCTCATCTGACATTTTTGTTGGTCACAATTATCTCTATGGGCCAGATTAGCTTGTGGTCTTGCTTGACTCTATGGATCTATTGTTGAATTTTTTTATTTTCTCTTTGATTTAGTTGAAAATTGTATTTTTTCTACTGGTTTGAATATGCAATTGGTCACCTTTTTAGGTACCATATATTTGCCATGAGTGGTAAACTTTTCAACTGGTTGCAAATAATAGGACATTATCATAAATAGAAAACCAAACACCATCTAGGAGGGAAAGTTGGTACAATTTGTAGATCTAGGAATAAAGTGTCCTTATATTTGCACAAAGTTTTTCATGCTTCACTCCCCATTTGACTAGTATGTTACTACTGGCAGTGAATTTTTCCTTTATCATCATTCTCTGCAACAGGGTTCGAGACTCCATTATCCAAACTGTATCATCTTATTATGTTTATCAAAACTATAATTTTTATGTATTAGGTTAACCTTTGTTTCTTACAGAGGGAAGAGAAGGGAAGGATATATGCATTCTATATTTCAAACGAGTTCCACAACCAGGTACTCTTGCAATGTGAGATTATAGATAGGTGGTATATGTGAGAACAGCCTTGGTGGCAGGGGAAGATCTTTTCAACTTAGTGGGACTCTAAAATAGTTTCATCTAATTCAATTTGCTCATTTTTCATTAAAACTATACATCTAATTCAATATTGAGAGACTTTGCATCAAAATTGCTTTGTTGGAAGGCCTAAAACCAGGATTATTTTGTTGTCTTAGACAGAACAATTAATCTCTTAGCTTGACCATAGTTATTTTACTTGTGTTCCTTAAAGGTTTTATCTACACAAATGCCCCTTTCAAACCATAGCAAAACTTATTTGATGCTTTGCTTGGGCACACTCTTATAGATAGAGGCGTTTCATAGTGGAAGAGCCAAGTACCATGCATCTAGTCCATAGATCAAAGCATGTTGAAGACTTATAGCTAATGACAGTATGAACGACCTATTATAATATTATTTTATTTTTGATAGATACAAATATAAAGAGAGGAACAACAATGCCCAATCATAGATTGGAAAAGTCATCTGGTTTCCTCATGGGCTACCAAATGTATCCACAAAAGAAAACCTAGAATACTTTTCAGTCTTATAAACAAATGTTTAAACTAATAGAAAGCACTGGAAATCAGATTTCGAGGGTAGATAGTTCAAACTAAAATACTGCTGATTTCATTTATTAAAAATCTAAAAGTAAATACAATCTTTTTCTGTCATAGCTGCTCTGGTATTCAACAGATTATGAATTTCAACATTTAAATGTGTTAAGGTGATAGGGTTTTCCTTGCTGCCCTACTCAAATTTAAAAGGTTGTTTTAAAGATTAAATCTTCACTCTACAACTCACAATGGTATAAAAGTCATATTTTCTGTTTACTTCTACTTTCACAATTAACATAGTTTGAAACTGCAACTCAGAGAAACACACACAATTGGCACAAATTCAATAGATATTCAAATCTGATTATAAAGAGTAATTTAAGACCTGACTATGAGTTCATGGGAGTTTATTGCTGATGATGAAATTACAATGTTGGAGTATATCCAGTGTCCTGATGCGAGCAAATGCACAAGTTGTTGAATCAAAACCAACATTTGATTTGTTCTTTTTTCCTTTCCAAATTGCTAACAATTAACAAGGATGTCAGCATCATAAAATCCAATTTTAGCTATTTAACATATTAATGAACATTGAATATGCTTCTAAGTAAAATGCAATCTGAATATTACTTATATTGCTTTCATTTTCTGCTAAAACTAGCTTTTGGCAGGCCAAATATGAAGAAATATATGATTAAAAGGGAAGGGTGGGAGCAGGACAGTTGCATGGATAACAATACAAAAATCTCCCTTCCAAAAATCTAATATTTGCAAAAACAGTCTTTTCAAGGGTTTCTAGTAGGGTCGTGAGTTGCATAAAGGATTACTTTGTTTTCGCAGGTATGGCTCTGTTTTTTTTTTGTAGGGACAACCCCCACAATCAAGTACCCAATTTTTTTTTTACCAATTGTTTGTCTAAGATGTCTCAAACAACATGATCAATATTGGAAACCATTTGCTGGGTTACTAGATGCTGGGCTTGACGGTTGTTAGCTTCCTTTTTCAGGGGAATTGTCATCTTGACTTGCATCCTATATGGGGAGCTAATATTTGACCATTTCAATTTTTGGAGTTAAGAGGATATTGTAGTATTTATTACAGTATTTTTAATTTTCATCTATAGATATATGGGTTTTAATGCTAAATATGATCAATAATGGCAACCATTTGCTGAGTTGCTGACTTTTGGGCTGATGGTTGTTAGTTTCTTTTTTTGGGGGGAATTTTCATCCTAATTGCACTCTATATAGGGAGCTAATATTTAAAAATTTCAAGTTTTGGAGTTATGAGGATACTGTAGTATTTATTTATGTGTTTTTATTCCACTCTAAATTAGCTATCCTGCCACTTTGATGCAAGTCTTCAATGACTTGTAACTAAGAGAATTCAGTAGGTTGGATAATAAGATGGATATTATACAAACCATACTCAAACTCTTATTATGCAGAGAAAAAGAAATCATAGTTATTTAATATTTTGTGGATTGGAGTGAAATTATAGCTACAGAAAATCTTGCAAACCTCCAGCAGAGATCCATTTCAGCCTCTAGGTATAAAATTTTGAAACTATTGCTTTGCCATATAGGGCTCCAGCAAAGCCCTCACTACATTGCTGCGGACCATGCTTCATAACAAATCCTCGGTATTTAGAATCCCCAGATATATTCTATTATATAGATGAGGTGCACTAGGAAATAATGTGGGCTTTAAAGCTGTTATGTCATCCATTAGCTTCAAGATGTCCCCTTGATAAAATTCAATAGCAACACCATTATGTGTCATCCCAGTAGTTCTTCACTTTACAACTTTCCTATTCAGTGTAGCTACCTTTCATGAAATCACTATTTGAGTTGTGGATCAACCGAGTCTACAGATGAATTTACTACCCTTAGACACATCATTACTACTTGAATTTATGGAATGGATCGATTCTGACATGTTGCTTTGCATATTCCAATTCTCACTCTAGCAATGACTTTGCAGACCAAACACTATTCTCCACACCTGATTCTTGGACTTAGATGTATTGTTGCTAATCTGCTTTCACTAGCAGCTCTTTCTGTTGTCACAAGTAACTTTTGGATCACCTTTTTGTCTGGAAAATTCACAAAATTGAATAGCAAAATCTCACATATTTCTACAGAACATTCTGTTAAACCCAAATTCCTTCTCCCATACATTCTTTAACTCAGAAATCATTGGAAAAATACACTTGGCGAAGTTCCTGGACAAAAATACAACACATTCCTATATGATGGTATTTGATGTGTGTACTGATAAGATTAGGTATTTCTGCAAATTTTGTCCATGAATCCTCACTATAGCCATAAAAATAAGTTCATATCCCTTTGCCAATATAATTGTATAGAAACCATGAAAGCTGAACAAATTTTAATCACATCAACATCCAAGAGAGACTTTTAATGCCTAATGGATTTACCATTACAACAAGATCTTGAAGCGGCGAAAATACCATAGAATATCTATAAGTACAAAAACAATGTATATTTCAACAAGAGTCTGATTTTGGCATTCCTCGGTCATACAAGCATCCCACAAGATATTGACATTCACACTGATTACAAAAGGGAAATACCAATTTTGTGTAGCATTCTGGATCACCATTGAATTCACCGCACCCACATATTGTGCAATGGCAATTTGGAGCGTTCCATTTTCCTGTTGGCACAGTTTCTCCCTTCAACCTCAATCGATGGATGTTCTAAAGCATGGTCCACAGCAATCAGTGGGTTATATACTATGGGTGCTAGCAGAAGTAGCTATTATTGCATCCGATATACCCTTTATTATAATTATAATAATTAATTGCACTAGTTATCATCAATGTTTATCAAAATTTGGGCTTTAGACTCATGTTATACATTGACATTGAACTTTATCACGCGTGTCTATTATTTAATTGTTTGTCTAGTAAATTTTGTAGGTTTGTACTAAATGTGGTTTGCTTGGGTACTATAATCACAAACTCAAGATGAACTACTGCTCTATGTGCAAAGAAATGTGAAAACATTTCTACAATGAAATTGCCTTATGCTTCCAAACTTCTTTTTCAGGTAACGTGCACTTCTGTTGAGAATGGCAGTACTAAATGTTTTGTTGCTTCATTCCATCATATACTATTTCATGTTTTATTTATAGTAGATTCTCTAGTTTTGTTAGTTCATAACTATCTTTGTTGTTTCGCAGGAATTGCAATCAATGAACATTGCGCCTAAGTTACACTTAGCAGATGCGTGAATCAATGGAAGAGTCAAAACCATGAAATTTTGATGACAGCTAACCAAAAAGTTACCAAATATGTTTCAAGATTTGCATTTACAGTAGTGTACTAAGTAAAAGAGTACTAGTGTACTAAGTAAAAGAGTACTGCATTTAAGTTTTTCATATTTATTCTTGTCTCTAATTTAAGTAGAGCAGATGCATGCTTAGAGTTTCCTCCTTGAACACTATTTATTCAAGGAAGATCTTGAGCAACCAAGAGTGTTATGTAAATTGTAAATTGTCAATTTTCAAGTGTGAAATAAGGTGTTTTATTCAAGGAAGATCTTGAGCAATTGAGAGTGTATGTAAATTGTCAATTTTCATGGAAATAAGGTTCTTATGCATTATAATTATTTATGTTGTTTCAATATTTTGGCTATTATCTTTATATTTGCATTTTGTAGTTTATAAAAGATGAATCTTCTATGGTCTTATTCTTTGTTTCTGCCTTTATTATGCATGGTCTTGCTTACTCTAACAGCGCATGGTTCTCTTCAAATAAACATATTTAAAGACCATTTATAACATATATTGCTTGAATGCTAGATAAGTAATGGGAATAATTATAGGTACTTGTGTTGTCCTTTCAGTCAATTGTTGTTGTAAGAACTATAGTTGTCACCCCATTCTTATCTGAAACACCTTTGGAATTGAGGAACATGAATGAGCCAATTAATACAAAAACTGCTTCCGAATATGTTGTGCATGGCCAATTAACACTAGGTTTTCATCCTCCTACTCATTGGTAGTCAAGATTAATCTGAACAAATAGATGGCAACTTTGTGAAATGGATATTACATAGACCTTTCAATGATTAAATGCAATTAGTATTATTATTTGTTGCATTGATGTGTAGCACAACAGTTGCAACATATACACTAGGTTCACATCCTCGTACTGATTGGTAGTCAAGATTAATCTCACATTTTTCCTATGCCAAAACTATTTTTCTAGTCTTAGCTAGGAACTTCGCTGCCCTGTAGCTCTTGTTTTGATTAATGATAAACAGGGTTTTGAAGGGACCTTGAAACCCTGTTCAAAGAAGAGCAAAGGCAACAAAGGAAAGAAAATTAGTTTCCCAACCAAACACCAAACCACAGGCTGATAATAGAACCATCAACACACCAAACAGAATCATGGATCTAAACAACAACAAATCTTGCACTAGAAAATCTAACACCCTTAGCCCTAGGGCGAAGCTCCCAAATAGACTTTGAAAGCCCCTTCTTTCTATGCTAAACCAAGGTCCAAGAAACCTTAGAGTCGAAATCCTCTGATCGAGGAGAGAGGGGAGGGTCTTCCCAGGCCACAATAGCCAAGGAAGGCCCCAACAAAGTCAAACTAGAAGAAGGCACCTCCGGGAGGGAGACCAGAGAAACAAAGCAAGGAACACAACCAAGATCCCCCAAGGGCTGAGCTGATAGAACTAAAGAAGGCACGATCAAAGAATACCCGAAGCTAAGAAAGGAGTGAATCAGTCAAGTAAAGTAGGAGCCAAGGTGGGATCCGAGAGAGGGACAACCTCAACCATCCCCTCCAGAGCAAACTCAAAATGAATCTCATCCTTCTGAGAGGAACCAACACCACAAGACAAACCCTCTACATGGGTAGTAGAGATAGTCAAATGTTCCACAAGAGTATCCTTCCACGAAGTTGTAGTGCCTCTATGATGTGAAAGAGGACAACCAACAACCAAGTGATCAATAGCGAAGTAGTGCTAACATCTAAAGGGAACACCCTCATAGTCTAGCAATTGCTTCCAAGGCCGGTCCCCAACCATCAAAACATCTCCAAAAAGGGGTTTGGATATGTCAATGTCAACTAAAATACAAAAAACAATGGAGTGACCCATGAAAGTGGTAGAATAATCTACTTTTAGAAACTGACCAATGGCATTAAACCAATGCCCTCATAGCAAGAATCCTCCTAGAACCAGAGGGGGAGGTTCGGGAGACACACCCAAATCGGCTTGACATTAAGCGGTTCGGTAATGGGGTTGAAAGCAAGAGTCCATGGTTTAATGGAGAAAGAATATTCCCCCCACAACTAGACCCGACCATCAAGAACTACATCTCACTGCTAAGAAGAAGCAATGGTTACTATGAAAAAACCACAAGCACAGGGGAATATAAAATTATGAAAAAGTAGAAGCAACTCTTGTTATTCTTAGCTATTATTTGAATTGAATATAAAATTAGGAAAAAGTGTAATCAAATGGTTTAAACCTTGGTTAACTCTTACAATCTCTCTATACATATTATACTTCTAACTTTTACTAATATACAAAATCCTTAAAAAGCTCACTTCTCATTGAAAACCCAAATTTAATCTTTTAAGGAGGATTCAAAAGCTTGCTTCTTATTGAAATCCCAAATTTAATCTGTTGGGGAGGATTCAAATTGACAAACATTTAGTTGTAAGCTTTCAATTCAAAAAGATCTAAGAAATTTGAGTTTGGTTCATCTTTACAAATATTATATCTAAATATATCAATAAAAAAATTCACACAATCAAATCTAGAAACATCTCATATTAAATATAATCACTCTTAAAGTTAAAACTTATCCAAAAAGACTGCTGAATGAATGTAACGTAAGTTCAAGGAACACATTCAAACATCCATACTAGTCTAGGGAAGGATTATTGTTCCTATGTAGTAAAGACCAAGGGCACTAACAAAACATCCAAATCACAAACAATAACATCTAATTCCATATTTAATGAGCTCCTAAACAACTTCTATAAAGTTCAAACAAAAGTTGGAATTTTTCACATTACCAACAAATTTCATGGAAAAAAATCCTACCAAGTGCCAATCTATATAAAAAAATTAAAAAAAAAACACTAAATTAAATATTTTTAAAATATATTTAGAACTACCTATACAAAATGGTTTAAAACTGAAGTATAAAATTGTTCACAATTTCCTGTAAATTTGTATCTTTTTAAAAATGTGAACATAAAACCTGCAAGAATTGCAAAAGGATATTGATGTTTGATTTAATGACAAAACTGTTGTTGAAGGCACCCAAATAAGGTGAACTTAAAATCTTCTATTCTCCCATAATAAATAAAATATGTTAACTCAGAAATCAAGTGTTCAAAACTTTCTAAATAGGATATATGAAGAAATAAAGGGCAAGGCTTCATGCTATAGAACAGTCTATTAAATTGAAAATACACGATATAGTTGATGTATGAATGTACACTAGCGGTTCATAATAAAATTTCATAGTCAGTTGAAAACTTAAGATTAGTTTGGTAGGTGATGATAGTTGTGGCTATGAAGTTGAGTATTGTAATAGATTATATTTTGTTATTAATTTTATTTTAGTAGATGGATCAAATTTCTTAGATGTAAATTGGTGTATTTTATAGTGTTATTTAATTTTTGGTAAGAAACAATTATTGAAAATTATTATTAAGAGACATAAATATTTGTCATTATAATCTTGATAAGTATTTTGATGTAATTATTTATATTAGTATCATAGAGAAGTCTTTGATTAATTTTGTTAGATGGGTGTATTTGACATGATCTGGATTGGGAGTGAATGATGTATTCATGATATATGTTGCATTGTAAGTCAATTTGTAGAAATTTAGTTATTAAATACAATCTATGTATTGAAGTATAAGATCATTTCTTAAACTCTAATGATAGATCTTGTAGAGAAAGCCAAACCCTCGGTAAACTTAAATACTATGTAGATTAATGATAAAGCATTTATTATGTAAATAAATCCTTAAAGACCTTATTATGTAAATATATTCAATCTAATGAACCTAACCAAATGTAATAACCTTAAATCTACCTCATGATGAGAAAACCATATGATAATCAAATAGAGTTGCATAATATAATATTTCCTACTCAAATCTTTCTCTTCAATGTTTTGAGATTCCCATAATTACTATTTTTATGCATTCTAAGATTATGTAGGATATGGTAGCCTCTCCATGTGTAGTGGAACATTGGACTTTCCTATAATTATTATTTTTATACATTATATGATATATAAGATATGGTAGCCTCTTTATGTGAAGTGGTTATTTGTGTGTTAGTAGGGATATGATATTTCATCAAAAATAGTTTGAAAGAAATATTAAACCTTCCCATTCAACAAGGAAGATTGACTGTTTTGGATTATGCTTGATTGTTTGGTTGGAAAGTACAATTATTGTATTAACTTTCCTGGTGTGTAGGGAAATGATCACATAATACCTAATGAATAAAAACAAAAATAATATTGTCAAATAAATTTAAATGCTCTCATAATAAATGAATACGTTTATATGCTATTGTTTAGCTTGAGTCATCATAAATAAAGGCATACAAGTAAAATTGATAAAAATATTATTTTTGTAGTTCTAAAAGAAGAATGAATAATCAATAGGTTGTTGTCATAGTAAAGTTTGTGCTATGTATTAAAATTTGATAAGAGCCTTGCCCATATTTTAGAATATACTCATTCTTTGTAAGCACTACTGACATGATAAATGCAAGACTATAAAAAATAATTATTCAAAAATTTTGTTGTTCTTATGCTT
This sequence comes from Sequoia sempervirens, assembly GCA_007258455.2. Classification (NCBI taxonomy): domain Eukaryota; kingdom Viridiplantae; phylum Streptophyta; class Pinopsida; order Cupressales; family Cupressaceae; genus Sequoia; species Sequoia sempervirens. Next base: position 340,011 of record VDFB02024545.1, on the reverse strand, counting down.
TATTGCAGCCCTTTGAGTGATGCAATAACCTTGGGTGACTCAAATATGTCTGATGTTCATTCCAATTGAGCATTATTACATGTGTAAATCCACTTTTAAACATCTCATCCAACAATGTCTACTTTATAATTTTTTAAATAAATTTAATCCACATTAGACTATTAAATATAACTCCATACATGAAGTTTTGGCTTCCATTATCTATTGTGTTGGGTGGGTACAGATTTCACTTTTACAAACATTCATAAATGAAATAAGTAATCTGTCATCCATGTATAATCAAAAAAATTTGACCAATAGAATTTAAGTTACAATAAATGAATTAACTCATTCACTAAAGATAAATAATTTTACAAAATTATGTGATTACAAGTCAATTAATAGTATTAAACTTAGCATCATAGAAAAAGACTATAGATAAGAAATACAAGTAAAATTATAAATTAGAAGTTTTTTTAACTAGCTTGGTGCTACTTAAGTTCCTTAAATCATGATTCATAATGAGTCTTTTATTAAAAAAAAATCTATTTTTGACAAGAGAAATTGTTTTATTATTGACAAAAAAATTATGGATAAATTTCTATAGCACATTTTAGAAATGAGGAAATTGTAAAACAAGTGATAATAGTTAAAAATATTTTCATTATATCAAATATCTTGAAAGTAAGATTTATAAGAAAACTAGGAAACTATAAATTCTACCTATGATATAGGAAAAGTGATCCTAGAAACAACTAGGATTAACTTCTTTTCACTTAACTTCACATTCAAACATAAATCAACTAGGATTTGATGATTGGTTTGTTGCCACAAGGGAGAGCCAACCTTCTATTTGTGTTCTCTTTTGAGTTGCAAGGATGATAAATTTGATGTGTATTTTAAGAAGCCTATTTGACATTAGCAAGACATTGGAGGAGCACCTTAGGTATATCCAGATAATTTTTGAAAAGCTAAGGGAAGAGAAGTTGTTGATTAATTTGAAGAAATGTAGTTTGTGAAGAGGGAGTTGGTGCATCTGGGATTTGTTGTCTCAATAGAGGGTCTTAAAATGGATCTAGAGAAGGTGAGAGCTATCATTGAATGGCCTACCCTAAGGAGTGTTACATAGGTAAGATCATATCATGGCCTAGCAAGTTTTTACATAAATTTTATTAAGAATTTTAGTAGTATTTGTGCAACTCTAACTTAAGCAATGAGAGGGGATAGAAAGGATTTTACATGGACTATAGGAGAAACAAAGAGTTTTGATATGTTGAAGAAGAAAGTCATAGAGCAACCTATTTTGGCACTTCATATTTCAATAAGGTCTTTCAAAGATTGTGATGCTAGTGGCACTGCCATAGGAGCTATTTTGAGTCAAGAAGATAAGCTTGTTGCCTATTTTAGTGAGAAGTTGAATAATGCTAACAAGATATATTTTGTCTATGATCAACAGTTTTATGCTATATTCAAGCTTTGAAGAAATGAAGACACTATTTGTTGCCAAAAGAATTTATTTTGAGTATCTTGATCATTAGAATTTTCAATATCTTAATATTTAAGGAAATTTGAATCAAAGGAACTTAAAATGGGTTGAGTTTTTGCAGAGTTATACTTTTGTTTTGAAGCACAGGAGTGGAAGGTCAAACAAAGTTGCAGATGCCTTAAGTAGAAGGAAAAATTTGCTGATAGAGATGAATATAGAGGTTGTTGGGTTTAATGAACTCAAGAGTTTGTATCCAGAAGATCCAGACTTTGTAGAAGCTTGGAAGGCTTGTTTGGAACCTATTACATTGGATAGGATAAGATGGTTGGATTTTTTAATCCAGGATGGGATGTTGTTTAGAGGAATCCAAATCTGTGCATTCCTGGGCTGAGTTCTATGAGAGCATCTAACTGGCAGCTTACAGTGTGGAGGATTGGTTGGAAATTCGATTGAGATAAGAGACCATTACTCTGTATAGTGAGAATTACATATTGGCCATAGTTACAACAAGATGTGAAGCAGAAGTTTTGGCAGAGCTGTAGAGTATGCTAGATGGAAAAGAAACAAGTCAAAATACTAGATTGTATCAACCATTACCTGTACTTGAGAGGCCATGGAAGGATATTAGCATGAATTTTTTTCTTGGCTTGACAAGGACACAAAGAGGGAAGGATATTAGCATGGATTTTGTTCTTGGTTTGTGTAGACATAGAAAATATAAAAATTGATATCGTGACTCAACTCTGGGATCTACCAACACTGCCCTCATCCTAAAATTATGCCCCCATCTAACATTTTAATTGAATAGTCTTTATTTGATTAAAGTCACACCTTTTAATTAAATAAATCCCTAAATTTAACAGAATCATCACTTTTGTGTAATTAGCTATGTCATTTCATCTTCCTATCTTTATTTAAATTAAATAATCCATATTATTTGGATTAAATTTCTAAAGTTTATCTAACACTAAATTAAATAAATCAACCATCTATCTAATTTAATCTAACATCACCCTCTTTGGTTAAATAAATCAAAAATATTTATTTAACTAGGTCTAAATCATTTTCTTCTCATTTTGAGTTATTTAAATCCTAAAATCTAAGTCAAAATGGTCAAATCAACTAACATCATTTAAATTAATCAAACCATGATTAATGCTAATCCTAATCACTCCAATCCTCTAGATTTTGCAACTTGCACAATTAAATCATTTATTTGATTTAATAATTCTCTATTTACTTTCAAAATGGCATCAAAAAAGGAATATTCCTCCAAGTTTGAAACCTCACCCCAAATAGACTTGTCCATCCAAAAAAGAATTTAAAGCTCTTACATTGTCTCTTACATGTCTCCCACTTGGAATTTAACTCATCTTTCATCCCCTAAACATGTCATCTCATCAAATTCAAATTTCAAACTTGCACATGGATCAAATGTGCTCAACCTTCATCCTATCAAATGTTGACAAGTGGCACCTTGCCATTGGTTGAATGTTAGTCCCACATTGCTTCATTTTTGGCATTCATCCATCTTATCATTCTATAAATGAAGATCTCATCTCCTCATTCTATCATCCACAATTTGAGTAAACTTACTATGCTCAAATCTTTAGCAATCTTCATCCATACTTTTGAATCCATAGCTAGGTTATGCAGGTTTTTCATCATGGAACACACTTGAATCTTCAACAAAGTGGATCACCATCACCATTCATCATCAAAGCTTGCAAAGGAGTTGGGAAGGGCCAATTTCCACATCAAATTGGCACCAACTCCCCTATAAGATCAAGAGTTTTCATATTCTCAATAGGATTTAGCTTATTTTCTTCTTTTTTCATTGTGTTCTTGTTTTATTTCTATTTTGAATATGGTTAAATGGATTTTATGAGGAATCTCTATTCTCACTTGCATTTGATCTTATTAATGTGTTCATTTGTTGTGTTCTTGTAGGTATTAGAATCTTGGTTCACAGTTTGTAAGTTGAAAGGGATCATTTGTAGGTTCCCCTTCTCTTTTCTTCTTCTTTTCCTTGCCTGCCAAGTTGCAAAAATAGGCTAAACAGAATGAATGCGAACTCCAAAACACAAACCCTAGGTCTACTCACCCTAAATCTACACCAAAAAGTCAAAGTTTTTCCTCTAGGGGAGTCTGGGAACACACTCCACATTGTACTCACATAGCAGAAAAGTGTCCACTAGCTAAGATGAATAGGGGTGTGTCTTAATGTCCATGGTGTGAAAATCCATTAGGGAGGGCAACTAGGGTACATCTGCTCTAAATTCCACATGCCTGCAGAGGTCCATAATGCTTGAAATACCAACACCAGGGATGGCTGCTTGCAGTATGTTTCCAAGACCTTCCATTAGCGAGGTGTCAAACATCTGTTAGAAAAAATCAATTATCATAGGCTTGGACACATTTAGATCCAATAGGGAGGCCACAAAGTGGGAGCACATTGCAGTTGTTCTAGAGCTAGTTCTTGTCAGTGATGAAATCAACACCAACCACCCACTTGAATTCAATCATGGAAAGGAGGTCACAATTCTTTACAAGGTGCTCAATTCAATCATTTGTGACCTCTCCCACGAAGTAGGATTGTGGTCTTCATGGGAGGAGCTAAATGGGAGTGCCTAAGCCAATAGACATTCAGATAAAGTAGTGACTTATGGTAGAATGAGAATAGGTGGAAGGATTGCTAACTTACAAGACTATATTTTTTTGTGAATACTACAAAAGGTGGCATGGCTATATATAGAAAAGGTGAGCCAGGGAACTCAGCCAACAAAATGTCTATTTCTTGCCATATAGTAACAAAAAAGTTTTAAAGGAAAATGAAGAAGGGTAGCTAAATCATACAGAGAATCTGATGGAATTCCTTGAGAAATAAATTTGGGCATTAGGAGTAAATGCTCTCATAAAAAAATTGTTGACAAGTGTCCTTTGCCATCATCAGTGCCAGTTAGCTTGTTAAGAGGAAAAGACATGGATTAACACGCTAAATTCTAAAAAATTAATGATCACATCTTTTAAGGGGGTACCTTGCATCACTTCAGCATGTTCCCCATAGCAATACGTGTGTGCCTCAATACAATGAGTTTATTCATAAGAGAGGCAGTCAAGAGAATGTACTATTTTCATTCTCACAACATTTTTGGCATTCCCAAGGGATATGAATCTCATCTTCACACGTATTGCCTCAATGACGACAATTAATAGACCAATGGTAATAGTGTAGTCTTAACTATATGTACTAGCAAGAAAATTAATTGCACTCAAAAGTGGTTTATTCCTTTTCAATCAAAAGGAAAGTGACCATTTTCAAAAAAGGAATTATCTGCAACTTCTTTTTGTATCCATGGCGAAACCTTCAACCTCTAGTAGACAAGCCACAACCTCAAGTCAATGGCCCGACTACGCCAATGTTTTCAGGAAAAATTCATTCACCAATAGCTTGACTATGGAGGAGCGACCTTTTGAATACTGCAAGAAAATGTCATTTGATAGGCACATAAAAAGGGAAGTGGTGTTTGATATCGTTGATAATGTCTTTGATCCCAAGTTATGGGTTAGCCCTAAAAGTCTTACAAAAGGTGCTTTTCAAAGAATGATAAAAAATGAGCTAACTGAGGGTTCTACACTTCAACTATGGAATTTTGGTCTCCCACAGTTCATATTTCCTACTGTGCATCTACGCCCAAAGTTAGTTGATGCATGTGCTAATATTTTCAATGAGAAAATAGGGGTCATCCAAAAATGGTAGGATTACAGTTACTATTTTTGCTGGAGCTATTCGAGACGTGATATATCCCTATGGCCTGGGTTGTAGAGATTTTTAACAAAGAAAGGATGGATCAGTATAGAGAAGAGATGGTTAGAGGAACAAAATTTTATGAAGATGAAGCAAAAGAGTAGCTAGAAAGAAGTTGTCTTCATTTTCCTCTTTCATATCAGAAATTCAAAAGAGACACGTAGTTAGTGTTCTCAATGTTGGCCTGGGTTTTTGGTCTTGATATTGATGCCCAAGTCCATTCCTTTTAGTTTGGCTTGGATTTTGCACTAAAGAGAGAAAGGGATCATAGGTGCTATTATTTTTCTGAGGTAATAGCTAGAAAAATGTTGCGCCAACTAAAGAACTATACCACTAAATCCAAATTTAGGTATTCTATCTTCTTGGCTCATTTAGTTTTGCACCAAAATTTTGAGTGGTTGGGGAGAAATGTGTCAGTATCTAGGCTAGATGAAAGAGGTTGCCTCCAGCCAATTTTTGTATGGACAAATGTACTTTCTAGAACAGGGGTATACTACTTATTTGTGGATTATTTTTTGAAGCCGATATTTTAAGAGTTGTTGCTTCACCCTACTGGCTGCTTCTCTCCTAAGGTTCTATAATAGATATCCATTATGTTAATGGATTATTTTTTGGGCACCAAACTTCACATTCATTAGATTCTATGGTTTTCCTAATGAGCTTGTTTGACTTCCCAAGTTTGTGATAGACAAAGTCTTTGCATTAGAGGCATACCACCAGGAAACCATTGTCAATAGGATCTACGATGCTAGAATAAATAAAATGAAGAGATTTTCACTTCCCCTCAATATCGCTAACAATCAGGTAAATGAAGAAGCGGTTTGTGGAGGCTGAGCTCAAGAATCTATTGGAAAACTTAGGTCTGGTCCTCATCTATGACAAATGCAACTATAACCCATGGAGGGTTTATAGTATGAAACATGTTGATCAAGCATACTTCAAGGGAAGGAAGAATTTGATGTGGGAAAGTGAAAGATTGTATGTTGAATGAAAATATATTCCCTTCCAATGACTGGAGTGAATAAGTTTCTACTTGCCAAAGGCATAATATGACATAAACCTATCGATAAAACAAAGCTATTAATATGCAACAAAAGAAGAGAGGAGGTTCTGAAAAGAGCTATGGTGCCTTAATTTCCTTATTGGACAATTCCAACAAGATGACAAGTTTGAGGAAATTTATGACAAGGAGGCTAACACTAATAAAAACAATCCAGAAAGGAGCCATGAGATTGATGAGGAATGGGATCCACATCAAGCTTCTCATCCTTAGGAATCCGACAATTGTAGGGATTCAAGGTGAAGAGATTCAAGAGCTATGTCCTCCTCCAATGCCCAAAGTAAAGGTAAGTGAGACTAACGGTCTCCAAGAGCATCATTTTTTGTGGTCATCGAGAGATAGGTTTTAGAGGGCTCAGTGGCTAGGAGATTAGAACATGTTATTTCTAGTTGGGAAATGAGAAGACATGTACAAGACTTAGGCGCATTTGATATGCCGACCTGAGGAGAGGAAGAGGTGGAGTTTTCCCTATAAATATTTTTGGCTACTACGGCTCAAGTAAGTTTCATTCCCTTGCTCCTTTCTATTTCAACACCTTTGGATGCCCCCTTGCCTCTTTTTGCAAAAAGGAACCCATTTTCCTCAAACCTTGAGTTGTTAATCCTGGACACACCACTCCCTATTTTCAATGAACCTCCAAAAATCCCCCCACATGTCGAACAAACAACTGCTTTGATTGCCCTGTCAAGAGCACCTCAGGAGAGAGCTGAGGCATCCATGCTTACCACCATGCCTCATCTGTCACCTTATGAACACACACCTTTCCACTTGATTGCATCTCTTTTCACCCCTATTGGAAAGTCCCTTTCCCAATCCCAGCTCGATGTGCCCCCCTTTCCATGATAACACTCCCTTTCATTTCACCACATGTTCACATGTTTGAAAATTCCCCTTTTGTCACCCTTTTTGGTTTACCTCTTGGTGCCCCTATTGTAGTGTAGATTGGAAATGTCCCTTAGACTCTTCAAGGTCACTTTGATGCTACCAACTAGGCCCAAAAAGCTCAAAAGAAAAAAATACTATTGAATAATGTTGAATTGCCAGCTACCAAGAGGATTGAGACAAGCTTTAATGAAGAGCAAAATTCTCTTCTGTTTTCCACTATGACACTGCTCGTAGCCAAGCCTAAGGGATAGATGCAAATGGAAGACTATGATATCTGTACAATGGGCTTGGACTTGAATGAGATTCAACCACACGACAAAGTGGTCTTAGCCAAGACCACCCAATAGGTAGTCTATGTAGATTATGAAAATCTAGGCAGAAAGTTGAGGAAGCATGAGTCAAAGTTGGTTAAAGTAAGAGAAACTATGGAAAAATTGCAAACTGAGATCAAGGATAGGGATGTTGAAGTGGCCCACATAAAGTAGATCCAAGGTGAATAGGGGAAATCCTCCAAGTTGCTTGAAGAAGCACAAAGTGAACAAGTTTAGTTATGGGCCGAAATTGAAAAATTGAAAGAAGACCTCACCACCCAACATCGGGCCAACATAGAGTACATAAGTACTCATGAAAATTTATAGAAAGAATTGGACACCATCTGATCTCAAGCTTTGATAGTGTTAGGAAAGGAAAGACAAAGGTGGAGAGATTAAAGATGAAGAAGCAGGAGATCACGTCCACTCTACAGGCCCATGGTCAAGAGATTGGAAAGATAAGTTCCAAACTAGAAAGTGCTCTCAAGGAGAGGGATCAAATAGAAGAAAGTGTCAGAGCCAGGGAGACTTAGCTTAGCCAAGAGTTAGTCATTGCACAAAAGGTCGTTTCCCTCCCACTACTAAAAAGAGTGGTATCTTCACACTAGGAGTGGATTTCAACCACAGTTTTGGTTCTTCGGCCTATCTTACAATTCTTGAGGGATGTTTAGGAAATCAATGGAAAGGTTAGCTCTATGGCTCATCAAATTCTACAGAAATATGACTCTTGGGTAGCCAAATCAAAAAAATTCATTTCTAGGCTTTGTGTGGCTTCCGACGAAACCTTGAAGGATGCCATAATTTCTAACCGAAGAGTCACCTCCATCAATATGACCTAGATTGTTAACTCCCATAAGGTCGCCAAAAGGTGCAAGGATTGCTAGATGGTGTTGGAAAAGAAGGTTGAGGAATTGAAAAAGGATTTCAATCTCCTAGTTAATTATGGACTGCCTCCTCTTCTCTCCCAAACAGAGATGTGCAGATAGTAGAGAATATTATGGAGGCTATCAAATAGAAAGACTAAACTCCCGTAGAGCTCCCAAGTTCAAGAGGAGCACATGTATCTAAAGAGATCAAGCATGAGATTTTTTTCCTCTCTCGTCTTTATCATTACCTTGGAGTGGTCACTACAAGATGGGGAGTCATATCTTTCAAGGAAGTTTTCCAACTTGACCAAGCATATAGGCTCATCCATAATATTCCCTTACTAATTTAAGCAGAATGATAGGTGCAACACTCTTCCTTCCTCAAACTCCAAGAATTTCTAAAGAGCTAGGTTAATACCTCTATGAGTGAACGCCCCTATGAGTCGCTAGAATTGTGAAGTATTTTCCTATGCCTTAGTCTTTTCATTCTTCGGCTTCATTTGTTTTGGCTTAAGAGATGTCCAGGTTTTTGCAAGACTAGTTAGAAAGATGGGCAATGCCCCACGTGGTGGTTGCATGAATTTTTCTATCATACATTTTTTAGACAAGGGCCTGAGACACGTGTCTGTTCAGCTGAAGTTTTCTTCAAAATAGTTTTTGGAACATATAGAATTTTTTCCTACATGATGTGTGATCTCTTCGCTATAGAAAGATCGTGCCACTTATGAGATATATTTTGGGAGTCTTTCAAAGTTTGTTGGACTTTCTTTTTCCTTGGTTTTAGGGTTGGAAGCTTTGAGTTGTTACTTCTAGATAATGTGATTGGTCGACTAGACCCTTTTTACTAGGCTATGTTTTTTAGGATTTGATCATCTACATGCCTCTATCTTTCCTAAATATTTGAAGAACATTAATACAGTAGCTAGGAATTGATAAGAAAATATTATGGTGACCTAACTAAGGATCTACGATCAGATTATGAGTTATCAAGTATCAACATCTAGCAGTAAATACTTATGTGCTATGGAAATGTCTTCTCCTTTGGGAAACTATAAAAGAGGGGTGGTGACACATAGAGGGGTTGGATTCCAAGCTATAGTTTCCTGTGTTGAAGGAAATAGTTTCTTTAGTTTTCTTAGAGTAATAGAATATTTTTTAGAAGTTAAGTTGCAGAACTACTTTTCTTTGGTATGCCATATCTATTAAGTTTCAAACTATTTTCAGGTTGACATCTGACCTCTGTTTCAAAGTTCATTTAATATTAAAGCACAAAATATTGAGGAAAAATTGTTGAGATTGTGCATGTATGGCATTTTTCAAGTTTTCTTTCTTTATATTATTGTTTTGAATGAAACACTATGTCTTGCAAGCTAATTTGGATAGTTTGAGTAGTGGATTTCCATACTGTATGCTTGTATGATATGGTGGTAACTTAAGAAAACTAGATTATGTCATTAGACTTCTCTTTTTTTCTAAAAGTTGTTTTATTTTACTATGTTGTATTAGGAGGAAGAGTTCATGTGATTTATGAGATGCTTTTCAATTACTCATGGAAGTCTTTATGTTTGATCGGACCTTAATGAACATTGCTTGTGGAAAGATTTGAACGTTTGTATTGTGTTTAAAGTTAGCCTTTGTTGTTCATTCTCTTTCCAACAATGAAGGGTTGTGGCATTCTATGTCTACTTATATCAATCATAGGAATGATTTGGGTTTAAAATGATGTAAAATATTTGGTACATTGCCTTTTACGTTTTATGTTTACATTTTCTTCTCCCCTTATCTCAAAGCCCCCAAAAAGAGTTGGTTTTCTACAAAAATCCTAGAGGTATTCAGTGAGATGCAATTTTTCCCCCACTCATTGAATTTCCCATAAGATTGTTAGAGAGGCACAAGCTTTGATGACCAACACATTCCCTTATGTATATATAGCACATATATTGTGGCAAAATGGTAAGGAAGGAATATGGAAGATAGGAGGTTGGGGATTTAAATCCCCAACCTAAATTTTGCATCAACAAAATTGAAACACATCTGATTGAAGGAGTCACATAGGTGCCTTGTGGCACTTTCTCATTCGTTCACCTATTGATAAATGTCAGTTTCTAATTGGATGAAGTTAATGCTCGAGCCACAACATCGACTATGCCATGCCATCAGACTACCAACTATACTACCATGTCACCTAGTCTTGCCATGTCAACATGTTGACATCATGCTAACATCAGCATGGTCAACCTTTCTACCACACAACTTTGATTGACCATTTCTTCTATTTATGAGCTTTGTTTGATACAATTCAAGTGGCATTGGATTTTTGTCGATGATCTCTTCAATGTGGTGTTGTTTTCTTGGACTTTTGGAACATGCTAATGTCAACATTGTACCACATGATCAAGGAACTTGCAAAACTTTGACCAGCCATAACTTTTACATACGATCTCCTTTCAACATGTTTCAAGTTGTATTGGGTTTGTATCTGTGAGCTCTTTGACATGGTGCTAATTCTTGGAGCATTTGGAACAATGAAAATATATACCTAGATCAATCAACTGAGGAGAACAAGGACTTCCACATATTGTTAAAACAAGTTTGTCCATTTTCAAATTTTAAACAAGGTAATTTTTTTTATTATACTATGCAAAAACCTAAAAGTTATGTCTTGTAAATGTATTTTTGAAATCACATAATGCACTAATTTTATCAAATTAAGCTAAATATGATCAAATTGAAGACACATAAATTCTTCAAATAGGAATGCATAAATGAATGTTTTAATGCCTAAAAAATTAGAATGTGACCTTGATCAAGGACTCATTTGCCCTAGGGGAATGGGTCTTAGGTTATGGTTTTCAAACAAGTTTTAACAGATTTTTGAGTTAGTTTCAATATTTTCAAGATTCTGACCTCATACAACAAGTAACCATTTAAATTTTTTGTGAATTCAATGTTCAATGCAAATGTGAAATGTGACAAAATGATAACCTATAAAACCTAATTTGATATGTGTAATGACAAAAAATGTATCCCTGTAAATTTTTGCACTTAATTTGGGAATGATTGACATAAAATTGGAACTCATTTTTCCTTGATCTAGTGTTGTAATGTGTTTTACACATTCACATTAGGTTTAAGGCCTTTTTAAAGCTAAATTGACCTAATTTTTCCTTAATTTAGTCTTGTAAAGTGTATTCGTTTACACCTTCACATTAAGTTTTGGGCCCTTGTAAACTAAATGAACTTAATTACACCTTATTTAGGGTGTTGTAAAGTGTACCTTTAAACTTTCACACTAATGTAGGTCTTCATTAACAAATTAGGCTTCTTTATGCCTTATTTGGCCTTATTTTACATGCACAAGCCTTAATTAAGGCATCTTTGATAGATTAATCCTAACATTCACTAATATCCAATCCTAATTCATGTGTTTTTGATTGTATGGCCCAAATTTAGTAATCTAGGAATCATAAGCCACCTTGGGCATATGAGTCCCACCTAATTTTTGGGACCCTAATCCTAATTTTACATCAATCTAAGCATATCTTGGAAAATGTCTCCCAAAGCCTAGCCTAATGGGAAACATACACAACTTCTAGCGTATGAGTCTTGTGTGGTTTAAACCTAAATTAAATTCAAATTATTGGCAAGATTTTATTCTCCTAGATCTAATATTGGCTTGTAGTGTTGTAATTTTGAGGAATTTGGCATAAGCAAGTATAAATACAAAGTTATTTCACTCATTTTCACCTAGAAAGTTTACAAGTCACCTAAGACTTTCAAGAGAGCATTCCTAATAGCAATTTATGATTACAAGAGTTCACAAGAACATTCAAGAGTATTCAAGGGCATATTTCTTCATCATTTGTTGCAGCAATTCAAGATCCATCATCATGTCAAAGGCATAATGCATCAAGCATGTTGTTGAGCTAGTGTTGTGATGTAGCATCCAAGATCCAAGTTAACCATTGTTCCATATCTAATTCAAGATCAAGATCTACATTCTCCATGGCCACTTCATGCTAGATTGTGGATCTTTATTACAAGACATAATTCAAGGTATCATTATTTCACGTTTCATGTTTCATGTCCTTATTTCATTGGTTCATCACAAGGTTTAATTACCTAAATGGGGTTTGACCAAGGAAAACCCCTATTTCCTGACAATCAACAAGTTTTTCTCTCTACATGCATGATTGAAGATCTAGGTGCCTTGGAGATTGAAAGATCTTTGAAGACTAAGTTACAAGATTAAAGAAAGTATTCCAGTTGTCTCCTTGTTTGCAAGATCATGAAAAAGTCACCTATAGGTCATAAATTAGAGTTTCAAACCCATAAACAAAGCTTGGAAGGAAGAGAAAAGATAGGAGATTATATTTTGGTCTTGACCCTCTTAAAAATTAGTGGGATGAATATGCCACTTGTGGTGTATGAATCCTAGTACTGCTATTTTCTAGGTTTCAGGAGATTTAGATAATGCATTAAAAGATTCTAGTTTCGGCACAGAAACCCTAGTCTGGACTAAATCACCCAGACTAGTGTATAAGTCCCAGTGGGCATCAAACAACAAGATTTCAGAGTTTTGGAGCTTGTCCTAACCTCATTCAACTTGTTATTTTTCATTTCAGCTTTATTTCCTAGGTCATCTAGTTAGGTTTTACACATTACATTCATTTCTTGTCTTGCCAAGCCCTAGCTTGGTGGTGAGCCCGCTTATTATCTTTAATCACATCCTAGGACAACCTTGATCATATTTCTTTCCTTTATTTCATCCTTGGATTGAGATTTCTAGGGTTTCCTTGAGTGAAACTAAGTGAAATAGGTCCTACTCTAGTGTGTTCCATCTCTTAAAAGGTGAAGTATGCTTATTTCTATTGTTTCAATATGAAGTTTTGTTTCAATTTTCAAATACAAATGAATATGACGTAATTCTATGTAAACGATATGCAAAGTGATTGATTTTTTTTTGTAGTTTTAAAATTTAAAGAATGAAAATATGCAATCCTAAAAACCCTAGCTGCAATGCAAGGTTAAATGCAAACTAGACACCCTAAATGAGACTCAATTCAATGCAAAAAAATGCAAAATAATTCCTAATCTAAATCTCAAATCTAAATCTCAGGTGAAAGAGGACTCCAAAATTTAAAGAAAATGCAATGATCAAACTTAGGTTCACCATAATGAAAGAAAGAAAGATATGGGGTTTTTCTTAAATGTGGGGTTCACCAAAATGACAATAAATAACCCTATTTCTCTGATTTAATTCAAAAAATGAGATCTAAACAATGAAGTGACTATCAACCAAAAGGTGAGTCAAATCAAGGTATGAATCATCAAATTTATCATTTATGCAAGGATGGGGGTGTGATCAAAGAGCACTTTGGGGAGAAAGATTAAAACCAACAAAGAAAATCCAAAATGAAAGTCATAAAATTTAAATGAAGGACAGTAATCAAAAGGTAGATCTAGAAAAGGGAAAACAACGTGTACCTTTCACCAAGCATCACCTTTTGAAGTTTAGTGAGGACTCATTCAACTATGGCAAATGGGTCCTAGCTAGGGTTCCAAAAAACTAGTTTCTGGGTTCTGTTTTCCTATGTCTACACTCCTAGGTTCTTGATTCTCATTGTTGGACAACAAGAAATAAATTTTATAGAATTTTTTTTGTCATATGACAAATTTTTTTACAACTTTGACAACTTTGCAAATTTCTTCAATTTTTCTCTTCAAAAGATCTTCAACCTAAAATCTACAATCACACATCAAAGAGAGAAAAATGTTGTTTGTCAGGTGAATGGGTGTTTTCCTTCGTCAAACCCTATTTTGGTAATTAAACCTTGAAATGAAATGAAACATGAAAGAATAAATGATGAATGAACAACTCTATGTAACAACTCGCCAATCCTTATTTGAACCTTGGATTGTAGATTTTCAACTTGCATGAATTGGCTTCAATGGATGTGGATCTTGATCATGAAACTTGTCTTTAAATAATGTCCTTGAACTCTACATCACCTTATTAGCTCAAACAACATGCACGATGTAATAAATATTTGACATGATGAAAGGAATCTTGATTGCTAAACAATAATCTTTAATAATCCTACCCATGGATGCCTTAGAAATGCTCTTGAATGCTCTATTAATGCTCTTGTGAAATCTTAGGATGCTTGAATCAAACTTTCTAGGTTTCTTGAAAGTATTAGGATGAAACATAGTGAAATGACCTCTTATTTATACATATATTAACATTAATTCCTAAAATTCAAATATCACAAGTTGATATTGAATTATGGATTTGAAATCATTAAAATACTACCAAAACATATTTTAAAGGGGATCCTAGGTCTAAGTGAGGAACTGTGGTGAATGGGTCCTAGGCCACTTACCTAGGACACACATTGCTCAATGTTAAACATTATGTTATGGTAATTATGAATGTTAGGTTTTACCCCTCAAAAATTGCAATTAATTAGGCATGGATTTTAATTAAAGGGGAAAATTAAGGAAAATTAACCTCAATTAATTAATGATGTCCTAGATTAATGTGAAAGTGTAAAGGTACACCTTACAACACAAAAAATAAGGCACCATTAAGTCCATTTTATTTAAAAGGATTGTAAACTAAATGTGAATATGTAAAAAATATTTCAACACTAAATTAAGGCATAATTAAGCTCATTTAATTATTAATTATTTCCAAATTAAGTGTCAAAAGGGATACTTTTTCCTACACTACAACTATAAATAATATTAATTTTATATTATGAAATGGAGGAAAATAGGTGTTCGAGGGTTAAATTTTGGAGTGATGGATAATGAGGTTTAATGGACCTATTTATCACTATTTAATCAGGAAATGAGATCCCCAAGATGAATTGAATAACAACCCTTAGGAAATCAACTCAAGGTGAGAATCTTCAGATTTCCTTATGACTGAAGGACAAGGGTCAAGGTCAAACAACACTTTGGGGAGAAGAACTAAAAATAGAAAATCAACTCTAAAATGAAATATAACACTTGAAACAACAATATTAAACTCAATATTTACATAACCAAAAAACCAAATGTAGATTTGAGAAGGGTAGAGATGTGTTTACCAATCACCAAAAGTTCTTTGAAAGCTGATTTGGGACTCATTCACCCATGGGTGAATGGGTCCAAGTGTAGGTTTTTCTTATAACTTTTAGGAGCCTTTGGTATAAATATCTAGCTTCTAATTTATCTAGGTTAAATGTCAAAAAGTCAAAAAAATAGATTTGCAAGTGCGATTTCATGATTTGACAACTTTGACAACTTTTGCAACTTTGATAACTTTTCAATCTTTCACTTCAAAAGGTTTTCAATCCTTCTTCAACCTAAATCTGTAATCACACACACAAGAGAGAAATTTTTTTACTTTTGGGTGAATGGGAGTTTTCCTTGGTCAAACCCCGTTTTGGTAATCAAACCTTGAATTGAATTAATGAACGAAAGAGGGAATGAAGAATGTTCAAACAAATCTCTGTTACCACTCAACAAAACCTTGAATGAAACCTTGATAATGGATATCTTAAATGAGATCTGCAACTTGCATGCAATGGTTGAATTGGATGTGGATTTTAACACTTGAATCTTTCTCAAAATGATGCTTTGAGTGCTTGATTTGATCTTGAAACCTACATCACAATGTTACCTCTAAAAACATGCATGATGCAAGAAGACTTATACATGATTGATAACCCTTTATTTGTGCAATAAATCATTGATAAATTTTCCTTTGAATACTCTTGATCATCAAATTTTCTTTAGGAATTGAACACTTAAAAATATAGGTGAAACTTAGTAAAATGACCTTGTATTTATAGGTATGTATCCATAATTTCTTGAAATTTGAATAACACAAGCTAACATTGAAATAAAATTTTGGGGACTTAAAATACCAACAAAAAGATATTTTAAATTTAGGTGCAAAGGCCTAGGAAGGATCCATTCACCCAAAGGTGAATGGGTCCTAGGTCCCTATACTTGGAACACACATTGCTCATTATGAAGTGTTATGTTTAGGTACTAATTATTGTCAGGTTTCCCCTTTTCAAAAATGTAATTTATTAGGCTTGTAAATGAATTAAAGGGCCAAATAAGGCATAATTAGGTTCATTTAAATTAAGAGGGCCCAAATAAGTGTGAAAATGTAAAGGGGTACATTTTACAACACTAAATTAAGGCATTATTAAGTCCATTTTAACTAGGAGGGCCCAAACAAGTAAGAAAATGTAAAGGATATATTTTTATACACTACATATTATAAAATTATGTTAAAGTGGATACAACACCTTTTCCCAACATTCTCCCACTTTTTGTATGTATTGTAAGGGGGAAAAGTAAACTTGAAAATATCAAGGGAACAATCCTTATAGCTAGCATGTACCATCAAGAAATATAAGTTCTCAATGTACTCCATCAATGTACCTGTAAGAACAATTAAGTTGATCAACATCCTAAACATCTACCCTCTAATTCTCCATAATTCCAATGCACAAAATATAAGATCCCATCCAAATAAATGTCATATTAATTATCGTATAAAAGCATAAATCCTATCTCAAGTTGATATCCAAACACAAAAACTAATTTTAATGGTACACAAATATGCATTATTAGTTGTTAGGAAATAATCACTATAGCTAGAGTAACAATCACAACTAGTTGCCAACATATCCAACTAACCATATCTCAAAAATAAGGTATACACATCATAATATGGAAACCTCAAGCCATCAAAATATCCAACACAATCCATGATCACAAATCCACTATCCTGGAATTGTCGCTACATGGATAATGTCAAATGTAAAAAATGATCAAGTAATCCAAAGATACACCCATATCATTCACATAGAAGGTATAATAAATATCATGTAGTACTAATGAAAATCCAAAAAGATATGAAAATCCTATAAATTAATCTATTGAAATACAACTCTCATTATTAGTCTCTATAACTATCCCAATTTCTCAACACTCAACAAAGGAAAGAGATCAAGGAGCATCCATGTTTTCACTAAAAAAGAATGTACACTAATAAAAAATGACCACAAAAATAGTGATCACCATATCTCCACACAAATCTCAACTCCATTTTCATGTTATCGCAAACATTCAAGAAGAAACAATACCAAAGAGATAAATTACAAACTAAAGCATGCAACATGTCCTTCTAGTGCTCAAGATGTGATAAGAATGATCTCCTTAATAAAAACTCAAAGAGAAAAAGAATATCGACATCTAACCATAACCAATCTTTAAGACTCTCAAACCAAAGAGAATCAAACCAAAGAGTTCACTCCCAAAACCAATGGAATAAGCCCAAAATAAATTCTACACACTCCAAATAAGCTCAAAAATAATTACATGAGAAGAGAAATAAAGAAACAACTCATGCAAGACAATCCTTAAATAAGCCCTGTAGAACTAGTATCATAGCTCAAGTCTCATTCTTATGAAACAAAATACATCTAAAAAAAAGGTAGGTGATACCATTTAAATGATTTATCATCAAGTGAACCAAGAGTGGGGAATCACAACGTTTCTCTAGGATAACTAAGTCACTGTGACTCACTCCAAAAAATAATATCCTTTATATGCCCATGTTGAATTCACATCCAACCTAAGTGCAATATCCTTAGTCTTCATTCTAAAACCTCATCAAATATTATCCATCTCAACACATGATCTACAAAACTAGACATCTCACAACCTAACCAAAATTTGAAATACATGTACAATTGATAATCTCATACCAAATAAACTCCAATACAACACTAAGATTACCAAAAGCTCACTAGATAAATGATCACACCATTCTTCAATCAAGTTATCTCAAATTACCACCAAAGATTCAATATTAAGAATCAAGAACTCTCCATGATGTCATGATCTACATCTCCTCGAAAGAATATCATATGTCCTAAGTGAACTTATCTACTCCTAAGATCACCTTTATCATGCCAACATTGTAACTAAAAATCAAGAGTACACCATGGTACAATAACAACCACCTTTTAAATAAGGATCAAATTTCAAATTCATAAATCTTAACCAACAACTCACCATCTCCCTTTATCTATCCCTCTATCTCTATCTATTCACCTTTCTCCCCCTCTTTATATCTCTAGGTATTTCTCTCTCCTTCTCTATCCTATCTCTCTTCCTATCTCTCCCTCTCTAACTCTATATATCTCCCCTATATAATTTTTTATCTCTCCCTTCCCTCTTTATATCTCTCCCTCTATCTCTATCTCTCTATCTCTCAATCTCTACATCTCCACATCTCTTTTTATTTCTCTCCATCTCTCCCCCTTTGTAGAATCTCCATCTCTCCTCCCACTAACTCCATATCTCTATCTCCATTTTTATGTTTCCCTTCCTCTCTTCCTCTCTATCTCCATCTCTCTCTAACTCTACATATCTCACCCTCTCCCTCTCCAACCTTTCATATTTGTAACTTATCTATATCTCTCTCTATCTTTATATTTTTCTCTACTTATGTCTATGTCTTTTTCTATATTAGTATATTTATCTATATATTTATTAATATATCTATCTCAATTCTATCTCTACTATTATCTTTATCTTTATCTCTAACTCTCTCTCTCTCTCATTTGTCTACCTCTATCTCTGTCTCCTTTATCTTTCTCTCTTTTCCTCTTTATATCTCCTCCTCTATATATCTATATCTATGTTTACCTCCATAACTTTATGTATTTTTCCTCTCTCACTCTCACTCTTCCCCATCTCCATTTATAATTGGTATGTGCAGGATCATGATGAGCCAAAAAGTGGCAATGAGTAAAAAATTGTCTTTCATCAATCAAAAAATGAGAAAATGTCAAGTTGACTTTTCGGTGGCTTGGGTGTTAGTACACACCTTCAAAGAAATTACCAAACCTAGATTTCCAAATTAGATATCTGATTTGAAAAAAGTATATATAAACAAATTTCGGGCTGTGAAAATCATTTCACAGTCACAAACAACCTATTGGTGCACAGTTAGGAGGTTCTTCACACAAGAATATTTGATTTCACCAATATCTAATTTGAAAAGGTTAGATTTTAGATTTTAGATTTTTCTTTGCTTTGATTGAATTTTGAATGAGATTTGTATAATTTCAATTAGTTTTTTATGGGTTTTTTTCAAAATAGGGTTTTTGATTGAATTTTTATGAAATTTTTGAGTTTAGAATGGATTTTGATTATGTAGACATGTGAAATTGACATCATACATTTAGTTAGTTCATATTCTCCCATAAATTAAATAAACCTAGTTTAATTGATTTAATCTCTAAGGATCGTCCATTTAAAATTAAATAATTTAACTTTATTTAATTTGATCCTATCATTATCCCCCTTAGCTAAATAAATCAAATATTTATTTAACTAAATCCTTATCACCTTTCATCTCCCTTTGATTTGATCCAAATCAAATGGGTCAAAAACATCTAACATCATATTAATTAATATAATCCATGATTAAATGCTAATCCTAATCACATGTATTCTCTAGATTTTGCCACTTGCACATGAAAATGCATTTAATTGATTTATCAAAATCTTTATTTACTTTCAACTTGGCATAAAAGGGGAATATTCTTCAATTTTGAATTCAAAAACAAGTTGACATGTACATCCAACAAGGCATTTAATAGGTCTTACATGGCTCTTACATGTCTCTTGCACAAGTCAAACTCAACATTTAACTCTCAAATTCAAATATGAATCTCCCCCTCTTTGGCACATTGAAAAAAATGTGCTCATTCCTCAACCTATCACAAGTTGACAAGTGGCTACTTCCTATTTGTGGATCTTTAGTCCCACATCCTCCATGTTTGGCATTCTTCTATCGTTATTGGTCATAAAGAGAGGTCTCCTCTATTGTTTTACTCCTCCACAATCTTATCATTTAATCTCCACAATCTTTAGATCTTTCTCCATATCATTGTCATTTGAATCCATCTTCATAGCATTTTCATGTCATCAACATCATTGAGCTTAGCAAAGGATTGGGAAAGGGCTTCTTTCCATAGAAACACCAATCCACTATGGGATATAATCTAACTCTTGTTTTATTATGCTTTCACTTAGCTTATTTTGATAACTTATTTTTTTTGCATAGATAACATGATCAATTATTTCATAGGGATGCTATATCTAATTTGCTTGATTTAACTAACAAGACTCATGTTTGCTTGTTTTTGAGCCAAATGTAGATTTAGCATGTCATTAGCAATCCCAAAATAAATCAAGATCAAGAATTCATATCTACAAGATATTACAATGATCTAATGGAAACTCTCTTATCTATGCAAGACATCTGATCATATCCAAATAACACATACTCCTCCATCTACCCATGAGATGCTTTCTTTGGATGAAAACATAGATGATCATAATTTAGAATAAGATCCCTTTATTCCTAACATTGTTACACAAAAAGAGCAGATTATTGATTCCTACAGTCAAACTGAGTTGTCAACATCAAGATCAGATACATCCAAAATCCAGACGAAAGACATCATGTGTGAAGACATCCAACATTAACCACTCAAGGAAGTTGGTCAGACAAAACTAGATACTTCAGAGTCAGCAGAGCATCCAATCAAAATAACATCATTTGTAGTGGTCATTTGTTAGAGCATTTTTACTGAACAAGACATCTCAAAACAAGCAGAATAAAGGAATGAAGGTGCCACTAGCACTATAATGGGGCAACTTTGTCTCAAGCAAATGTCAACATAGGGAGCACAAAGAATCCTTATGATGAAACTGATGCCAATACTACAACCAGTCACATCATGAATCTTCTTCCACCCATCACCCCATCCATGAATTGGGACCAACTTTGAAAGCAAGATTTGAATCAAAGTACGAGGAACATTATCAAAGCAAAGGAAGCTAAGAAACATAATGGAAAAATCAAATACACATGGATACCAAAGAATACAAAGAAAGACTATCCCTATCAAACTACATTAGTCAAAGAAACTATGGGGAAAAATGAAAAGGGGAAATGTATCCATCAAAGATGTCCACAAAAGCAAAAGAAAAATTTTCAAGCAATGTACAAAGTATATCAAGCAGTTGGTCCTACTTCCATGCACACTTCTGTATCCACTCATCGTTGCTCATCTTCCCAAGTTTGGAGAGTCAAAGGTTCCAAATTTTCAAACAATCCATATCCTATCCCTAAACACACTCCATTGACGCCTCCATGCATGATATCTAATTCTCAAATTGACCATGTATTGGCAATGACCCTTCATCATAAGGATTCCAAAGGCACTCTATCGAGATGTGTGCACAAAGATAGAGTTAGCCCTTGTATGAATAAAGTAGATCAAGAATCCCAAAAGTTGCATTCAAGTGCATGTATCTTAGCAAAGAAAATTCTTCAAATAGGATATTGATGGCACATTATGAAAGGGGCATCTACATCAACAACACCTTGTGATTCAACACAAACTTAAAATATTTTGAAAAAATAAAAAAATAAAAAAAAATATAAATTAAAAAAAATAAAAAAATGATTGAAAACAGTAAAGAGAAAAATCGTCCTCTAGTGAAAACCACATAGGCGGTGCTTTTGGAAAGACCATGATGAAAAATTGGCAAACAAGTGTCATGTGTAGAATCGAGCATCTGCATGTGCCATTTTAGGTGAAAGCATCTCATCCCATCCATAATAAAATCCATCATTTTGTCCCATCCATAATAAAGCCAACATTCCATTTGTCTTATCCATAATAAATTCATTCATCCATGAACCATTTATCCAATCCATGTGCATACATTTCCATCCATAGTCCGAGTTATCTTGATCTTGAAAAAGTTTGGTGCACACTTTATGCTTCCTTATGGTTTAAACATCTTGACATGCACTGTTTTCATTGATCCTATCCTAGATGCAATATTATCTGAGCTATGAAGCACTATCCAAATGAGTTCTCTTGATCCAAATGACTTATCTTATCACAAGATAATCCATATCCATCCATCCATACACCTATCTGAGCATCCACCCATCGCATTCCATACATTGCTAGACATTGGGGGCATATATTTACATCTTGCTTCAGGAATAAATCTTGATCTATAACCTCCAACTTATATGGTGATCTGAACATTGGAAAATGTAAAATCAAATTGGTCAAAGCATTTGTGATCTAGAGTCCAAAGCACTAGCCCATGTCATAGTTTGATGAGAAGATGTTCCTTATCAATCGTCATCTTTCATTAAACATCAATCCAAACAATCACTATCAGTCACATCTAATTTACACTTCAAACATCACATCAAATCATTCAAACAACTTTTGTTCCAAACCAACCTTCAACAATCCTGATCAATCAAATCCAATCAATCCATAATCTTGGGATATCCTTCCAAATCATTGTGTTTCTTAACACTATCCTTGCATTGTTGTGCATCAACAATAATGTTACCATCATCTATCCTGATCAATCAATCCTTGCATTATTGTGCATCCTCAACAATGTTATCATCATCAACCTCGATCAATCAAATCCTTGCATTGTTGTGTATCCTCAACAATGTTATCATTGTCATCAATCCATCGATCTGATCAATCAACCTTAGGTTGGTTTTTAGAAAAATCCCCAAATAGAGCACTAGTATCATCACACATATCCATATCCAAATCATCAAAATCATGTGAAAATCCAAAAACATCAGAAAATTAAAAAATCTAAAAGCATTCAAAACATATCAAAATCCAAAAACAAGTCAAAAATAGAAAACATCAAAAACATGACATCTGAACTACATCATCTTTGAGCTTAGACATAGGAAAGGCTAATCTTTGATCAACCCCTGAGACACAAAAACCCAAAAACATTCAAAAAAACAAAAAATCCAAATAAAATTGAAAAAAAACATAAAAATCCAAAAACATTCATAAAATCTCAGAAAACCCCAAAACATCACAAAAATTCAAAAATCAAAACATTTGTAAAAATCTCAAAAACACCAAGAACAACCTCAAAACATTTCAAAACATCAAAAACATCCAAATATTTAAAAAAATCCATCTATCTCATCTTGCTTGCACCCGCTATAATCAATCATTGATAATAAACTGATTGTCACCTTCATCCTTTGGCAAAAAAAATGAAAACAGCCACAACAATTAGTAAAAGAAAGGTTCAATCGTAAAATCAAAAGCAAACTTCAAACCTTTAAAATGCAAAATCAAACTCTTGATTATTCACAAACATATCAATCGAATTTATATCAACAACCTATCAATCAACTTATCAACCCATCATCATTTTATACAATGCATGCCCTAGGATATATCATTTTGAAAATGGACATCATTTTGGATATCACCTTGGATTCTTATCCTATCAAAACACATCCCTCTAGCTAAAGGTATGAAGAAAATTGGCTTGTTTGTGTACTTGATCTTTTCTTTTGATTTATCTTATTACGCTCATTCCAATGACCTATCAATGATGTCTAATCAAAGCAATTTAGAGAGATAGGAATGGGGCAATGATCATTATCTTTTCTTTGATGTGCTTGTTGGACGTTCTTGTAAAATAACTTGGAGAATACTTGCTTTGTTAGGTACATCCTAGCAAGGTTTCTGTATGTCAAGTGTGAACAAGAATACTCCTATTTGTTTGTTGAGTCAAAGTCCATCACACTAAGTACAACACCATCCTAGTTCTTTATACCTTGATGCATCGTACCTACGTGCGTAATCAAACATAAGGTAAGTATCCCTTTTAAAATCCCAATCCTTGATAAGCAAATCATTATCATCTCTAATAAAGTCTCGTTAGATCACAGACTTGTTGGACCCTCTTGTCATCATCTAATTTCTTTTTTTTTGCACTAACATCACGTCATGAATTGTTAATCATCATCACCAATGCATCCATCATGCATCCATCCTGCATCTACAAACCATCAACATTCGGCATATCATCTCACATACATAGTCATCATCATAATATAGATCTGTTAGTCTAAGCATCTCATAAATCATAAATTTGCATAAAAAAACAATTACATAATCATATAGGCATTATCGCATCATCATCTCATTGTCATCATCATCATAACCATCCATATTGAACCTTTTTATCACAAGATCGACCTTCAAATCAAATATTTTCGCTCGATCTCTCGAGGGGGCAATGTAATAGTGTACTTTCCATTGGGGTATCCAAAAGAAATTTAAAAAAATTGATTTTTTTATTGTGGCAAGTTTATTCTTTAAACCAATGCAACAAGTACATTGATTCAATGAGGGGCAAAATGTAGACACGTGAAATTGACATCATGCATTTAATTAGTTCATATTTTCCCATCAATTAAATAAACCAAGTTTAATTGATTTAATCTCTAAGGATCATCCATTTAAAATTAAATAAATTAACTTTATTTAATTTGATCCTATCATTATCCCCCTTAGCTAAATAAATCAAATATTTATTTAACTAAATATTTATCACCTTTCATCTCCCTTTGATTTGATCTAAGTCAAATGGGTCAAAAACATCTAACATCGCCTTAATTAATCTAATCCATGATTAAATGCTAATCTTAATCACTTGTATTCCCTAGATTTTTCCACTTGCACATCAAAATGCATTTAATTGATTTATCAAAAAAATTATTTACTTTCAACTTGCAATAAAATGGGAATATTCTCCAAGTTTGAATTAAAAAACAAGTTGACATGTACATCTAACAAGGCATTTAATAGGTCTTACATGGCTCTTACATATCTCTTGCACAAGTCAAACTCAACATTTAACTCTCAAATTCAAATATGAATCTCCCCCTCTTTGGCACATTGGCCAAAATGTGCTCATTCTTCAACCTATCACAAGTTGAGAAGTGGTTCCTTCCTATTTGTGGATCTTTAGTTCCACATCCTCCATGTTTGGAATTATTTTATCCTTCTTGGTCATAAATAGTGGTCTCCTCTATTTTTTTATTCCTCCACAATCTTAGCATTTCATCTCCACAATATTTAGATCTTTCTCCATATCATTGTCATTTGAATCCATCTTCAGAGCATTTTCATATCATCAATATCATGGAGCTTAGCAAAGGATTGGGAGAGGGTTCTTTCCATGGAAGCACCAATCCACTATGGAATAGAATTTGACTCTTGTTTTCTTATGCTTTCACTTAGCTTATTTTGATAACTTATTTTGTTTACATATATAACATGATCAATTATTTCATAGGGATGCTATATTTGATTTGCTTGATTTAACTAATATGACTCATGTTTGTTTTTTTTTAGCCAAATGCAGATTTAGAATCCATAGATTAAAAATGAATGTTTTTAATGGATTTTGATTAAAAGTGAATGTTTTTTGTGGATTTTGATTAAAAAAAGTGTTGTTTATGTATTTGTATTAAAAATTAGATAATTTTATAGATTATTGTGAAAAAGTAGGGTTTTTTGGATTTTTTTAAAAAACTAGGGTATTTTTATAATATTTTCATTTATATTATCTAATTTTAATTAGATTAATTACTTTTTAACTTTAATTAGGCATTATGGCCATTGAGAATGAGAATGCACAAATTCCACCAATTGAGAATGAAAATCCACCAGCTGAGTTCATCAAAATGCAAAAACGCTCCACCACCTCCATAGCCAGCAATTGAAGACTTAATTGGTGAAAAATTGGAGCAATTGAGGCACATTTGTGATGTTTATTAAAAAATCCATTGATTATCCCATATGTCAACCACATTGATAGAAATAGTTACAAATGTAGAAACCCTCTCCACCCAACATAATATCTTTCATTCATGGAAAGAAACCATGAGGGAATATTAAGCATGTGGATTGTCTTATGATGATGTGAAAATCTCCAAAAAAAAAAAGCCCAAATAGCCTCTTTATTTATTAGCCCCTGCACTGGTTTTCTAGTTAATGTTAACAAACCAAAACTTTCTATAAAATGGTGCATGTATAGGGGCATAGTAGATAACTTTTGGGATCATTGGTGTATGGTTTTTGATTAACCACCCAACAATAATCTTGATGTACCTTTTTACTTTATTAAAAAATTATACACTGAGATTTTGTTAGGGCATCATGTCAATTACTTTGATATTAAACCCTTCCAGGGCATTGGTGGAGGTATGCCCTAGGATAGGCTAGGGGCAATTAGAGTAGTCAGGCACACATATGTTCTTGTTCCTCTGCCACCTCTAGTACAACATCTAGATATTACGGAGGATGTGGCCACATAGACTATCTAGGCCATTCACTCTTTAAGTGGTCTTTTGGTTTCCCATGCTTCTTCAATAGATCAACCAAATTATGGTGATGTTGGGGATGGATCAAGTGCTACTACATCGTCCTCCTTAGGTCCAAATATTTGTGTGCCACATATTTGCAATATGTTCCACCAGATATGCTTGGTTCCTATTGTAAAGCCTGCTGAGCATCCATTAGACATTTCTGATTATAACATCTAAGATGTGGAGATTATAGCAGATCACATGCAAGGGAGTGGAGCACACCCTACAAAGTCCTCTCTTGCTAGAGAGGTGGACATTGGAATAGTTACACAGGTAACATTTAAGGTGTAAATTCATAACTTGCATTTTTTTTAAATGAATATTAATAAGAGATAGTATCAAGTACTAATATTTATTTACATGGTCTATGTAAGAATTTGCTATGAAGGTAGCCACCTAAGATCTAGAGGCATAATATGAAGCACAAGCAAAAGAGAGATAGAAAAAAGATGACAAGAATAAACTATAAATTCTATCAATAGAATAGAATGTAATATGATGAATTTTACATAGGAGACCCCTTGGTTATATAGCCAAGGTGAGAACATAGAAGGGCATAGGATTATGACAAGTGTCATAATCTTATGACATGAGACAAGTAGGAAAACTTATCACTCCACCTAAAGTGGGAAGGGATAATGTGATAATCACCACAAAAGGTGGAAGTGATGAAATAATGACATGTCAAGTCCACCAAAAGTGGAAAATATCCAACAACCTCCTATGTGGTCCTTAAGTAAACTTAGCTAAGGTGTAATAATAACCTAGGACAAGGTACAACACATTTAATTACACCAACACCTACCCTTAAGTGCAACTTAGGGAGAATGTATAGAAATGCAAACAATCCAAGATGGGTCCCGGCTACGAGGCCATGTTAGGTACCCATGTACAAACAATGCAATCTCTCACAAGTGAGGAAAGGGAGAAAACCCAGTGGGACAAAACTCCCCCTCAAAAGAGAGATGAAATACAAAAAGAAATAAAATACTCTCAATGAAGAATGAGAAGGTAAAAGCCCCATGTGAGGAAAAAGACCCCCCATAAGAGAGAAGTAGAAGAGAGACAAAGTAGCCCCCCCTCAATGTTGAGTCTCCTGTAATGATGGTAGAAGCTCGACATTGAATGCTAAAGATGATCCAATCTCACTGAAAAACATTCCTCCCCTTAGGAAGAAACAAAACCAAGGATGTATGTAGGATGTCAAGATGATGGATGATGTATGATGATGTCTCTAAAGCATGCTCAAGTGTCTCCATGTCAATGTCGAAAGTTGTCACACTCCAAATAGGCATTCTAGGCCACACTGCTGAAGAAGACAATCCAACATCAAGTAGAGACTGATGTAGAACATAATCCAAAGACAAGGATATCCCCTCTGAAGACAAAGAAGCCTCCTCCAAATGTTGTCCAAAATAATCCACACTCACGCCAATTTGTGAAGAATGATCATGTAGAGAATGAACAAGAGGGTTAAAGTGTTCCCTCACAACAACTAAAGAAGGTGCATCTTCATCAAAGAGAAGATGAATGCTATCGATGGTGTCCTCCAAATCTACAAGATGAGACTCCACAAACAAGTCTAAAATACCTATTAGAAAGTCATCCAAAGTAGCCATATCTGGAAGACAATCAAGATCCTGCTACACTAAATCACTAGGAGCCAAAACTGTTGAATCACAAGTATCCTCAAGTACAACAGTAGATGAATATGTGATCTCAATAGGAGGAGGAGAAGCAAGAAGAGAAGTCTCTTTATCAACTGGATCAAGACATTTATTATACTCAAGCTCCTCTAAAGTATCATCATCATCAAGGGGAATTAAACAATCTACACCAAGATCATCTGGGAATGGAGAGATATGATGGTCTCCAAAGATCTCCCAAATCTTGGTCCAAAGTGTGTGTGGACACTTGATATTTGAGATCTCCATAGGAATATCAAAACTAATATATGAACCAATTAATCCTACAATGTGATTATTATTATTACCCCAAATTGATTGCTTCCAAGGTGTGTCTAGTTCAGGTATGAGCCCAATAAGTTATGGAAAAAGCTTAAGCCACCTGAGATGTGTTAGAATGCCTTTCTTCCAAGACTCATAATTATCTTTATTCAACATTACCACAGAAGGTTGAATAGAAAAACCAATGATACCTTCGCAAATGATCAACACAAATGAATCAACCACAAGATTACCCCCCCCCCCCAAATTCACTCAATCAAAGAACTCCCCAAGCAATATCTGATTTGGCACTTTATATTTAGTGCGTTTACAATTGCCACTGGCCAAAAATAGCTAAGTGGTTTTGATCTTGGTACATGCAAATGCACAACATAGGCCAAAAAATAAAGTACAATTTTTGGCATACAATGAGATCAATTTGATCATACCACTAAGAAGTACATGAAAAATTTTGCACTTTCAAAACAAATTCCATCCAAAAATGTTATCATAGGAGCAAGATATGAGCTCCCGAAATTCCCAAAATGAGGATGAAGCAACAAAACTTGTGAGAATCTGCAATTTCTAGATAAACCATGCACCAAAACAAAAAAATGATTGCACTAGTGCATAGAGCATGAAAAATTAGCCCAAATCCAAAAAAAATTGTCAAAAAAGGGAGCCAAAATGACCGAGATATTAAGTTTGAAAGATTGACTGCAAAAAACCAAAATGCAAATGGTGAGGGGGGATTTTTTTTTTAAAACTAATGATGTTGTACTAACGTCATTAAAACACTAGCCTAAATTTGATAGCCTCCTGCACATCACAAGTCGATGTGGGTCCCCTAGTCGCAAAGAATATACTTTAGAATATTTTATATGCCATGAATATTCTTTTCCCAAAATCTTTTTGGAATCTCCAAGATTCTGTTAGTCTCTGCTGCCAGTGATTGAAAGTGGTGCCGAAGTCTTGAATTTTTGGTTGTCAGATTTTCAATTGGCCATTGGTGTTTTAAACTATCTACCGATATTGAGTTGTTCATGCCAAAAAAGTTTGAATGTCGATCGGTGGGAAGCCCGCAGGAGTGTGGGGGTTGGGGGCTGAATGGGGCACTCCACAACTGCCACGTGGAGGAAGTAGGGCCCACTGGTACCTCTGCAGTACTCTTTGACAGAGTATGTCTGCGGACTTTTAAAAAGTCTGCAAATTTTTTTATATTTTAATTTTTTTTGAAAATTTTACCATATAAAACTTTTCACAAATATTTAATTCATACAAATATATTTTTCAAAAAAAAAATTCAAAAAATTTCTGATGGAATTAAATAATATTTTTTTGAAAAATCGTACCGGTCAAGCAATAATGGCGAATGAAATATATGGCTCTCGCAAATTTTTTGCCTCACCGTATTTAATTTGCTCCAAAAATTTGAAGGGTTATTTCGAGTCGGTGGAGGTTTACAGCACTTTGTATGAGGCTATAGGATCTTGTTGGGACCATTCACAAAAAATCCTCTGCTTTTGTTATCCCTGAGGCATTTTCCTATGGTGGTGTAATTTCTTCGAGGAAAAGTTGCCAAATGCAAGTAGTGTAAAGTTGCAAAGTGTAACTTTCATTCTCAGAACTGTACCACTAAATAGACTATTCCAACACATCTTATGGGTATTTTATGCTATGTATGGTCCTTTTTGCACTCCAAATATGTTGAATCACTCCGAGCTACATTGGATTGGTGATTTCCCTTAAGAGTCCAAAGTGTTAAAAGACAACAATCTTGTGAAGGGCTATTTCTATCGCATCATGAGTTTTATGTGTTTCTAGGTCTAAGGCTATGGGATTGTGGCTAGATCATCTACAAAAACCTCTCTCGGTTTTTTTCTATATTAGAGGTGTTTCTTCCTATGGTGATGACTCTCGAGTGGAGGAGAAGTTGCCATGCAAGCAATGTAAAGTTGCAAAGTGTGCAACTTTCATTCCACAACTGTAGGGCTTAGACCAAATGAACTATTCCAACACATTCAAATGGGTATGTTTACACTGTGAATGGTCCTCTTTTCACCTAAATACATTTATATTTGATTTGTTGATACAACATGGTAAATGCCAATAAACAAAGCAAATAATATTTAAGGTTGACTGCTTTCAGTAAAGCCCAACAATGCCATCACAATGTAATTGTGTTGTTTAAATCCACCTGACTCATGCATCAGAAAACTCTTACTCAATCAGCTTGAACATTATGCACACCCAAATA
Source organism: Sequoia sempervirens (assembly GCA_007258455.2). Classification (NCBI taxonomy): domain Eukaryota; kingdom Viridiplantae; phylum Streptophyta; class Pinopsida; order Cupressales; family Cupressaceae; genus Sequoia; species Sequoia sempervirens. Next base: position 309,076 of record VDFB02024545.1, on the reverse strand, counting down.
CCTTGTTTCCACATTGCTAGATCAAAGACTCAATTACATTGGAAATGACCTTCACATGACATTTTTTAATTTTTTTGGGAAAAAGTGGCAAGGCACTGCAATTTATTATATATAAATAGGAGATATTACAAAACCCGGTTCAAACAAGCATACCCAGAGGGTTAACCAGGGAAGAAGACCTCTGCTGTGTTTAATTCACTACAATAAGTTATACAATTGTCCTACTAACAAGAATAAAGTATAATCTAGGATATAAATGATTTACAATAATGCCAAGACCCTTTACTTGTTTCACATTTCCCCAAAATTCAAATTTTACAAACCTTTCCTATTGGAGGCATTTAAGGCATAGTCTTCCACAAGAGTAGTATGTTCATGTTTTGGACTAACAAACACCTGTACAAACCATCAAGGTAGCAGTTAAACTACATACAATAGAAAAGATGCTTAGAATAAAAGACGCTTAAAATAACAAATCTATATTATTGTAATCATTGTTACATTACCTCTCTTCAATTGGACTGACAGCTAGTTGTTGTGCAAGTCCATATCTAAATGTACCAAAAAATATCAAATGAGAAATCTATATTGTGGATAATAAAAAGATGTTTAGACTAACAAATCTATATTAATCTAAACAACTTGAATGATGATGAATTGGTAATGCAAACTATAAAAAATGCTTAGAATAATCAATCAATATTATTCTAAATGACCTAATTGATGTTGAGATGGTAATGCGAACTATAAAAGATGCTTAGAATAACCAATCTATATCATCATAATCTATCACATACCTCTCTGAAAGGATCAAAGCTGGCTATTGTTGCAGCAGGTCCATGGGCAATCGTGCCAAAAATATCACAAAGTTTGTCAAATGAGAAATCTGAATTGTCACAATATAAAATATGCTTAGACTAACAAATCTATTTTAATCTAAACAACCTAAATGGTGATGAATTGGTAATGCAAACTATAAAAAATGCTTAGAATAACCAATCTATATTATTCTAAATGACCTAATTGATGATGAGATGGTAATGCAAATTATAAAAGACGCTTAGAATAACCAATCTATATTATTGCAATCTGTCGCATACCTCTTTGAAAGGATCAAAGTTGGCTATTGTTGTAGTAGGTCCATGATCAATCGTGCCAAAAATATCGCAAACATTTGTTAAATGAGAAATCTATATTGTCACAATATAAAAGATGCTTAGAATAACCAATCTATATTAAATTATAAATGGCCTAATTGATGATGCATAATAAACTTAATGAACTTAAGCATATGAACCTAAGCATTGTACCTTCCATTCTTGAAAATTTTATTCAAGTGTGCCTGAAGGGTCATTTCTTTGCTTAAGAGTATCTAATATTGCTTCATGATCAACATTACTAAGTTTCCATAGTTTTTTTTATCTTTGGTTTGGTATGATGCTTCAACAACTTAACATTTGTTGCTATAACAAGGTGTGAATACATGAGAATGGTTTTGTGTTTCTTATAGTCTTCAAATGTAGGTATTCCATTCTTTCTAACCATATATGTTCGCAACCAAGTTCCTACAACCACAATTGAACTTGTAGGATACATGAACCCATCATCATCTTCCATCGGTTGTGTTAGCTTATGCTTTACTTGCACACATTGAGCCAACCAATAGTCTAATCTCTCTTCATTCCCCTGTGGTACAACAACTCTAACAAAAACAAGCCAACTCTCATGTCCAAATGGTCTATGTGCTTGTATCTAAAATTTGAAATGAATGCATATTTGAAGAATCTTTGATTGTATGACAATCCAATCTTCCTCCCACTGTACCCCCTCAACCAACCAAAAGAATATATGCACTATTGAATCAAGTGTCCCTCCCTGTGACAATGCTGAACTACACCAATCAACAATAGAACTTGCATCACTAAATTTTTCTCCTAAAATCTTGAATTATTCTTAACTAGAGCTCTCTTTACACATGTGCCTGCTCCATCATGCTCCCCTTTCCCATGCCCAACTTGAAAAAGCTCCAAATATGAGGTACACCCCTCTCTACATGCATTCTACTAAACCAATAAAACATATGAGCATTCTTGAATTGACCTATGCAGTTATCTGACGAAATGAGATGTCAGCCTAGTGCTATGTCATGCTCCTACAAGAACTCAAAAAAATTATCGAAACAAATGTTGGAGATACTTGGATGAGTGAGATCTATCATCACTCATATAAAAATGATACTCTCTAATTATCTTTCAGTCCTCCTTTGTACTATCAAGTGCATGTCTAAATGTTATGTGGATAAATATAGCAATCTGAATGGAATTGTAATACTGAGATTATACCTTATTTTGTGGTTGTAATGTGTAGTTTTTTGCAAACTCAACCACTTATATAATAGTGCCAATTGGAAAAGAGTCCTTACATATTCTGAATTGTTGATCCAACCACTGAGACTTATGACCATGCCTTGCATACTTGTAGAAAATATTGTCCTTAAAATTTGAAATAAAATCAGCAACATTGCATTCTTTTGAAACCAACTCGCATCTAGAACCTTCACCTCCACTCTGCAAAGTATATTTGACTATCTCATATCTCTTTTTCTCAACAAGCTTCTTTCCAAATTCATGTTTAGAACCATCATGAAAAACATTGAACAAACTTTTGAAAAACCACCACATTGTGAGAACTTTGCATTTAAAGTCAAATCATTTCTATAGAAAAACAACCATCATCTCTAGAACATAAAAAAAGATCTAGCAAGTCCCTTTAATGATTCCTTAAAGATGCATTGCACCACACTCCTACAACATTTCATTAGTATGCAAAGTAGAACGGATATAGCACAATAGTTCATGGTACATTAAAAAATCCACATGGTATTTGCAACAACAAGTATTATGAATTTTAAGAGGCACAAAATAAAATGGCTTCAAACATTCAAAATTACTTTGCGAGATTTCCATATTTGGATGTGTTTCAATAAATTTTTTGAACAACATTGTTTGGCTGATTCCAAGAAATGTTTAGGATGTGGTGTATGGTCTCAATTTCCAATTCTTAACTTTAAAACATCTCCTTTGCATTGGGTGATACTCTAGAGTTATCATGCCAAAATTGTTGAATTACCCGCTTTACATTATCGGTTAGCTTCTTATCAACACGTGGAAGCCTCCCGACAAAAGCCCATGTATCATTTTGAAGAGGATCATCTATTATTTCTCTTCTTGCAAGTGCTCTATCCAAAGTTTTACGATTTATGTCAAAATCAATACAAGTTTGTCTCATAAAGTGAGCCTTTTTCAATTGATGGCTTACTAGGGCGGTTGTAATGGTTTCCTCTCGAAAGCAACTCTCTTTATCTTTTCCTTTTGTTATTTTTCCAATAGACTTGAGAGCATTAAAATATTTTTGACAATAATAGAATTTTTTCACTTCTTCTTCACATGAATCTTCAATTTGGCAAGCAAACGCCTCATCTTCTCAGATCTTTAGGAAATTATTGTTGGCATTGCTTAGTCAATGTCTTATTGTTAAAATATTGGTTGAAAAGTTGTGTAGCCCACAACAAAATGGTTCGTGTTGACCTCTTGTGTTCAAAATTGTTTATAATGTTCTCACCAATTTCAAGTAACCATTTAGGGGTTCTTAAAGTCTTAAGTTTGAATATGTCTTTTCTTCCACACAAGGTTCTTTCATTTCTCATGAAATCTAGTGAAACATAATTTACACTTAGTTCAATATTAAGGTTCAACATCTTCAATTCCAACATTTTCACTCTCTCAAATGGAATAATTCTTTACTTCCACTTCCCTGATCATATTCACCATCTTCAAATCCAACATTTTCACCTTGAACATTTTCATTAATATCAATTTCAATATTTTCATTCCTATTTGAATATCATATGTTCAACATCTTCTAATTCCAACATTTTCAAATTGAACATTTTAGTATCAATTTGAACATTTTCATTCCCAATTTCAATATCATTTTCAACATTTTCACACCTTGTATTATATTCAATTTCCTCTTCACTTGAAAGACCATAGGGCTCACCACCACATTTAACATACCTTGTCTCTTTCCTATGACCCTCTTTATCTTTTTGTCTATATGCTTCCAAATTGTTCTTATATGCTTCAAATTGTTCTTTGTAAGATTTCTCTTATGTTTATGCTTATGACGACCGGGCCATTCCCATTATACCTTTCATAAAGATGCTAAAATATTATTTTTACAAATTTCAATATAAGATGCTCCAAAAGTTGATCTTTTTGCCCTTCCTATCCTGGAACCTGCATTTGTCACCTCAGAAAGCTCAGAAAGAATGTAGGGTCCATTGGAATGAAAAATATGGGCCATATGGGGTTTTGGTATGGCCCACAAATCAGATATCTAACTAAATCCAATATCTAATATGAATTTTTTTTTAAATAAAACAATTTTATAATGCTCTCTAATGGTAGGATTTTAGTGCTACAAATTGGATATCCAATTTAAATCAGATATTCGATTCAAATCGGATATCCGATTTAAATTAGATATCTAATTCAAATCGGATATCTAATTCGAATCAGATATCCAATTTGTGCATACATAGACCTAACAATAAATAGGAGGTGGAGGTTGGAAAACAGAGAGAGAGAGAGAGAGCTGAGGTAGAGGGTGCTTGGTAGGATGAGAGGGTAGAGAGTTTAAGGGTTTAAGGATTTAACTAAGGGCATAAAAATACAAGTTAGAGGATAGACATACGAGTGAGGGAGAGGGAGAGAGAGAGACATATACGAGTGAGTGAGAGGGAGAGAGAGACTTGAGAGAGAGACAAAGGGGGGGAAGTGAGAGGGGAGGGGAAGAAGGGGAGAGTAAGGGAGAGATAATTAGGAGGGGTAAAGGAGAGGGGAAGAACGAGAGAGAGAGATAGAGAATTCATTAGGAGGGAGGGAGAGGGAAATATAGGAAGAAGTGGAGAGAGAGAAAGAGTTCATTAGGATGGGGACAAAGAGGGAAAGAGGTGAAGTAGAGAGAGGGAGAGAGCGAGACCTAAAAGAGAGTTCATTAGAGGGGAGGGAGGGAGGGAAAGGGGGAAGAAGTGGGAGAGAGAAAGAGTTTGTTAGGAGGGGGAGGGAGAGGGAACGAGGGGAAGAAGTGGAGAGAGAGAGAGAGTTCATTAGGATAGGGGACAAAGAGGGAAAGAGGTGAAGTAGAGAGAGAGAGAGAGTTCATTAAGAGGGGGGATGGAAAGAGGGGAAGAAGTGGAGAGAGAGAGAGGGGCAAAGGGAGAGGGGGAGAGAGAGGGGGAAAGAGATAACATTTAAATATTTTATATATTAGTTTAATATATATTAACTAAAATATAGAAATAATATTTAAATATATATTATACATAATAATATAATATATTATATATTGTATAGTTTTGTAAGAGATTATATATTAAAATAAACTATAGACTATAAGCAAGATATATTGTATATTCTAAATCATATATTATAAAGTCTAGCATTTTTTAAAATGATATAAACCAAATCGGATATTGGATTCATATCATATATCAGATTTGAATTAGATATCTGATATTTATTACATAAAATTTATTGCTTAGAAAATAGCCTCGGGTTTGCTTTGGTATTTGGCTAGGAGATGCCAATCCTAAGAAGTCAACACAAAAAGCGTGTTTAACAACTTACCTTGTTTTTCTAGACTTTGGCCATGTGGCCGATGACTTATTTTTAGCCAAAATTGATGAAACAAAAGGGTTGCAGAGGAGATTCTCAACTTTTCACCAATATAAATTATACTTTTATTTTGAATTTACTAACTACATATTCATTTTCTATTAGAATTATGACTAAAGTCCCTCATTGATAGGTTGATTGTAGAACATCTATAACTTTCAAATGGTATCATATTTTTTTAATCAAAACATGTGTCACATTCTATACTTCAGATACTATAGGATTAAAATAAATAAAAATCATGAAGTTTTGACCAAGTTAAGGTGGCCAAACATAATGAAGTTTTTATATTTTTAAAAAATTTGTAATAAAAATCATAATTAATTATTTACTTGGAAAAAAAAATTACAAAAAAATATGCATCACATCCAAAGATGAGTCCTCTACTTATATCTAAAAATATTATAAAAAAAATATTATCATTTTATAATGGTTAGGTGGTCGCAGACACCTACATCTTTTTCTTTTCTTTTTCTTCCTAAATTTAAGCACTAACACATTGAAATTTTTAAATTCACCAAATAGATTTTAAAAAATAAAATAAACCTAGTAGTTTAGAAACTACACTAATTCTTCCAGATTCTATTCTTTACATTTTTTTAAATAGTATAGATAACTTATTCAAATTTTTACGCCAAGTTGCCTAACTCTCGATTTTTCTAAATTTTCATCACATTTATGGGCCTTTTTTTCCATGATGATCCCTGCCAAGCATACCCTAATTTTCATTCCTCTCTCTATCTCTCTTCTTTTCTCTTTATCTCCCTCTCTCCCTATATCTATCTCTATATCTCTCTATCTATCTCCCTCTCAATCTCTATATTTCTATCCCTCCCTCCCTCTATCTATCCCTCTCATTCTATATCTTCTTCTATACTATTGTCCCTCCCTCTCTCTATCTCTCTCCCCACCTCTCTATACTCTCCTCCTCTAATTATCTCCTTTTAATATATATCTCCTCTTTGATTCTATCCCTATATAATTATCTTTTTTTTTTCTTAAATTATATATAATGCAAGAACATTATGTAATGCACTTGTGATAAGGCTTGGTAATTATTGATCCATAATGCTTACATGTGTGAAATTCTAGATAACATGCATGAAATTGCTTTAAGAAAAAAAATCAATTTTTTTTAGCCCATAATTTGATGTGCTCACCCATTTCCTTATATGAAATCTTGTAATATATTTTTTCATTTTTAATTTAAATGAATATTTTTAAGTGTTGCATATATTAAGATGCATGCTCATTCTGAAATTCATATCCATCTTAAACTGGGGGCCAAATTATACAGTGTTCTATACCCATGCTATTTTCCATTTAGTTTGTGTCAAATTTTAGAGAATGTCTTAATACATTTGTATATTAAAAAACAACACAATTTCAAGTAGATAGTGTTGACCTATCTCCATACATACAAACGGTCTTATATCGTTATCCAAACCTTATCTCTACATCCATATAATTTAATAAATTCAATCAAAATTTATACTCAATATCTCTATCCACACACCCATCCCCATTCATCCATTACACTCTTCAATTTTACTATTCTCATGTGTTGAGTTATTTTTAATGGGATAGGGTCGTAATCCCTATAAAAATTCTAACTTTAATTTAGTTGGATTCCTCACATTCTACTACTCATCAGAGCCAAAAGACACATGGTTTGCATTTCACTGATGTCATGCACTTGTATTTAATAGAATTCATATGCATCAATTTCACATCTTATCACATTTTATTAACCTCTCTTATGTAGAAGAATCTAAGGAGCAATCAAAACAAAATACTTTAGTTTGGTGCATTGAAAGAATTATTAATATTCCTTCTAGAGAATATTTTTTCTACAAATCTTTTACACACATTTCTTATGATTGACCTCGAAGAATATTTTCCCTTGCATGACATTAAAAATCTTCTAAAGGTGTTTCTAAATATTGTCAATTTTTAAAGTAGAGAATAAGGCTAAATAGACAAAGATAAAATTTGGTAGTCATAGAGTGGAAATATAGAACCACAGAGATCAAATCCATGTGATGGACATGAAAGACCCTAAGACATTAAATTTAATTGAAATAAAGCACTACACTAAATAGAGTCATCAAATTTCAAGTGTAATTTTATAGATTAGATTAAAGAATCTTCTACTCAAAGACACTTATCCTTCAATCATCGAACTAAGTATGTCCATATTTACATTCCACTTTCTTAAATTAAATTTTAATTCAAAAATTACATTAGCTCACAAAAATACAATTAACTAATCTTAGATTAATTCATTTATGAATGTCTATACATGGTATTTGATTAGTCTATATCACATTTAAAGAATATTTATTTTTCTTTACAAAGATTTTTTTATTATTAATTTTTTTTGTTTTTATAAAAAATTATATTATGATTTTTTACATTATTGTTAAAAAAACTACATTCACATTTATTATAAATATAACATAAATATAACTCTTTACATATAATATATTAAAAAAGTACTATATAAATGCAATTCAAAACAAAAATTCAAATAAATAATTTGGAAAGTTACTACACTTTAAACAAATGTTTGAAATATAAACCATTATGATTAAACTCATAATTTTCCTACATGATGGTCTTCTTTTTCATATGACTAGAAGTATACATTGAGACCATTTATATATATTTTATAGGAAAACAAAATGTGAAATTTAATGTATTATCCAGCACCTAAACATGTTAGAAGGTTTAGAAGATCATGACTAGGAAAGGGAAAAGAACTGGGAAGGGACTGTATGCTTTTGTGATTGGACCCAGATTGATGTCCTTCAATTATCTCTGCAAAACCAATTAATCGGTGGTGGACAGCTCGTAACCGTTTTCCCGTGTTGTTCACGGGCATTCAGTGGGCATACGTTTCTGTACCATCCTTAAAATGATTTTACCCAGAAATGAAGGCAGATTGGCCCACAGATTTTAGATGATTATCCCAAGCCCCGCCTTTCGTTTGCTACACCACCTCCACCCAATCACTTTCTGCGTTTCTTCTTCCTTCGCTTTCAAATTATTCTGTTTCTGTACATTTCTTTTCTAGTGGCTTTCAAATCATTTTGCTCCTATGGATAGGTGATGGCATGAATCACACAATTGTCACTGGGAATAAAAATGTCACGACAATGACACCATAAGCTTGATACAGGACATATGCATGCTCCGAGAATGTCTCTATAAAGACAACACACAAAGGTTCATTCCATTTCACTTACTTACAAAGCGCCTGAACGGTACTTTACTCTGTGCACATAGGTTTCAGGTTAGAATTGCAATGAAGAATTCTATTTTTCTCTCCGTTTTGTAACATTTCCTTTCTCATGGAGTTGGGCTACGGGCGAGCATGGAATGGAAACAACTGTCAGACATAGCGACACTTTGCTGCTCGTGTTGACTGAAGGAAGAAAGCCTCTGAAGGCAAATTTTTCTAAGAAGATCATTGAATTTAATTTGTAATGGATGCTCTTCTTAAAAAAATTTGGCCTCTTTATTGCTGTTTTTGACAGGTTTAACAGCGCCTTTTTTCCTCCAGTCTATCTCGGGTGGCAAATTGTCGCCATGTTTATGCTGATAACGAGGGCTGGTGTTCTTTGGGCCGGAACTTCGCAAACAACTGATCTTCAATTAACCTTAGGCAGAAATCGTCGAGGCTCAACACATTCGACAGATTTTGTGAGTTGCTGTCATGGATGCAAGATGTTTGTGATCTCCCATCATGTGCAGATATTCCAGCGCTACAACTACCTCTGCTGCGTATAATATGAAGACATGACAAGACGAAGGAAATCTTAGTTATCATGTTATAAGAGAAATTTAAAAAAATATCAATTACTGAACTATGAATCTTTATTTTGGTTTGATTCATTGTTTGGCTATAAGTTGTATTTGGGCATGATTATCCAGAGAGCTTTAATGAAGGGTATGATTATCTAGAGAGTTCTAATGGAGTGACACTGTTAGGATTCACATTTTTGTGCAGCCAAGCTTTAATGGGGAGTGGCGATTAGGGTAAAGTCGAGGAATGCCGAGAGACATCTGCTTCTACCGCTGGTGCTGCTAACAAAACCCCAAAGCCAATGCCACGAGTTTCTGTTTTTACAATCTTTAATCTTTGTAGGCTCGAACACCAGACCTGCCAGAATAATCGGCATGTCCATGCACACAATAAATCACACACCACACATATGGCTCCTTAAACAAACAAAAAAACCCATTTTCCCCAATCCCTGAACAATGTTAACGAGTTGCAGAGGAGACGTGGCTGTTTTGCAGGAGGGCAGTTTGCCTCACTTTTCTTCTTTTTTTTTTTAATAAAATCAGACGCTCACATTTCTATTTCAACACCTTATCGTGTTTCTTCTTCCACGATTTGCAACAAGTTTGCATCTGTTTGCAGGTAAAGCTTGGCCAGCCAGGCCCAGATGAGCTGGGATTTGCTGACTTTATTTCGGTAGAAGAATTTGGTGGTGCCAGAGTAAGTTCAGTTTCCATTTCAGAGTCCCAAAAAAAATCTGATTGTCATAGAAGAATGCTTTTTCTTGGTACAATTTCTATTTGTTTGATTTGTTTGGGCGAGCCTCAGGCCCAGATGAGCTGGGATTTGCTGACTTTATTTCTGTAGAAGAAATTGGTGGTGCCAGAGTAAGTTCAGTTTCTATTTCAGAGTCCCAAAAAATAATCTGATTGTCATAGAAGAATGCTTTTTCTTGGTACAATTTCTATTTGTTTGATTTGTTTGGGCGTGCCTCTCTGGCTCTGTGCATACCTTTTTCCTATGCCTTTACTCATGCTTCGGGGTATCGATCTTTATCAACGCGAGGCCCTTCCCCCTTACCTATAAAAATGTTACAATGGCATTATATGGTAGTGTGCAAAATCCAGACCTTCCTCCAAGCATGCTAGCACTGCAAATAACACAGAAACTTGCATTAGGAAAAGATAAGATAAAAGTTTAGGTGGTTTTTAAGTCACTTCCAACTGAGATCAATTTTGTGTCACTTTCAAGTGAAGACCAATTTTGAACTTGTGATAAATCAGTCCAATTCATCCAAGGCTTTAAGCTTGATTACACCTTGATGATCAGCTCTAGATTTTACTTTTTTTTAACAATATAGTTTACTCATCATCATGGCTTGCATATGATTCTTAAACATGGCATATTTTTCTTAGGTACAACTTTTAGTTTTAGTGTGTATAGTTTGTCATTAGAGCACGTTAAACATTTTTCACTCCACAAATGATGTAAAATTCTGTAAACCATTTCTTATTGAAGATGTGCATTATTCCTTTCAGGCTCATGGTTTTGAAGATAAGTTCAAAATTTGAACTGGCCCGGTTCTGTCGTACAGTTGGTGCTGTGTCATTGGTGGGTATTACTATATGCCTTGTGTAAGTTGATTGTGAATTCAAGATTCACAGATTTCTATAAAGGAAGGCATTCTATCTGTTTGCAGGTAAAGCTTGCCAGCCAGGCCCATATGAGCTGGGATTTGCTGACTTTATTTCGGTAGAAGAAATTGGTGGTGCCAGAGTAAGTTCAGTTTCCATTTCAAAGTCCCAAAAAATAATCTGATTGTCATAGAGGAATTCTTTTTCCTGGTACAATTTCTATTTGTTTGATTTGTTTGGATTTTACATAAGCTGAATTTCCAGCTTAAGACACATTCTGAGATGTAGTTTCAATATGCTTTTTCCTTTTGACAAATTACTTTTCAGCACAGTTGGAAGCCTGCATTTTAATTCGGACTTTTTGGTTTTGTGCTTGGCAGTCAGTGTGTCCTGGTGCTTGTCTGATGCACATATTTCAAAGCCGGTCCTGCATTTGAAGCTACCAAGAAGAGCCTAATTTTCAATGTGAGTGGGTATTTAGGTCATAAGTTGCAGGAAATGGCAATCCAAACTTTTTTTAACTATTTCTCTAATTTTGGGTTTCATAGCAATTAAATGAGAGTCTTCCTTTTTCCCTCCCTGAGTTTTGGTTTGATTCCAAAGATCACGTGTTTTGATTTTCAACCTAGCCACTATCAAAACATGATGTTGTGGACGTAATGTGCATCCTACTCTTGCAAAACTCTTGTAATTTTCAACACAACCCAACTTCAGGAAATGGAAAACTTCTTGTACGTATCGTTTCTTGTACTTCCTTGAAAATTTTGTTTTAAGAAATTATCCAGGAGTTGAGTCTGATTTTGCATTTTATGTTTACTATGATGACAGAAATGCATTTCAGGTATCAAATTAGGCAGCGCTTCTTTACTTTTCTTGTGGTAGATCAAATTTGGTGTGTTCCTTTGTCTCTTATTGTTACAAATTACATTGTGGTGATTCTTACATAATTTTGGCATGACGGAGCTGAAATTTGAAATGTATGAAATCAGCAAGGAAATAATTTTCATAAGAATAATCAATTACTGTAATATTCTAAATGCAACATTCTTTTTCTCTGCAGTTAGAATAGCACATGTATGCCATTAGTGTCTCATCTGACATTTTTGTTGGTCACAATTATCTCTATGGGCCAGATTAGCTTGTGGTCTTGCTTGACTCTATGGATCTATTGTTGAATTTTTTTATTTTCTCTTTGATTTAGTTGAAAATTGTATTTTTTCTACTGGTTTGAATATGCAATTGGTCACCTTTAAAGGCGTGGATTCCGATTAGTCAAGTCGCTTGGTTGTAGTAGCTGGCCACGGGGAGGTTCAAACCGTTGGGCCCAAAGTGCTTTCCTTGAGCCTTATTAACCGTTGAGCCTTTGTGCTGTGAGTTGTTTCTTGTGGTTTGTTGTGTCGGTTCATAGCTCCGGTCAAAAGGCGTTTACCCCTAATATTATGGATGCATTGCACCTTTTAAAAAAATAAAAAAATATGCAATTGGTCACCTTTTTAGGTACCATATATTTGCCATAGTGGTAAACTTTTCAGGCCAGTTGCAAATAATAGGACATTATCAATAGAAAACCAAACACACCATCTAGGAGGAAAGTTAATTTTAATTTGTAGATCTAGGAATAAAGGTAATCATATATTTGCACAAAGTTTTCATGCTTCACTCCCCATTTGACTAGTATGTTACTCTTTGTGATGAATTTTTTCCTTTATCATCGTCTACCTTGAGGGTTGAGACTCCATCATCCAAACTGTATCATCTTATTATGTTTTTCAAAAGTATAATTTTTATGTATTAGGTTAACCTTTGTTTCTGACAGAGGGAAGAGAAGGGAAGGATATATGCATTCTATATTTCAAACAAGCACCACAACCAAGAACTCTTGCTATGTGAGATTATAGATAGGTGGTAAATGTGAGAACAGCCTTGGTGGCAGGGGAAGATCTTTTCAACTTAGTGGGACCCTAAAGTAGTGTCATCTAATTCAATTTGCTCATTTTTCATGAAAATTATACATCTAATTCAATATTGAGAGACTCTGCACCAAAATTGCTTTGTTGGAAGGTCTAAAACCAGGATTATTCTGTTGTCTTAGACTGAACAATTAATCTCTTAGATTGACCATAGTTATTTTACTTGTGTGCCTTAAGGGTTTTATCTACACAAATGCCCCTTTCAAACCATAGCAAAACTTATTTGATGCTTTGCTTGGGCAGACTCTATAGATAGAGGCGGTTCGTACTATCATAGTGAAAGAGCCAAGTACCATGCATCTAGTCCATAGATCAAAACATTTTGAAGCATAGCTATTATTGGTATGAACGACCTATTATAATATTATTTTATTTTTGATAGATACAAATATAAAGAGAGGAACAACAATGCCCAATCATAGATTGGAAAAGTCATCTGGTTTCCTCATGGGCTACCAAATGTATCCACAAAAGAAAACCTAGAATACTTTTCAGTCTTATAAACAAATGTTTAAACTAATAGAAAGCACTGGAAATCAGATTTCGAGGGTAGATAGTTCAAACTAAAATACTGCTGATTTCATTTATTAAAAATCTAAAAGTAAATACAATCTTTTTCTGTCATAGCTGCTCTGGTATATAATCTGGTATATAATTTATTTGGTAGGGCATTGGTGGTGCCAGTAGTTCAGTTTCCATTTCAAAGTCCCAAAAAATAATCTGATTGTCGTAGAGGAATTCTTTTTCTTGGTACAATTTCTATTTGTTTGATTTGTTTGAATTTTACAGAAGCTGAATTTCCAGCTTAAGACACATTCTGAGATGTAGTTTCAATATGCTTTTTCTTTTTGGCAAATTACTTTTCAGCACAGTTGGAAGCCTGCATTTTTGTTCGGACTTTTTGGTTTTGGGCTTGGCAGTCAGTGTGTCCTGGTGCTTGTCTGATGCACATATTTCAAAGCCGGTCCTGCATTTGAAGCTACCAAGAAGAGCATAATTTTCAATGTGGGTGGGTATTTAGGTCATAAGTTGCAGGAAATGGCAATCCAAACCTTTTTTAACAATTTTTCTAATTTTAGGTTTCATAGCAATTAAATGAGAGTCTTCCTTTTCCCTCCCTAAGTTTTGGTTTGATTCCAAAGATGACGTGTTTTGATTTTCAACCTAGCCACTATAAAAACATGATGTTGTGGGCGTAATGTGCATCCTACTCTTGCAAAACTCTTGTAATTTTCAATACAACCCAACTTCAGGAAATGGAAAACTTCTTGTACTCATTTCTTGTACTTCCTTGAAAATTTTGTTTTAAGAAATTATCCAGGAGTTGAGTCTGATTTTGCATTTTATGTTTACTATGATGACAGACATGCATTTCAAGTATCAAATTAGGCAGCGCTTCTTTACTTTTCTTGTCTTCTTGTAGATCAAATTTGGTGTGTTCCTTTGTCTCTTATTGTTACAAATTACTTGTGGCGATTCTTAATAATTTTAGCATGACGGAGCTGAAATTTGAAATGTATGAAATCAGCAAGGAAATAATTTTCATAAGAATAATCAATTACTGTAATATGCCAAATTTGCAACATTCTGTTTCCCTGCAGTTAGAATAGCACATGTATGCCATTAGTGTCTCATCTGACATTTTTTTTGGTCACTATTATCTCTGTGGGCAAGATTAGCTTGTGTTCTTACTTGACTCTACGGATCTGTTGAATTTTTTTATTTTCTCTTTGATTTAGTTGAAAATTGTATTTGTTCTATTGGTTTGAATATGCAATTGGTCACCCGATAAGGAGTGGTTAGGTGGTCAAATTAAGCTTGGTTGTAGTGGCCACCAGGTTTCAAACATAGTTGAATACAAAGGATAACTTTCATGAGCCTTGTGCCTTCGTTACCTTTGTGCTCATGGGTTTGGTTGTTTCTTGTGGTTTTTGTATCCGGTTCATAGCTCCGGTCAAAAGCGTTTACCCCTAATATTATGGATGCATTGCACCTTTAAAAAAATAAAAAAATATGCAATTGGTCACCTTTTAGGTACCATATATTTGCCATGAGTGGTAAACTTTTCAACTGGTTGCAAATAATAGGACATTATCATAAATAGAAAACCAAACACCATCTAGGAGGGAAAGTTGGTACAATTTGTAGATCTAGGAATAAAGTGTCCTTATATTTGCACAAAGTTTTTCATGCTTCACTCCCCATTTGACTAGTATGTTACTACTGGCAGTGAATTTTTCCTTTATCATCATTCTCTGCAACAGGGTTCGAGACTCCATTATCCAAACTGTATCATCTTATTATGTTTATCAAAACTATAATTTTTATGTATTAGGTTAACCTTTGTTTCTTACAGAGGGAAGAGAAGGGAAGGATATATGCATTCTATATTTCAAACGAGTTCCACAACCAGGTACTCTTGCAATGTGAGATTATAGATAGGTGGTATATGTGAGAACAGCCTTGGTGGCAGGGGAAGATCTTTTCAACTTAGTGGGACTCTAAAATAGTTTCATCTAATTCAATTTGCTCATTTTTCATTAAAACTATACATCTAATTCAATATTGAGAGACTTTGCATCAAAATTGCTTTGTTGGAAGGCCTAAAACCAGGATTATTTTGTTGTCTTAGACAGAACAATTAATCTCTTAGCTTGACCATAGTTATTTTACTTGTGTTCCTTAAAGGTTTTATCTACACAAATGCCCCTTTCAAACCATAGCAAAACTTATTTGATGCTTTGCTTGGGCACACTCTTATAGATAGAGGCGTTTCATAGTGGAAGAGCCAAGTACCATGCATCTAGTCCATAGATCAAAGCATGTTGAAGACTTATAGCTAATGACAGTATGAACGACCTATTATAATATTATTTTATTTTTGATAGATACAAATATAAAGAGAGGAACAACAATGCCCAATCATAGATTGGAAAAGTCATCTGGTTTCCTCATGGGCTACCAAATGTATCCACAAAAGAAAACCTAGAATACTTTTCAGTCTTATAAACAAATGTTTAAACTAATAGAAAGCACTGGAAATCAGATTTCGAGGGTAGATAGTTCAAACTAAAATACTGCTGATTTCATTTATTAAAAATCTAAAAGTAAATACAATCTTTTTCTGTCATAGCTGCTCTGGTATATAATCTGGTATAAAATACCTGCTGACTTTATTTCGGTAGAAGAAATTGGTGGTGCCAGAGTAAGTTCAGTTTCCATTTCAAAGTCCCAAAAAATAATCTGATTGTCATAGAGGAATTCTTTTTCCTGGTACAATTTCTATTTGTTTGATTTGTTTGGATTTTACATAAGCTGAATTTCCAGCTTAAGACACATTCTGAGATGTAGTTTCAATATGCTTTTTCCTTTTGACAAATTACTTTTCAGCACAGTTGGAAGCCTGCATTTTTATTCGGACTTTTTGGTTTTGTGCTTGGCAGTCAGTGTGTCCTGGTGCTTGTCTGATGCACATATTTCAAAGCCGGTCCTGCATTTGAAGCTACCAAGAAGAGCCTAATTTTCAATGTGAGTGGGTATTTAGGTCATAAGTTGCAGGAAATGGCAATCCAAACTTTTTTTAACTATTTGTCTAATTTTGGGTTTCATAGCAATTAAATGAGAGTCTTCCTTTTTCCCTCCCTAAGTTTTGGTTTGATTCCAAAGACCACGTGTTTTGATTTTCAACCTAGCCACTATCAAAACATGATGTTGTGGACGTAATGTGCATCCTACTCTTGCAAAACTCTTGTAATTTTCAACACAACCCAACTTCAGGAAATGGAAAACTTCTTGTACGTATCGTTTCTTGTACTTCCTTGAAAATTTTGTTTTAAGAAATTATCCAGGAGTTGAGTCTGATTTTGCATTTTATGTTTACTATGATGACAGAAATGCATTTCAGGTATCAAATTAGGCAGCGCTTCTTTACTTTTCTTGTGGTAGATCAAATTTGGTGTGTTCATTTGTCTCTTATTGTTACAAATTACATTGTGGTGATTCTTATATAATTTTGGCATGACGGAGCTGAAATTTGAAATGTATGAAATCAGCAAGGAAATAATTTTCATAAGAATAATCAATTACTGTAATATGCTAAATGCAACATTCTTTTTCCCTGCAGTTAGAATAGCAAATGTATGCCATTAGTGTCTCATCTGACATTTTTGTTGGTCACAATTATCTCTATGGGCCAGATTAGCTTGTGGTCTTGCTTGACTCTATGGATCTGTTGTTGAATTTTTTTATTTTCTCTTTGATAATGTTGAAAATTGTATTTTTTCTATTGGTTTGAATATGCAATTGGTCAGCCCGATAAGGCGTGGTGGTCAGAAGTCAGCTTGGTTGTAGTGGCCACCGGGGGTTCAAACAACCGTTGGGCCAGTGCTCATGAATATACCCCGTTGGAGCATTGTTCTTGTGGTTTGTTGTGTCAGGTTCATAGCTCCGGTCAAAAGCGTTTACCCTAATATTATGGATGCATTGCACCTTTTAAAAAAAAATAAAAAAATATGCAATTGGTCACCTTTTTAGGTACCATATATTTGCCATGAGTGGTAAACTTTTCAACTGGTTGCAAATAATAGGACATTATCATAAATAGAAAACCAAACACCATCTAGGAGGGAAAGTTGGTACAATTTGTAGATCTAGGAATAAAGTGTCCTTATATTTGCACAAAGTTTTTCATGCTTCACTCCCCATTTGACTAGTATGTTACTACTGGCAGTGAATTTTTCCTTTATCATCATTCTCTGCAACAGGGTTCGAGACTCCATTATCCAAACTGTATCATCTTATTATGTTTATCAAAACTATAATTTTTATGTATTAGGTTAACCTTTGTTTCTTACAGAGGGAAGAGAAGGGAAGGATATATGCATTCTATATTTCAAACGAGTTCCACAACCAGGTACTCTTGCAATGTGAGATTATAGATAGGTGGTATATGTGAGAACAGCCTTGGTGGCAGGGGAAGATCTTTTCAACTTAGTGGGACTCTAAAATAGTTTCATCTAATTCAATTTGCTCATTTTTCATTAAAACTATACATCTAATTCAATATTGAGAGACTTTGCATCAAAATTGCTTTGTTGGAAGGCCTAAAACCAGGATTATTTTGTTGTCTTAGACAGAACAATTAATCTCTTAGCTTGACCATAGTTATTTTACTTGTGTTCCTTAAAGGTTTTATCTACACAAATGCCTCTTTCAAACCATAGCAAAACTTATTTGATGCTTTGCTTGGGCACACTCTTATAGATAGAGGCGTTTCATAGTGGAAGAGCCAAGTACCATGCATCTAGTCCATAGATCAAAGCATGTTGAAGACTTATAGCTAATGACAGTATGAACGACCTATTATAATATTATTTTATTTTTGATAGATACAAATATAAAGAGAGGAACAACAATGCCCAATCATAGATTGGAAAAGTCATCTGGTTTCCTCATGGGCTACCAAATGTATCCACAAAAGAAAACCTAGAATACTTTTCAGTCTTATAAACAAATGTTTAAACTAATAGAAAGCACTGGAAATCAGATTTCGAAGGTAGATAGTTCAAACTAAAATACTGCTGATTTCATTTATTAAAAATCTAAAAGTAAATACAATCTTTTTCTGTCACAGCTGCTCTGGTATATAATCTGGTATAAAATACTGCTGACTTTATTTCGGTAGAAGAAATTGGTGGTGCCAGAGTAAGTTCAGTTTCCATTTCAAAGTCCCAAAAAATAATCTGATTGTCATAGAGGAATTCTTTTTCCTGGTACAATTTCTATTTGTTTGATTTGTTTGGATTTTACATAAGCTGAATTTCCAGCTTAAGACACATTCTGAGATGTAGTTTCAATATGCTTTTTCCTTTTGACAAATTACTTTTCAGCACAGTTGGAAGCCTGCATTTTTATTCGGACTTTTTGGTTTTGTGCTTGGCAGTCAGTGTGTCCTGGTGCTTGTCTGATGCACATATTTCAAAGCCGGTCCTGCATTTGAAGCTACCAAGAAGAGCCTAATTTTCAATGTGAGTGGGTATTTAGGTCATAAGTTGCAGGAAATGGCAATCCAAACTTTTTTTAACTATTTGTCTAATTTTGGGTTTCATAGCAATTAAATGAGAGTCTTCCTTTTTCCCTCCCTAAGTTTTGGTTTGATTCCAAAGACCACGTGTTTTGATTTTCAACCTAGCCACTATCAAAACATGATGTTGTGGACGTAATGTGCATCCTACTCTTGCAAAACTCTTGTAATTTTCAACACAACCCAACTTCAGGAAATGGAAAACTTGTTGTACGTATCGTTTCTTGTACTTCCTTGAAAATTTTGTTTTAAGAAATTATCCAGGAGTTGAGTCTGATTTTGCATTTTATGTTTACTATGATGACAGAAATGCATTTCAGGTATCAAATTAGGCAGCGCTTCTTTACTTTTCTTGTGGTAGATCAAATTTGGTGTGTTCCTTTGTCTCTTATTGTTACAAATTACATTGTGGTGATTCTTACATAATTTTGGCATGACGGAGCTGAAATTTGAAATGTATGAAATCAGCAAGGAAATAATTTTCATAAGAATAATCAATTACTGTAATATTCTAAATGCAACATTCTTTTTCTCTGCAGTTAGAATAGCACATGTATGCCATTAGTGTCTCATCTGACATTTTTGTTGGTCACAATTATCTCTATGGGCCAGATTAGCTTGTGGTCTTGCTTGACTCTATGGATCTATTGTTGAATTTTTTTATTTTCTCTTTGATTTAGTTGAAAATTGTATTTTTTCTACTGGTTTGAATATGCAATTGGTCAGCCGATAAGGCGTGGTTAGGTGGTCAAGTCGCTTGGTTGTAGTGACGGCCACCAGGGTTCAAACCTTCGTTGGGCCAAAGTGCTCGCAGGCCTTGTGCCTTCGCTGGGCCTTTGTGCTCGCAGGTTTGGTTGTTTCTTGTGGTTTGTTGTATCCGGTTCATAGCTCCGGTCAAAAAAGCGTTTACCCCTAATAATATGGATGCATTGCACCTTTTAAAAAAAAAAAAAATATGCAATTGGTCACCTTTTTAGGTACCATATATTTGCCATGAGTGGTAAACTTTTCAACTGGTTGCAAATAATAGGACATTATCATAAATAGAAAACCAAACACCATCTAGGAGGGAAAGTTGGTACAATTTGTAGATCTAGGAATAAAGTGTCCTTATATTTGCACAAAGTTTTTCATGCTTCACTCCCCATTTGACTAGTATGTTACTACTGGCAGTGAATTTTTCCTTTATCATCATTCTCTGCAACAGGGTTCGAGACTCCATTATCCAAACTGTATCATCTTATTATGTTTATCAAAACTATAATTTTTATGTATTAGGTTAACCTTTGTTTCTTACAGAGGGAAGAGAAGGGAAGGATATATGCATTCTATATTTCAAACGAGTTCCACAACCAGGTACTCTTGCAATGTGAGATTATAGATAGGTGGTATATGTGAGAACAGCCTTGGTGGCAGGGGAAGATCTTTTCAACTTAGTGGGACTCTAAAATAGTTTCATCTAATTCAATTTGCTCATTTTTCATTAAAACTATACATCTAATTCAATATTGAGAGACTTTGCATCAAAATTGCTTTGTTGGAAGGCCTAAAACCAGGATTATTTTGTTGTCTTAGACAGAACAATTAATCTCTTAGCTTGACCATAGTTATTTTACTTGTGTTCCTTAAAGGTTTTATCTACACAAATGCCTCTTTCAAACCATAGCAAAACTTATTTGATGCTTTGCTTGGGCACACTCTTATAGATAGAGGCGTTTCATAGTGGAAGAGCCAAGTACCATGCATCTAGTCCATAGATCAAAGCATGTTGAAGACTTATAGCTAATGACAGTATGAACGACCTATTATAATATTATTTTATTTTTGATAGATACAAATATAAAGAGAGGAACAACAATGCCCAATCATAGATTGGAAAAGTCATCTGGTTTCCTCATGGGCTACCAAATGTATCCACAAAAGAAAACCTAGAATACTTTTCAGTCTTATAAACAAATGTTTAAACTAATAGAAAGCACTGGAAATCAGATTTCGAGGGTAGATAGTTCAAACTAAAATACTGCTGATTTCATTTATTAAAAATCTAAAAGTAAATACAATCTTTTTCTGTCATAGCTGCTCTGGTATATAATCTGGTATAAAAAATACTGCTGAATTTATTTCGGTAGAAGAAATTGGTGGTGCTAGAGTAAGTTCAGTTTCCATTTCAGAGTCCCAAAAAATAATCTGATTGTCATAGAGGAATGCTTTTTCTTGGTACAATTTCTATTTGTTTGATTTGTTTGGATTTTACAGAAGCTAAATTTCCAGCTTAAGACACATTCTGAGATGTAGTTTCAATATGCTTTTTCTTTTTGGCAAATTACTTTTCAGCACAGTTGGAAGCCTGCATTTTTATTCTAACTTTTTGGTTTTGGGCTTGGCAGTCAGCGTCCTGGTGCTTGTCTGGTACACATATTTCAGAGCCAGTCTTGCATTTGAAGTTACCAATAAGAGCCTAATTTTCAATGTGAGTGGGTATTTAGGTCATAAGTTGCAAGAAATGGCAATCCAAACTATTTTTAACTATTTTTCTAATTTAGGGTTTCATAGCAACTAAATGAGAGTCTTCCTTTTTCCCTCATTAAGTTTTGGTTTGATTTGAAAGACCACGTGTTTTGATTTTCAACCTAGCCACTATCAAAACACGATGTTGTGGGCATAATGTGTATCCTACTCTTGCGATACTCTTGTAATTTTAACACAACCCAACTTCAGGAAATGGAAGACTTCTTGTACGCATCATTTCTTGTACTTCCTTGAAAATTCTGTTTTCAGAAATTAGCGAAGAGTTGAGTCTAATTTCTTACAGTCTTAAAAAAAAAAAAAGAGTTGAGTCTGATCCTGCATTTTATGTTTACTATGATGACAGAAATGCATTTCAAGTATCAAATTAGGCAGCGCTTTTTTACTTTTCTTGTCTTCTGGTAGATCAAATTGGTGTGTTCTTTTGTCTCTTATTGTTACAAATTACATTGTGGTGATTCTTATATAATTTTAGCATGACAGAGCTGAAATTTGAAATGTATGAAATCAGCAAGGAAATAATTTTCATAAGAATAATCAATTATGTAATATGCCAAATGCAACATTCTTTTTCCGTGCTGTTAGAATAGCACATGTATGTCATTAGTGTCTAATCTAACATTTTTTGTGGTCACAATTATCTCTATGGGCCAGATTAGCTTGTGGTCTTGCTTGACTCTATGGATCTGTTGAATTTTTTTTATTTTTTCTTTGATTTAGTTGAAATATGTATTTATTCTATTGGTTTGAAGATGGAATTGGTCACCTTTTTAGGTGCCATATATTTGCCATGAGTGGTAAACTTTTCAATTGGTTGCAATTAATAGGACATTATCATGAATAGAAAACCAAACACCATCTAGGAGGGAAAGTTGATACATTTTGTAGATCTAGGAATAAAGTGTCCTTATATTTGCACAAAGTTTTTCATGCTTCACTCCCCATTTGACTAGTATGTTACTACTGGAAGTGAATTTTTCCTTATCATCATTCTTTGCAACAAGGTTCGAGACTCCATTATCCAAACTGTATCATCTTATTGTGTTTATCAAAACTATAATTTTTATGTATTAGGTTAACCTTTGTTTCTTACGGAGGGAAGAGAAGGGAAGGATATATGCATTCTATATTTCAAACGAGCGCCACCACTAGGTACTCTTGCAATGTGAGATTATAGATACGTGGTATATGTGAGAACAACCTTGGTGGCAGGGGAAGATTTTTTCAACTTAGTGCGACTCTAAAGTAGTTTCATCTAATTCAATTTGCTCATTTTTCATGAAAATTATACATCTATTCAATATTGAGAGACTCTGCACCAAAATTGTTTTGTTGGAAGGCCTAAAACCAAGATTATTCTGTTGTCTTCGACTGAACAATTAATCTCTTAGTTTGACCATAGTTATTTTACTTGTGTGCCTTAAGGGTTTTATCCATACAAATGCCCCTTTCAAACCATAGCAAAACTTATTTAATGCTTTGCTTGGGCACACTCTTATAGATAGAGGCGGTTCATACTATCATAGTGGAAGAGCCAAGTACCATGCGTCTAGTCCATAGATCAAAACATTTTGAAGACTTATAGTTAATGACAGTATGAACTACCTATTATAATATTATTTTATTTTTAATAAATACAAATATAAAGAGAGGAACAACAATGCCCAATCATAGATTGGAAAAGTCATCTGATTTCCTTGTGGACTACCAAATGTATCCAAAAAAGAAAACCTAGAATACTTTTCAATCTTATAAACAAATGTTTAAACTAATAGAAAGCACTAGACATCAGATTTCGAAGGTAGATAGTTCAAACTAAAATACTGCTGATTTCATTCATTAAAAATCTAAAAGTAAATACAATCTTTTTCTGTCACAGCTGTTCTTGTATATACCATATGTTATTATCAACAGAGTATAAATTTCAACATTTAAATATGTTAAGGTGATAGGGTTTTCCTTGCTGCCCTACTCAATTTTAAAAGGTTGTTTTAAATATTAAATCTTCACTCTACAACTCACAATGATATAACAGTCATATTTTTTGTTTACTTCCACTTTCACAATTAACACAGTTTGAAACTGCAACTTAGAGAAACACACACAACTGGCACAAATTCAATAGATATTCAAATCTGATTATAAAGAGTAACTTAAGACCTGACCATGAGTTCATGGGAGTTTATTGCTGACGATGAAATTACAATGTTGGAGTATATCCAGTGTCCTGATTTAGAAAACCCCTATGATTCTGGCCTGTGCATCACTTGTAGGTGGGCGACTTGATACTCAGAGGTGCTATTACCTATAAGGACCTAGATTTTCCTTCACACCAACATCCGCTCTGAGAAATCGAGGCATGAAACTCTCAATGCCACCAACCAACTTGATAAACTCTTGTGCAAGGAGTGACTTGGGTACAACCACATCTTCTAGGGTTGATATTAGCTGCAATTCCTTCTTCCAGGCTCCTCGATCCGATCTGGAGACAAACATCGATACTTTGAAAAGCACCATTGGAGATATTAATACCTTATATCAATTTTTTTTACAATGACGTAACCTGACCAAAAATATAAAAAAAATTGAGCAACAAATTCTCCAAGTGACCACAATATATGAGACAATGCAGGACATGGATGACGAAGTCAGAGCATACTAATGTTTTCTTCTTGTAAAACGCCTTATGATGTTAAAATGAATTTCTGTTATTTAATGCTTGGATACTGTAGTAAGGAATTTTTGTAGTGTGGTATGATTGGAAGGTTTCTCCTTCAGGGGATTGCTATTTTACCATCTTCATAGAATTACATGCAAAATCAGTAAGCAAGTCACACTGCAGGCAATAAGTCCATTTACCTTGGGACTAACTTAGTTTATGGACATTATTAAATATTATATTTTCATGGAGCTAGGCAACATCTCTGCATTTTTAACCTTGCAAATGCCTTCCAAAATTCCAATGGGTGATATGTTTCCTATGGTTGTGACCTTCATCTCCAGATCTATGGCAATTGATGTAACCCCTGAGACAATAACAGGAAACCTGTGTGATCAGCCATAATATGATAATAGATAATTATACTTGATGGTTGGCCTCTCTATATTGGTTATTAGCAGTGTTACCCCAAGTTTCTGGGTTGAGGACAGCAGGGGACGGTGGGACGAGTCCCCAAGTTTTCGGATTTTGAGGCCAAATTTGGGACGGTGGGGAACGGCTATATAAAATATAGGGAAATTTAAATATTTATATGATAACATGGATAAGGCATGCATAATATACATTATAGAACCTTAACATATAACATTTGTGTCCAACATTATTTGTCAATTTTCAATACACATTCAAAATTCAAAATTAGCATACATGAATTACGAAACAACCTCCATGTTATAATTTATAAACTTATATCAAAATGCCCAAAGGCTACATTGCTGCTATATAGTTTTAAAGTATGATATGAAAATCAAAATACAATAAATAAAGAGCAGTAACACTGCTATGGTAAGATCCAATGGTAGTTGTACATTACATTTGCCAAGGTTGTTCATTCTTTCTATGGTATCTTCCTGGATTTTCCTCCATTCCTATGCCATTCCTTCCATTATCCATGTTGTGCTTTCAGTGGCAGGCCCTCTTTGCTTGTTATTTCACCATTATTTAATGTGAGCAACACCGTCATTTGTGCTTGGTGGTCACTCGTCAATTGCTACATCTCACAATATGCCTCTATCAGTAAGCCACTATTTGATGCAGAGATTTGCTCAAATAAGATTTCATGCCCCTTTACAGGCATATGGCACCAATATATAGATTGGTGCACCAAGGCTTCTATTCCCTATGTTGACGTTTACTGTTTTTAATGTCCCTAAGCTAGGATTTAATTTATTTCCAGCTATTTAAATCTCCACGCCACGCTAATCGATCTCATATTTATTGACAAAGGAAAACGGAAATCAGTTCTGTCAAAGCACATTGGTATCCAAACAATTATAAACGGAAAGAGTATCTGTATGTCATATTTTTTTTTCTCTGTAAAACCTAAATTAAATTTTCTACTAAACATAATATATGTGGATTTTGGCAATCATGGACTTTTCCTTAGATGGCTTTGTTTGCTCTCATCAATGTCATGGAGGCACATTATTTCTGAACCTATGAGAATGCTTTGCAGAATACATGTTTACTCTTATAGCAAGAGTGTACATATAATTTCAAGACACACTTGATAATTAAATTCTTTTGGGTCTGAAATCAATGATATTTGGTTAATGTGTATTTGGGATGCAAACCTGCTTATTAAATCCTTGCTTGGAAATAGGAAATTTCTTATGTCTTTTTCCAATAACGGTAAGTGTTGATTTCTTTTTCATAAAATCTTTATTAAAACACATTTCTATCATTCTAAGAACAAGCACAACCATGTCTATTTCAAGTTACAATTTCTTGTAGAGTGTTAGAATGAAGAAAGAGATTATATATCATACTTAAGAATAGTTTATCTTTGAAAAATGATGCATGCTAATTTATCACATCCCCCATAGACAATAGACTTTATTTTGTGTGTCATCCAGATATAATTTGGACGAAGGCGGAACTTTGAACTTAAAACTATGATTGCACCCTTATTTTGGATGACCCTAAGAACTTAAATATTAATATAATAGACTTAAACACTTTAAATGGTCATTTGGAACAATTATTAAATAATTGTTATTTATGAATTTAATGGCGTTGTTTGATTTTTCCATGGATATATCTATATGTTTATCGAGCTAACCAGGTACTAATAATTTTGTGAGAATGTGGATGGGTTTTGCAAGTTTTCGGGGTGCAACAAAATGACCTGTCAACTTATTTCGGGAAAGAGCCTTAAACTCAATAACTTAGCTTGATTAGGCAGAAGATGAGTCATTCCAATTACTCCACCCCGAACTAAGAGTTTATCTACTGCTAATAGTAAGACTTGATCTATATAAGTTCCTTTTCCCAATTGATAGGTTAATTAACCTTCCTATTCCTTGTGACCACCCTCAAAGTTTGAGCCATAAGGAAAATTAAAAGAATATAATAATAAAATAATATCGACCAATTCAATTTAAACCCAAACCTCACAAATTGGAAATAAAAATAATAATAGCAAAGAAAAGACAAGTAGAAGTCAAGAGTAAAGAATAAAATAAATAAATAAAAGGAAACCATGAAAAAAAAAACACCAAAGAGAAATAAATATTAAATATTAAATAAAATATAAGAAATGAATGGGAAGTGAATGTAAATTAAAATAAGTAAAAATAAAAAGAGAGCAAGGAAAGGAGAAAAATAAATAATAAGAATTGATCTATACATCATAAGTATTAAAAAAAAAGGGAGTCGTGAGTTTTCTTTTGGAAGGAAGAGCAAATATTTCATTTTTGCACGCCATAAACATGTTGCATTTATGAGGAGAGGGGTGCAAGATGAAGAGGGAGTCATGCCATTAAAACATCATGGCAACCATGTCTGTAGAAGACTCTAGAGTCAAGAGAATGTGGGAAAAAATCAAGGCCCAAGATGCTTTAAAAACCCCACAAACATCGCTTGGAAAAACACTACATAAGTGAAAGGAGAGTCGTGAGAGTAGAAGAGAGGGAAAACATGGGAGAAGTAGCGGAGTGAAGGAGATTATTGCACCCTTTTTAGGAAGGACGCCCTCACAAGTTTCATTTCTACTTGTTTAAACTATTAAAACTTTATGTTATATGATCATTTACATCCATTTTTATGGTAGTTGTCTAGGGCTCAAAAGAAAATAATAATAGGGGCTAGGTTTTTACAAAATTGAGGAAACTAGAACAGAAACTGAGAATTGATTTTATTTTGTTCGTAAACTATTTTTTGCATGCTTTGACATGGGGGACGGTCGGCCATCCCTGGGATGGTCAGGGGATAGATCAGGCGTCCCCTATCCATCCCCAGGATGGTTAGTCGTCCCCCTTCTCCCATTGACTATTTCCCCATTTCGGGAACATTTCCCAAATTTTGAAAACAAAGGGGATGCCAGGGGACCATCCCCTAGCCCTCCCCCAATACCCGAGATGTCCCGAGGATAGGGATGGGCCATTTTATGGGGGGACACGTCCCCGAGTTTCCCTAGTTATTAGGGAAATTAGATGTATATGCATCTAATCATATATGGCATAAAAATTCAATGCCGAAAGACCCACACCTTCTATTTTAGATATGTGCCTTCTCACTTTTTTTGGCACATCCTTGGCAATGCAATGACACTTTGAGCACCACTACTTGTACAAATCACTAACAAGATTTATGAGGGCCATTTTGCATGACACTTTGACAATGTGACATTTTACATGGCACATTTTGAATGACACTTTGACACGTCCCCAAGTTTCCCTGGTTATTAGGGAAATTAGATGTATATGCATCTAATCATATATGGCATAAAAATTCAATGCCGAACGACCCACACCTTCTATTTTAGATATGTGCCTTCTCACTTTTTTTGGCACATCCTTGGCAATGCAATGACACTTTGAGCACCACTACTTGTACAAATCACTAACAAGATTTATGAGGGCCATTTTGCATGATGCGCTGCATTGCAATATCCATTATTTCGTTATTTTCCATGGGTTGTAATTCCTTATATGACTGATCTCTTCTAAGCTTTAGCGATTCACTTAGCTCTAATGCATCAGGGTGTGCTCATAGGTTGAAGTACTATGATTGAAACTAGCCAAAGGAACCATGGTTTCATCCCATTTAGAAGAGAACCATCTGATGCAAGGAGCACACCAAGTGGGCCACTAAAGCTCATGAGAGATGGATCATAGTAGGAATGCATATTCATGAAAAAATGTCATTTAAGGAACTAGTATTTCCAAGCGGTTTTAATTATAGCATTCACAATCCAGAATGCATTCCAATGGCAACATCACCTACCTCCACTCCAATTGTTGTACAACAAACAAAAGCAAACCGTTCTTGCACACTTTGATAGGAACTGATCTTGAGATTGTTATCCTTGGAGAGAGAATTTGAATTTTAGAAAGAGGTATATAATTGTGTCTACAATCCTATTCAAGGGATAGAATTGTGAGTGTGGTTCTATCAATTATGAAAAAACTAATAGAAATTACAATAGACAAATTTTGAATTGAGATATATAATATGTTAGAGTGTTGGGTTTAGGCTTGGGGTAAGTGAGCATGATAAAAGGGTAAAATTATAGGCTAGAAGCATGCATTAAATAAATTCATGGTACAAAGAGACATAAAATGAGTGGGTAAGAGTACAAGGGTATGCACTTTTGTCCTCCATGAGAATAAGTAAATTATATACCATATTTATTTTGAAGAAAATACCAATGTTTCAATGTTGTCTATCTATTTTGTTGTGATAATTATTTCTTGTTGCTTTATATGAATGATGATTTGATTGCATAGTAGTCTCCTTTTCTATATTTTTGTTCTTAAAGAGAAGTACACCTTCAAGGAAGGTGAATTATCTTTGCCTATAGATTTTCTATTTTGGTTAGTACAATTTTAAGGAGAGTGAAAAATATTTCTAGAAAGCAAGTAGAGTTTGTAGTATTGATAAGGGATTAGTAAGTAGAATTTTGTAGTCAAATTATATTTGTGGGTCAAGTTATTAAAATGTAATAATAATCACTATAAGGTAGTGGTTCCTGTTTAGAACCACCAAAAACATTGTTGCCAATGTAAAATGGTAGCAATATTTGGTGACTTTATATTTTCTTGAATAGACACAGATCAGTCCATAGGAAACCCTCCCAACCCACTCATACTTAAAGAATGACAATCATTATATGGAAAGTTTATTATTTATATTTATATTACTAATGCCTAAGCATTAAGGGTACAAGAGGTTTATATGAATGTGATACATTTTAAGAATCATTACCATTTATGCATGGACATTTTGGGTAAGTGCATGGATCTGTGACACAATTTTGGCTCTTAATATGCCACTTTTTTTTTTTTTTGAAATCAGCAAAATCTAATTTTGCACAAGAAAATGAAGATAGTTATGCTCAAAATTTCAAGATGCAACTAGAAAAAAAGTTGAAGTGCTCCAAGTCTAGTTTGTAAGCTACTATTTATTTTTTTAATTAATGAAGATTAAGGGTCTCAAAAAGGGGGGGCCAATACAGGTCCTTTTTTATCAAAAAAAATAGCATAGCGCCTAAGGGCTCCCCCCCTTTTTGATTAACTTTTTTTTAGAATTTCAAAAATCCCAAAGGTGAGAAATTAGCTAACACCATCTAGTTTATCCTCGTTCTTTCGGATAAATTTTTTAATGAATATATAATATTAATTTTCAAAGTGGACACATCCTAAAAAGTTGAAATTTGAGCATGCTCCCCCCTAAATTTTCTGAGAACTAATTGAAAATTGATTTTTTTCATCATGTGTAGAATTGAGTCTAGTTTCAAAAAATTTAATTTGTTTCACGTTTCGATGAATGAGTAAAAATATATCCTAAAACTAGCACATGTTGGTTTCTAACCAAAAATAGAGGCATTTATAATAGAAGCCATGGATCAAAACCTTAACTAAATCAAAATGAAAAAATAATTATATATTTAGATAGCTAAGAGAGAGGTTAACGCTATCATGGTTTTTTTTATAAACTTGCATTGAAAGACGTGCAAATGAGATAGAGAGAACGAACAAAAATATGAGGAAATTTGGAAAATCCTGTCAATTAACAGTCCAAAGCAGGTCATTTGGCGAGCGCCAAATTTCACCAAATGACCTGCTTTGAACAAAACCTACATTTCCCCTCTTTGGTTGGAAACTTTGATAATGCTTAAAGTGCACAATTTATGATTGTAGATGGATAGTTGAGGTTTTACCTTTCATATGCTCTCTAACGCATTACCCTAACTAGATAACTCTATATCCCTCTAAAGTCTCTCTCTCTCTCAGGTCTCACTCCCTCCCATGCAACCTAGACTACTCTCTCTCAATCCAATCCCCTCTCTCAGGTCTCTTTCCCTCCCACCTAGGTACCTAAATAATTCTATCTCACTCCAACCCCCTTTCTCACTCTCCCTCTCTCTCTCTCTCTCCCACTTTGGTCTTTTTATCTCTCTCACTTCATTTCCCTCTCTTAGGTCATTATCTTTCTCTCTCAAGTCTCTCCCTCCTACCCCCTCTCCCTCTCTTAGGTCTCTCACTCACTCCCTCTATCTCTCTCACATTCCCTCTCTCTCTCACTCTATCTCCATCGCCCCTCTCTCTCTCTCAAGTATCTCCATCCCCCTCTCTCTCTCACACACACACTCCCTCTCTCTCTCTCCCACTCCCTCTATCTCTCTCCCACTCTCCCTCTCTCAAGTCTCTCCCTCACCTTTCCCCTCTCTCTCTCTCAAGTATCATCCTACCCTCTCCCTCTCTCTCTTTGTCAAGTCTCCCCTCATACCCCATCTCCCTCTCACAGTCCTCCCTCTATCTCTCTTCCCTCCCTCTCTCTCTCTCCTCCCTCTCTCTCTCTCTCACTCTCTCTCTCTCTCCCTCTCCCTCTCTCTCAAGTATCTCCTCCCACCCTCTCTCTCTCAAGTATATCCCTAACACTCCCTCTCCCTCCCTCTCTCTCTCTCACAAGTCTCTCCATCCTAACCCCTATCCCTATGTTAGGTCTCTCTTTGTCTCTCTCTCTCACTCCTCTATCTCCCTCCCACCCCTCCCACTCTCTCTCTATCCCTCTCTCTCAATTATCTCCCCCACCCCCCTCTCTCTATCTCTCTCACTCCCTCCATCTCTCTCCCATCCCTCAATCTCGAGTACTCCCTCTCCCTACCACCCACTCTCCCTCTCTTATGTCTCTCTCTCCTTGTATCTCTCCCATACCTCTATCTCCCACTCCCTCTCTCTCCTACTCTCTTAGGTCTCTCCCTCCCACTCCCTCTCTCCAACTTTGTCTCCCTCTCCTTCTCTCCCAGGTGTCTCCCTCCCACCCTCTCTCCCTCTCCTTCTCTCTCTCAAGTCTCTCCCTCCTACCCCCCTCTCTCTCTGTCTTTATGTCTCTCCCTCTCTCTCTCCATCTCTAGGGATTACGATTTACAGTTTAAGGGTAGAGGGTGTAGGGTTGAGAGAGAGAGGGGGTTTAAGGGTAGAGGGTTTAGGGGTTTAGGGTTTAGGGTTTAAGGGTTTGATGGTTTATGGTTTAAGGGTAGAGGGTAGAGGGTTTAGAGGTTTAGGGTTTAAGAGTTTAAGGGTAGAGGGTTGAGGGTAGATGGTTTAGGGTTTAAGGTTGAGGTTGAGGAGTAGAGGTAGAGGTTTCTGATTTAGGGTTTAGGGATTAAGGGTTAAGGGTAGAGTTTAGGGTTTAGGGATTCTGAGTTTATGATTTAATGGTAGAGGGTGTAGGGTTGAGGATTAGGGTTTTAGGGTTGAGGGTTGAGGATAGAGGAGTAAGATAGAGGGTTTAAGGGTTTAGGTTTAGGGTTTAGGGTTTAGGGTTTAAGGGGAAAGGGTGGAGGGTGGAGGGTTAAGTGTAGAGGGTAGAGGGTTTAGGGGATTTAGGGTTTAAGGGTTTAAGGGTAGAGGGTTGAGGGTTGAGGGTTTAGGGTTTAAGGGTTGAGTGTAGAGGGTAGAGGTTTAGGAGTTTAGGGTTTAGGGATTAAGGGTTAAGGGCAGAGGGTTTAGGGTTTAGGGATTATAGTTTACGATTTAAAGGTATAAGGTGTAGGGTTGAGAGAGACAGGGGGTTTGAGGGTAGAGGATAGAGGGTAGAGGGTTTAGGGGTTTAGGGTTTAGGGTTTAAGGGTTTAAGGGTTTAGAGTTAGGTTTTACGGTTTAAGGGTAAAAAGAGGGTTAAGGGTAGAGGGTTAAGGGTAAAGGGTAGAGGGTTAGGGGTTTAGGGTTTAAGGGTAGGGTAGAGGGTTTAGGGGTTTAGGGTTTAAGGGTTGAGGGTTGAGGGTTGAGGGTAGAGGTTTTAGTGTTTAGGGTTTAGGAGTTAAGGGTTAAGGGTAGAGGGTTTAGTGTTTAGGGATTACGGTTTACGGTTTAAGGATAGAGGGTGTAGGGTTGAGGGTTTTAAGGTTTAAGGGTTGAGGGTTAAGGGTAGAGGGTAGACGGTTTGGGGTTTAAGGGTTTAAGGGTTTAGGGTTCAAGGTTTATGGTTTAAGGGTAGAGGGTAGAGGGTTTAGGGGTTTAGGGTTTAGAGTTTAAGGGTTGAAGGGTAGAGGGTTGAGGGTAGAGGGTTGAGGTTTTAGGGTTTAGGGTGTAGGGATTAAGGATTAAGGGTAGAGGGTTTAGGGTTTAGGGATTGTAGTTTACAGTTTAAGGGTAGAGAGTGTAGGGTTGAGGGTTGAGGGTTGAGGGTTTTAGGGTTTAAGGGTTGAGAGTTGAGGGTTGAGGGTTGAGGGTTGAGGATTTTAGGTTTTAAGTGTTGAGGGTTGAGGGGGGGTGTTGGTGTGAATAAATGTCTTGTACCTAGCTAATTCATTCAATAGGTAATTAGGGAACATATTCACATGTTAAGTTTACTTAGGATATAAGATTCTTTCTAGAAGTCTTAGTTGGATTTTCTAGAACTTATCTTATCTAGCTATATTGCATGATTCTTAGGTAATTAGTTGTCTCATGTAATAGGATTAAGACACTTTTCATGATTTTTCTAATCCTATCTCTCAACCTTGCCTTTATAAGCAAGGCATCTCATGTACATTTGCACTTCAATTCAAGCATGTTCAACCATTAATCAATCTTGCATTGTGAAGCAATCTTTCTTGCCATTCCCTCTCTTGTGGAAGTTGTTTTAGTCTAGCAATTGTTCCTGGGGGTGTTGGGGAGTCACCATTTACTCCCACATGGTATCAGAGCTCTCCAGGTGTTGCAAATTCCTTCCCAGATCTGAGGGTTTCATGTTGGCTTGAAGTTTTTTGCTAGGTGCAGATTGGGGTTTCAAGGACCTCATGGTTGAGATCAGAAGGTTCCACAGACAAATTTTGACTGTAAGTCCATTTTGGGTAAATTGTTTTTTGAGGAATTTTTTTTTTGCTGGGACAACCTCCTAAGTGGTATGATTTTTTCAATTTTCGCAGAAAAATATTTTTTGTGGTTTTTTATATAATTTTTGGGGCAAAAATTGTGTATCGGGAAAATTTTTAATTGTCGGTAGACATATTATATTTGGGAATATTAAATTATCTGTGGGCTGTATTTTTTTAGATGTATTCATTATTTGCAGGCCTTTCAATTGTTAGTCTACATTGTACACTTCGTCCACCAATATTTATACCATCAGTCTGCGTCAACACTATACCGCCCTCCATCCACTGTACTATCTTTTCGGCTGTCATAAGGCTGGGTACTGGCCTGTGTCAAATCCCTATCTGGTACATGGTACTTGGTGAATGATACAAGGTCATATCTCTGACCGATTACATTGCACAACATCCATTGGCCTTTGTACACATTAATCACTGAGCCTGTCATCAACATATCGCGCGTACATACTCTGATCGACGTACACATTGATTACAGTCTCAAGGTACAATCCTACCCATCTAGTTGGGTTTGTATGAATTCTTGGTCGATTTCATTTCTTTGGGGCCGACTATAGTACTACCGACACTATCAGAATTACATTTATCTGCTTGGTTTCTTCATTTATTCGACATCGTTCATACCCTCTGATAGCATACATCCATGTGTAGATTTGTATCGACAGTATGAATTCTTTTTAACTGCAAGTATTTATATTTATAGAAAATAAACTTTTGTAAAGTTTAAAGGCCAACTATATTGTTGATGGTTTATTGTCTTGGCCAACGGGTTGTAGGCTAGGGTATAGACTCTAGTGCCTATTGTGGCTCCTTTTATTTTTTGCCTCTGCACAGTCCGAGGTCACATTGGTGATCATGTTTTAGCCCCCAAAGCTTATATTTTGCACCAATTCAGTCTTCTATTGACTGATTTTTTTTCCCCCAAGTGCCTTTTATAGGGCTTTTTTTCATTTTATCATAACTTTCGCATACGAAGGAAAAAAATTTCAAATGAAATATCATCAGAAAGATGGAGATCTAAATTTTTCAGTGGTACAGATATTTTGCAGAAATTTTGTAGTTTTGTGCCATTTTTCCCAGGTTGAAGCCCGATCATCTTTTCTCACCTCCAAGCTCATATCTTTGTGCTCTGATCTCCAATTTTCTCCAAATTTGTAGCATTGGGAAGGTATTCAGGAGCACTTCAATTATATTCATGCATTTTTTGAAGATTTGTTTCCAGATTTTCATATTTTCAATTTGTAGCTGATTTGATAGTTTGGGATATATTGTTGTAAATTTGCAAGAAAGTATAAATTTGTTTGGGACAAAGGGGTTGATCTTTTGTATTGTGAGGGAAAATTGTTGTTCTATCCGATTGTATCATGGATTTTCCACAAATTATACTTCTAACTCCATATAACTATCATGAGTGGAGATCTCAAATGGAGTTGTTACTGTTAAAATCGAAGTTGCAAAGAATAACATTTGGTCAAGATCTAGAACCCATAGGAGCAAAAGAGAAAAGAAAATGGCTTGATAGAAGGGATGAAGCTCTTAGTACTCTGCAGTTGTCCATTTCTCCAAATCTTAGATATCATGTTGCATCTTGCACTCATCCAAATGAAGCTTGGACTACTTTAGAGAGTCTCTTTGGTAAGCCAGATAAGATGAGGAAATTTAAGTTGGAGAATGAACTAATGGGTCTAAATCCTTCAGATTTTGACATCCAATACTTTTTCTCTAAGCCCAACTCTCTTAGATTGTAGTTATCTAATTGGGGGGTCACTAAAGAGGATGAACAGTTGATACTTTCTATTCTTGCTAAGCTTGGTCCTAACTATTCAGTGTTTGTTTCCACATTCTATGCTACAATGGATGCCCTTGGCAATGCATACAAAATTCCTTCTCTTGATGAATTTGCAGCTTAGCTCACAAGGGAACAAGCAAAGTTGGTTCACATGGGCACATTGAAGTCTACTACACCTCATGCTCTTTTTGCAAGGGATACAAAGGCTTCAAGTGGCAAAGGTAAGAAGTAGAACAACGCTCCCAAGTCTAATGAGCAAGGTAAATATTCTCCTTCACATAGCACTCTTGAGTCTACATCCTCTTCAAAAGAGGAATCATCTATAAAGAAGAAGTTTAAATGTGCATATTGCAAAAGGCTAGGACGTGATGAGAATAGATGTTATAATAAGAAAATTGATGAACTCACACACCTTCTTCAAAAGAATAGCATTCAGCTGCCCTCATCAATGTCTTCTACTTCTTCTTCAGCATCACAATTGGTAGGCCCCTCATCATCATCTTAGTCATAGGATACAAGATCTACATCTGGGCTACACAAAATGAAAGGACAAGCACTCTTGGCCTCTACAAGTCCTAAATCTCATAGATGGCTTCTTGATTCAGGGGAATCTCATCATATGACATCTTCTATGGATATGTTATCTTCTTTTGAGCCTTGTAATTCACCTCATATATTGATGGGTAACAATACATATATGAAGGTAAGTGGGAAGGGTTCTATTGATATGGGGGAAGGGACTTTCAATGATGTACTTTGTGTTCCTTCTTTTTCCACAAATCTCCTTTTTGTTTATCAAATTACTCATGGGGGTCAAGGTAAAACAATTGAGTTCACTCCAAATAGAGTGTACATAAGGGACTTGGAGACTAGGAATATTTTTGCTATCGGGATGGTTGATTATTCATCTCGTGTATATTGCTTCAGAAGAAGATAATGTTCCTTTGACTGCATCACACACTCCATTGAGTGTGAACCATGTTAGTGAGGAGAATTTTGGTCATCTACACCTTGGCATTCTAGAGACCAGTGTTGAGCTTCATACTCCTCCATCTCCTACTTCTTCAGCCATTGATGCTTCTATTTAGTAGGATGGTCATATTTTTTTCAGATCTTGTTTTGTGGGATGAGTATTTGATAGGTATTTCTAACTTGTTCATGGAGTGTCATATTGCAGATTTGGAGGACACACTTGAGGGGATTTCTCTCCTCTTTGATGATAGTTTCAACACAACTGTTATACCATCTCCTTTGTCTTTGGAGATTGAAATTTATGAGTCTCCTCCTTCACTTGATTTTTCATGTTTCTTGGTTGAGTGTGACCATGATTATGTTGTGACTTATGCAAGCTTGGAGACTCCTCATCAATTTTTAGAGGCATACATGTTGAGCATTCATTCTTCCTCATTTCAATTGGATATGGAGTGGCTTCTACATCAGCTTATGGATTTGTTTCTTCCTAAGGGGAGATGTGTTGCTTGCAGACATTGGGTCATCTTTTTTTTTCAAGCATTCTGCATCAACGTTGGAGATTCTTCATTATGGGGGGGATATCTTATCTCTCTACTCCCCTCTTATGGGGGGGTATTTGATTGTATATACATGATGGATGTAGTCTTTGGGGGGTATCATTGAGTCTTCCATACATCATTTTTTTTTTCTCTCTTTTGGAGAGGAGTTTTTTCCCACTGGGTTTTCTCCTTTTCTCCGCTTGTGAGAGATTGTTTGCATTTGCATTGTAAATGGGTATCTAGCATGGCCTAGTAGTCGGGAGCCATCCTCATAGTCTTTGCCTATTTTGCATAATAATCTTCTCCCTAAGTTTCACTTAAGGGGGGGTGTTGGTGTGAATAATTGTCTTGTACCTAGCTAATTCATTCACTAGGTAATTAGGGAACATATTTACATGTTAAGTTTACTTAGGATATAATATTCTTTCTAGAAGTCTTACTTGGATTTTCTAGAACTCATCTTATCTAGCTATATTGCATGATTCCTAGGTAATTAGTTGTCTCATGTAATAGGATTAAGACACTTGTCATGATCTTGCCTAATCTTATCTTTTAACCTTGCCTTTATAAGCAAGGCATCTCATGTACATTTGCACATCAATTCAATCATATTCAACCATTATTCAATCTTGCATTGTGAAGGAAGATTTCTTTCCACTCTCTCTTATGGATGTGGTTTGGTATATAAGCAATTATTCCTGGGGGTGTTGGGGAGTCACCATTTACTCCCACATAGGGTTGAGGGTAGAGGGTAAATGGTTTAGGGTTTAGGGTTTAGGGTTTAAGGGTTTAAGGGTTTAGGGTTCAGGGTTTACAGTTTAAGGGTAGAGGGTAAAGGGTTAAGGGTAAAGGGTTTAGGGGTTTAGGGTTTAAGGGTTTAAGGGTAGATGGTTGAGGGTAGAGATTGAGGGTTTAAGGGTTGAGGGTAGAGGTAGAGGTTTTAGGGTTTAGGGTTTAGGATTAAGGGTTAAGGGTAGAGGGTGTAGGGTTTAGGGATTATAATTTATGGTTTAAGGGTAGAGGATGTAGGGTGTAGGGTTGAGGGTTGAGGGTTTTAGGGTTTAAGGGTTGAGGGTAGAGGGTAGAGGGTAGCGGGTTTAGGGTTTAGGGATTAGGGGTTAAGGGTAGAGGGTTTAGGGATTACAATTTACGGTTTAAGGGTAGAGGGTGTAGGGTTGAGGGTTGAGGGTTTTAGGTTTAAGGGTTGAGGGTAGAGGGTGTATGGTTGAGGTTTGAGGGTTTTAGGGTTGAGGGTTAAGGGTAGAGGGTAGAGGGTTTAGGGTTTAAGGGTTTAATGGTTTAGGGTTTAAGGGTAGAGGGTAGAGGGTTTAGGGTTTAAGGGTTGAGGGTTGAGGGTAGAGGGTAGAGGTTTTAGGGTTTAGGGTTTAGGGATTAATGGTTAAGGGTAGAGGGTGTTGGGTTTAGGGATTATAGTTTAGTTTAATGGTAGAGGGTGTAGGTTGTAGGGTTGAGGGTTTTAGGGTTTAAGGGTTGAGGGTTGAGGATAAAGGGTTTAGGGTTTAGGGTTTAGGGATCAAGGGTTAAGGGTAGAGGGTTTAGGGTTTAGGGGTTATAGTTTACAGTTTAAGGGTAGAGGGTGTAGGGTTGAGGGTTGAGGGTTTAAGGGTTTAAGGGTTGGGGGTTGAGGGTAGAGGGTGTAGGGTTGAGGGTTGAGGATTTTAGGGTTTAAGGTTTGAGGGTTGAGGGTATAGTGTAGAGGTTTTAGGGTTTAGGGTTTAGGGATTAAGGGTTAAGGGTAGAGGGTTTAGAGTTTAGGGATTACAGTTTACGGTTTAAGGGTAGAGGGTGTAGGGTTGAGATAGAGAGAGGGGGGGTTTGAGGGTAGAGGGTAGAAGGTTAAGGGTAGAGGGTAGAGGGTTTAGGGTTTAATGATTTAGGGTTCAGGGTTTACGGTTTAAGGGTAGAGGGTAGAGGGTTTAGGGTTTAAGGGTTTAAGGGTAGAGGGTTTAGGGTTTAAGGGTTGAGGGTTAAGGGTAGAGGGTGTTAGAGGGAATTGCAGAGAGGTTTAGGGGTTTCAGGTTTAAGGGTTTAGGGTAGAGGGTTGAGGGGTAGAGGATTTAGGGTTTAGGGTTGAGGGTTTAAGGGTAAAGGGTAGAGGAGTAGAGGGTTGAGGTAGAGTGTTGAGGTTTGAGGGTTAAGGGTAGATGGTAGAGGATTAAAGGGTTTAGGGTATAGGGTTTAAGGGTTTAGGGTTTATGGTTTAAGCATTGAGGTTTTAGGGTAGAGGGTAGAGGGTAGAAGGTATAGGGTGTAGGGTTGAGAAAGAGAGGGGGAGAGTTGAGGATTTAAGAGTTTTAGGGTTTAAGGGTAGAGGGTGTAGGGTCGAAAGAGAGAGAGGGGTGGTTGAGGGTTTATAGAGAGAGACAAAGAGAGTGAGAGGGTTAAGGGTTTTAGGGTTGAGGGTATAGGGTAGATGGTTGAGGGTTGAGAGTAGAGGGTGTAGGGTTGAGAGAGAGGGGGGTTGAGAGTTTATGGGTTTTAGGGTTTATGGTTTAATAGTAGAGGGTGTAGGGTTGAGAGAGAGAATGGGGTTGAGGGTTTTAGGGTTTTAGGGTTTATAGGTTGAGGGTAGAGGGTAGAGAGAGAGATAAAGAGGATTGAGGATTTTAGGGTTGAGGGTAGAGGGTAGAGAGTTTAAGGGTTTAGGGTTTAGGGTTAAGGGTTTAAGGGTTGAGGGTGGAAGGTAGAGGGTTGAGGGTAGATGGTATAGGGTAGAGGGTTGAGGGTTGAAGGTAGAGGGTTTAGGGTTGAGAGAGAGAGAGAGTGGGGGTTGAGGGTTTTAAGATTTTAGGGTTTAGGGTTTAGGGTTTATGGTTTAAGGGTAGAGGGTGTAGGGTTGAGAGAGAGAGACACGAGGTTGATGGTTTTAGGGTTTATAGTTTATGTTTTAAGGGTTGAGGGTAGAGGGTTTAAGGGTCAAGGTTTGAGGGTAGAGGGTATAGGGTAGAGGGAATAGGGTTGAGAAAGAGAGGGGGGTTGAGGGTTTAAGAGTTTTAGCATTTACAGTTTATGGTTTAAGGGTAGAGAGTGTAGGGTGAAGAGAGAGAGGGAAGGTTGAGGGTTTAGAGAGAGATAGAGATAGTGGGAGGGTTAAGGGTTTTAGGGTAGAGGGTAGAGGGTAGAGGGTTGAGGGTAGAGGGTTGAGGGTAGAGGTTTGAGGGTTGAGAGTAGAGGATGTAGGGTTGAGAGAGAGAGGGGGGGTTGAGGGTTTAAGGGTTGAGGGTTGAGGGTAGAGGGTAGAGAGAGAGATAGAGAGGGTTGAGGGTTTTAGGGTTGAGGGTACTGAGTTAAGGGTAGAGGGTAGAGGGTAGAGGGTAGATGGTATACGATAGAGGGTTCAAGGTTGAGGGTAGAGGGTTTAGGGTTGGGAGAGAGAAGGGGGTTGAGGTTTTTAGGGTTTTAGGGTTTTAGGGTTTAGGGTTTAGGGTTTAAGGGTAGAGGGTGTAGGGTTGAGAGAGAATCTATTGCTCTTAGGTCTCAGTCCCTACCATGCTACTAGGACTAATATCTCTCACTCATATCCCCTCTCCCTCTATCTCAAGTCTCACTCCCTTCCTATTGATATTGTGAAAGCATTTCAAAAAACCAAATTTGGCGCTCACCAAATTTGGCAAGTGCCAAATGTGTTTTTTACCTTGAAATGATAAAATAGGGGTTGACCCTGTGATTTAGGCCCACATGCTTCTACTTTTGCCTGGTTCAATGCTTTATCTGATAGAGAAATGCCTTATTTATGTAGTTGAATCCCTATTGTACCAATCTATGCTTGATCCATCACCTTTTTTCCACCAATTTGCACGCCAAAAAATGTAGATGAAGACATTTTGAAGTTTCTACATCATTTTACATTATCTCAGGTAATATATTCATTTTGGTAAATATTGAAATGTTTATATTTAGTATGTTTATTTATTTTTGGCAATAATCTAAATTCCTTTAATTATTTTATTAATCATAACAATTGGACATAGAATTCAATATTGAATTAGATGGGAGTTGCATAAAAAACTTTATTTTTTATGAATTTGAAGAAAAAAATGAAAACCATGACATAATTTAGATGAATTCATGTTTAAACTTATATAAATGACATCAACTTAACACAAATTTTCTTATGAATTATATTTGCATTACTTATAGTAGTCCATTTCCAGCATGCTTAGATAAACAAATTCAACTTAACACAAGTTTTTTTGTTTTGTTTTGAAAATTTATAGACCATTCATTTGATGATTTTATTAATATTCATTGTTACAAAAAATTGAACATTAAATTCATTATTACTGATGGTTGTGGGAAAACTTGTATTTTCAACTAATTTGGAAAACCTAAGAGCTTTCATCAATGCTAATGTGCAAGTTTAATTTGGAAAACCTAAGAGATTTACAATGGGACCCTATTGGAAACCCCTCCTCAATCCTGAAAATCAATGGGGCAACAACAACCAGTCAACAAAACCTCCAATTTCACCATTTATTTGTAGTGACACACTTTCAAAGATATCTAAACAAGAAACCCTCATTTTAGGCAATTTACATGGGGGTTTATTGAAAAAATATATCCCAAACCTTTTATAGCCTAGTCACCACTTCAAAAACCATTAATTATGTCTTCATATTCTTATAAGTTCATTCACCAGCCTCTATCATCAATATTTTACCAAACCCTAGTTCAAAACCTCCATTTTCAAGCAAAATTTGCACAAAAACCTTTGGGACAGCAACAAAAAAAGAGTTCAAACATCTTCCTTGCTCCAACGAACCATGTACACACCTAAATCATGCCTTACTAATCCATTCCACCAAGTTATAGAACAAAACAATGGGTGGAATGGCTTAAAATGCCATTTTATACACTCAAAACCCTTAAAACACGGTATATAGACCAGTCCTCTGTAATTTCATTAATGTCATTTTTACATCCTTTCCTTTCCTATCTTCCACAAACTCACCTATTCTTCCTTGTAGGTTCTAAATAGAGGTTTGTTGACCTCAAAAAACCATTAGGTTTCTTTGGAACAACTTTGCCAAAACAAAGCACCTACGTTGTCGTAGACCACAAATTAGGTCACTTTTACAAAGGGTTCCTATTGGAAACTCATCCTCAATCCCAAAACTCAATGGGGCAGCAACAACCAGTCAAAAAAACCTCCAATTTCACCATTTATTTGTAGCGACACACTTTCAAAGACATCTAAACAAGAAACCCTCATTTTAGGGAATTTACATGGGGGTTTATTGAAAAACTATATCCCAGAACTTGTCTAGCCCAACCACCACTTCAAACACCCTTAATTATGTATGTATATGCTTATAAGTTTATTCACTAGCCTCTATCATCAATATTTCACCAAACCCTAGTTCAAAACATCCATTTTCAAGCAAAATTTGCACAAAAACCTTCAAGACAACAACACAAAAATCCTTCAAACATCTTCCCTACTCCAACGAACCATGTACACACCTAAATAATTCCTACTAAGCCATTCCACCAAGTTACAAAACAAAATAGTGCATGGAATGGCTTAAAATGTCATTTTCATACACTCAAAACCCTTAAAATAGGGTATACAGACCTGTCCTCTGTAATTTGTCTCTAAAATGCACAAAAAAATTTGAAATAAATCCAAACCAAGTCTAAAATGATGTTAGGCCTACTATCCACAAGATTTACTCCATGAAAGATCAAAAAAATTTGGTATGTAACTGTATAGATCAAAGAAACTTCAATTTTTTTGGAAAATACACAAAAATAGGGTGTGTTTCAATTACTTCTCTTCTCAAAATTACATGCCAACCTCTCCTTAACAACTTTTTTCTAAATACCATTTTACCCTCCTTGACAAATTTTGTCTAAATTGACAACTTTTTGACATGATTTGCAACTTTTACATTTGTTGCCCAAAATGACTCAAATAACCACAAAATGCAATGTAATTAGCGGTGGATATATTTGAAAAAATGCATTACAAGTTCTTTTCTTGTGGTATGGAGGTAGATTTATGTAAGAAAAATGTTGTAGCATATAGACATGTTTGATAATTCCAAATAACTCATTGCCTTCTTTCATAAAATGCTTTGGTGTGTTCAATAAAATGCAATGTAATGAGTGTTATCAATATGTTTCATAAAATGTATTACTTACTTTTGTTTTATGTGTGATTGTGAATATGTAGCATTCAATGTCATGCCAAGGAAATGACCAAAGCCTCTAACACTGGAAGAACGTGCAATACAAAATGCAAGGAGAAGAGAATAAAAAATTACAGCTCGTGAAGCAAAAGAATTGCAGCCCATACAACCAGAAATTCCCATGCAATCTAAGAGAGATGTACAATTGGAAAAAAAAAGGGCACACATGGAAAAATTTCATGGAAGGACGCAAATGGATCCCCAAGTTGAAGGAACATCATCAACCATAGGTGAAGTTCAATGCACATCTCCAATTGAAGACACACCAACAACATGTGGTCTTCCAAGTACATCGAAAATCACATCTACAGTTGAGGACACACCATCAACAACATTGTGTTTCAAAAAAACATCAACAAAAATGCCTCTATTTGAAGTCACTCCACAAACAACATCTCAAGTTGGAGGTACAACATCGTTTACATGTCAATCTCAATGTATGTCATCAATTGCACTTTCGATTGAAGGTACGTGATCTATCCCCGATGTTGTTGACATTCCTAATGTTGACAAAAATTTACATTTGAGAACTCCTCCTAGAGTTTTGCATAGAAAACCTAGATTCTTGATTGATATTGATTCCAATGTTTTGAAATGGATGCCTAATAAGATGTCAAAACGTACATGTCAAAGAGTTGCATAGAGGATATGGAGTTTTTTTTTTGAGAAGCCAAGTGAGGGTGGAAGATGCCAACTATTTATTGAAATGATGAGGGAACTCAAATTTAGGCCCACCATGAAGGCTCTTGGGCTGAGAGTTTCGAATGACTCAAGTGAATTTTTTGTTGTAAAGAACTTGATGAGTGCATACAAGATCGTGGGTTCTACCTCACGCACGAAGGA
Source organism: Sequoia sempervirens (assembly GCA_007258455.2). Taxonomy (NCBI): domain Eukaryota; kingdom Viridiplantae; phylum Streptophyta; class Pinopsida; order Cupressales; family Cupressaceae; genus Sequoia; species Sequoia sempervirens. Next base: position 264,943 of record VDFB02024545.1, on the reverse strand, counting down.
TAGTTGTGCCACAAGACGTGTGATGACAACACTATTAAGCAATCAAACAAGGAACAAGGTGAGCCTTATAAAGACAAGTAAGTCTTTGAAAATAAGTAGATCATCTCTAATGAGATCCAAAGGAAGGTGTGAAATATTGGAGGATCCAAATAGCAATGAGTTATGGGAATTCTCAGGTAGAGTGCCACGGAAAGATAAAAGAATTGCTCAAGGCTTGAAATCTTTAATAGTAGATTATTGGAAGGATAACACAAGGACCTATCCTAATCAAAGAGATGTTGTAAGAAGGAGAATTGGTAGTAAAATATGTGAGCCACATCCAAAGCATTATTTGGATACCACTCAAACCCAATATTTTGCTGATTTTGTACAAAAGTTTCTTGAAATTAAAATATGTCAAAGGCATTTTGAAATGCTAAATTCTTTTTATGTCAAAATAAGTCACACATGCACTACTTCTTGTTGTAGACTACATATTGAGTTTTCTAACCATTATGATGTTTATTGACGTATATGTGTAGATATGCATATCGAAAATGTTTTGCAAGAATGTAACATAAGGCCTCCACCTAAATCCTCAAGGGAATTCTTATCTTCCATTTTATGTAAAAGAGAGGATGGTCAAATTTTTTACAAGTCATGTTTGGATGGCACATGTGATAATTGTGGTGGCATGCAACATTTTCCAATTTCCAACACATGGCTAGTACACACACAATTGGAGACAAAATTATCGAATTTGAAAAATACAAGACAGTGGCCTATAGTCTAAAAGATGGGAAAGAAGCAAAGAAGTGTGATTGGTCAGTGATAAGATTCTAGTATATCAGTTTATGGCTATTTTCCGTAATCAGGTGGTGTATGAGTATGCAAGGCATACACATAGAGATCAATGGTTGGACTCACAATTCAAGTTATGCAAGGACACATTTCCACTTCACGACATCATTTCAGTTGTCGACTTTGTGGATAATTACACACTACAACCACAAAACAAGGTGTAATAACAATGCTACAACTCCACGCAAGTTGCTATATTTGTGCATATAACATTCATTCATGCAAATGATAGTATAGAGGATAATAGGAAAGTATTGAGGGAGTATCACTTTTACATAAGTGATGATCACACACATTCTACAGATTTTGTGCAAGGTTGTTTTCAGATGTTCTATGTTGATCTAGCTAGTAGGGGAATATCATTCAGTCAACATATCATATGGTCAGATAACTGTACATTGCAATTCAAGAACGCCAGAATGTTTTAATAGTTGAGTAGGATGCATAGGATCAATGGTGTTCAACATATGTGGAAATTCTCAGAGGCCGGGCATAGAAGGGGGAAGCATGATGGAGCAGGTGCATGTATCAAAAGAGCCCTAACACGCGAAGAGTTAAAGTACAAAGACATTGTAAAGTTGACAGATGCAAGATCAATTTTCGAGTGGTGCAATCATGCAATGGGTCTAGGTAGTCAAGGTAATTCTTTAGTTCGTAGATTTTTTCATTTAGTAGATGATACTAACATTACAAAAAATGAGGATTTTTGTACACTAATAGGATCGAGCAAGCTACACTCTTTTAGAAGCTCCAATGTAGGTACATGGACTATCCATACGCAGAAGATGGCATGCTTTTGTTTTGCATGTACACTTCAAGCATGGAATGATTGTAAGTCAACAGAGTGGGTTGATGAATGGTTTGTAAGAGGCCTAACCCCACTTGAAACTCATCAGCTCCTGATGGCTCTACAAATCATGGAGATGCAATCATTCGTTGACTTTGATCATGTATTAGACCTTGTAGAACTAGGTAATATATCTTACTTACAGGTTTTATTTTTATGTTCATTAAATACATCTAATAAGATGAACATATCAATACAGGGCACATATATGCGGTGATTGCAAATGAAGACAATGAAGAGGGTAAAAATTATTACCTGTGTCATTTTATCGAGGCCAAAAAGAAATTGGAGGCCCCAATTATAGATGGATAAAACATAGAATATCCTACAAGTTCGATGGTTGTTACTAGAACATGGATTAGAAGGTACCTAGTTAAGAATGTTGCAGTTTGGTTGTTTGAGGACTTTGGCATGCATCAAAAGATTCTTCACTACTCAAACCTTGTCGTCACCACCAATTTTCATTTGATCAAATATAAGGGCAGACCTACGAACAAGAACTTGTGGAAAGTGCGTGAGTCTGACCACGAGGCAATACTTGACACAATAAAGAGTAGAGTAGACTCAAATGGTTCCTTGGATTGATTGGTAAGTATGCACATTGAATTTTTAAAGTCATGTTATTGATCATTGCTTTATTTCAAGCGTTTAAGTTTGATTGTATAAGGGTTTTCAAAATTGCATTAATGCAGTTATGCAAAATGATGGTTATATGTTGCTCTCTATTTGGTGTAGGGGCACCAAGCTTCGATGGTTTTCATTAGGGTGATGAAGTATTGTTTTGGCTTGGATAAGGTCATATAGACCATTTATTGATGTAATAAGTCTATTTTAGTGGTTATTAGTGAGTTAGAAGGTTTTAGTTGTAAATTTGCTAAATTAGTGCAAAGTGTCATTTTTCAAATTTTGAAGTACAAGAAATGCATAGTGGGGAAGCTAAACAGTCAGGGAAGGTCAAAGGTCACTTGTGGCATTGGTTTTCAATCAATTCTTGATTAAGGGGTTGAATATATGTATGGGAATCTTGAATGGAGTGTGTGGAGAAGAGTGGAAGATTTTGTACAAGCATTGATCAATAAAGCTCTATTTTCTTTGTAAATTTGAGTTTGTTTTTCTCTTTTTCAGTGTTGTAGTAGTCAATTGCATGGGTCCATACTGAAGGGAATCTAATAAAAGTGTTTTGATTTGGGTAGAGGGATGTGTTAGCCACGTTTTGGTTTTTGTGGCATTGAAATCCATCTTGTTTTGAGCTCTTAGGGTGGACTTTACTATAGGCGGGTCTGGAAGTCTAAATTTCAAGTTTTGATGTCATCAAGTGATTTAATGGATCATTCCACCTAATGTATATACTGTAGCTCGGTGGAATGAATCCATTAGGAGGGGAATAGGTTAGAAGATGATTCTTAGAGTAGGCGGGATCATTTTGGAGTGATGGCATGTACCCTTGGGTGTGAAAATGTGTGATTTTGAGTGAATTTGAGTGGTTTTAGAGTGTGAATGGATGAAATCCTTTGGGGCAGTCATTTGTGAGAGTCTTTTGAGCATGTACAAACATCATTGGTGTGTGTCAAATGGCCAATTTTGGCCTTTTTTTGTGAATTTTCCCAATTTGGTACCTAAATTGTATCACATATTGGTGCACTTACCCTTTTATTTATTTTAAACTATGATAAACCTATTACATTTCACATAGAATCTAGTATCCATTAATAGGGACCATATCCCCTAGGTTTTTCAAATCCTAAAGTGTAAGAGAGATTTGATCATCTCTCATTTTTTTTACCATCCTTTCATTAGTTTTGATGATAGGAATTCACCACTAAAAAATGATTGAATTTAGGTTGGAGAACCAACATAATAGACAAGTCCCTATGTAACAACTTGCAACCACATCGAGAATTGCTTAGGTTGGTTGTTTGAACCAAAAATTTCTCTCTTTTGCAAAAAGGACATTCAATTTTTATTCTTCATGTACCACTTATTCATTATTTCTCTCTAGCTCTCTTGGAAAACACACATAGCTCTTTCTTCTTCACCATTCTACAACAATTCATAGTTTTATCCATCTTTCTACACACACATATTGCAAAAAGATCATCCATGACTTTTAGAGTAAGCTTCATTGTTGCAGTATGAGTTCATCTTGCAAGAGAACCACTATCACCTTGGAGGTTCTTATTGCTCCTTTGTCGCATCAACAAGCCTTGCTTTCAGTGCTTCAACAGTGTGACTCTTCAAGAACCTTTCTTGTGAATTTTAACATTGTCTTTGATTAGCATATGGTTTTTTGTATCTTTTCACATCTATTATTATCATTATTATCTCGTTTAAGTCTATTCGTAGAGGTGGAAACACCAATACGAGGGTTTGACTGAGGAAAACTCCTAAACAACCACCCAAACATTTCTTTGTGGTCTTATGTGTGTAGGTGCAGGTAGAAGGACTTTTTGAAGCAAGCTTGAATGCCATCAAAGACTCTTCTAGTGACATCTTGATCTATCCTTCTCATTTTCATTTCATTTCTATTTAGCACCTTTACTTTCAGTACCTTTAATTTTGTATAATCATATTCTACACTTCCTTTCATGTATCTATAAATCTATTGACACTATTTTTTGTTTTTTTGGTCAAAGTTCTTTGTTTTCTGTCTGTATGAGACACCAGTGCACAACATTGTCATCTGAAAGTCGTGTTGTCATACTACATAGAGAGCTTGCTAAGTTGTCCAGAAGACCTTTGCATCTTACACTTTAAATTTTTGATGTCTAAAAGGTATGGATAATTTATGCACTCTGTTAAAACTCACATTTCTCCATTTCCAATTCACTTTAGTTGTGTCAATTGAGGTAGTGGAGAGACTGTTTTCTCCTTGAGATCTCATCATTTTGAGGGTAGTGAATTTCCTCCTCTACAGGTTTGAATGGATTGGTCAAGGTATATTGTTACACCCCAATTATGTAATTACTATTTACTACTACTATGTAGGGTAAAAGTGAATGTAATGTGAATTTTGTAGATAAATAAATTGTGCTTGTACTTTGTTATCAAAAGAATTATGAATAAATGTTATCTCATTTAAATGATATGTGAAGAAATGCATATATGTGAAATGGATGGTTATTGAATTAATAAATTATAACTATGAGATGTATTATGTGTAATGCATATTTTGTTGAATATTTGACTACCTTGGGCATATGTTAGTGGATGCAGGTATATGTTCAATCCTCTAGGCGGAGGGGAAGTATCACTCAGGAGAAGATCTTGACCTTGGCTAACTAGTAATGCAATCTATCTGAGCTAACACACACTCACAGTAGAATGATTGAGTCAAGTTAAAATGTTGGGAATAGGTAAGCCATTCTTAGTTTGATGTGTCTGCATTAGTAAGGGTCTAGATTACTATTGAATGCATGCTTGGGTGATATTTATCTTTTTGATCTTGTGAATTCTTCCCTATATTGCTATACTTATATCGATAAGGTGAGCACACGTGGAATGGATGTATTGTATATATTCATCACACATATATCTCCTATTGACAAGATAGTAATTATGTATGTTCTTAATTGTAAAATTGAATGTATACTTATATATATATACATAAATACATGTATGTGTATGTATACATAAGCATAAAGAAATATGTATATATTTACATATATATATATATATATATATATATATATATATATCTAGTTGATATTATGTACAATATTATTATCTTGTGTATATATGAAGTAATGATATATATATATATATATATATATATTTCGTAATCATTCGATTATCAAATGGATTATTACTTTATTGCTTGAACAATATGTATATGCTTGGATATATATATGTATATATATACATATACACACATAAGCAGTAATACTTATATAGAGGAGTGTGTAAATATATATATGTGTATGTATGTATTTAATATATTAATATTATGTGAATGTCATATTGTTCATATTCATTTAAATACCGAATGTATTCACACTTGATGGACATGGTGTATATATATATTAGTATAAATATACATATATGTGATACATGTATATATGTATATGTACATTTATAAATATATATATTTATATGATGCTTGGAGATAGATTATTATATATACTTTGAGGTTGATTTATACATGAATATAAGCCGACTTATATCTTTGTTCATGGATCGATACATATATGAGATATGTAAAACATTTTGAAAGACCTTTACATTAACATAGGAACATGAGTAAATGTAAGAACAAAGTATAGAGTTTGAATGTATGACATGTTAAATGCAAGGCACAACCTTAGGGAAACACATGGAATAAAATACAAGCCAATGCAAAGGAGAATGGGCGGGTAATGAAAGCCATGTATAGTGGCAATGAGGAGAATGCAAACTATATGTTAGTTATAGTACAACAAATAAGGTGATTGGGAGAGTAAGACGTAGTCGGTGCTTCGAGTTGGCATATCTTTGACTTAGTAAACTACAAAACTCCGTAGCATAGAGTAAATATCAATGGAAAATAAATGCATACAAGAATAAATTACAACAGGTTAATGAACTAGTCAAACTATTTTATGAGACATGTCGACTCACCATGGACTTAGTCGACTATTTACAAGTCTTATATTTTTAAGATAGAATATTTCAAATGAGATTATGTCACGCCAACTTGTAAGGAAATAGTTGCTTGCTTGGTGCCATATTGAGAAGTCCTATTTGTTGTAGATGTTCATTGTGAGGGAAATTCGAATATCACCTTTTTTATCATGTGCTGATTTGAAATGATCTTATGCTATTTTCAACTAGTGAGATCGACCTATAGCTTTATTTTCCTAAGTATACTCTTATTTGTGTGCCACCTTTTACATAAGTTGAGTGAGTTGGTATGTATGGAGTTTATTGTCAATACTCATGCCTTTTCTATAGGATAAGAAGTCTCTTTTCTACTGTATAAATAGTGGGGTTGAACTCTCATTTGGGACACATTGTGCTCAACATTCCATACACTTTTTCTCTACATTTCTTATTTGGATTATTCTACTATATTTTGAGAGAGAACTTGAGTACTTGAGAGATTATTTTAGGATATTGAGTGAAGCATATTATCAACTTGTGAGATAGAGGTTTATTGTGGCATTGCTTGAGAGGTCAAAGCTAAGCTAGTTGCTATTTTGGAAAGTTGAGTTGTAGCCAGTCGATAGGATAAGAGAATAGAGGCATGAGGATAATCTTCCATTATTTGTCTTAGCTTTTGAAATATTGTTTCAAGATTGCTTAAATTGTCTATTATGAATACTTGCAATTAGGGGAAAATAATATTTCTTTTAAAAGGAATTAGAAGCTATTTATATTGTTTTGTGAAGTTCTTGTAATTACTCCATAATAGGAGGATTTTGTTTGTCATAAGTATTAACATACTAGATATTATTAAACATGGATAACTTCAGGGTTACTTGTAGCTAAGCTATTTGATTATAATAGATAGCTAGTGGGCTAATTCTGGGTTGAGAGGTACATATTGAATCCTAGTGAGTAAGAGTTGTTGCTTAACTAGTTGCATTGCACTCTTAATACAAAGTAATCGTAATTAACAAGAGCAGAATCATAGCTTAACCCTTTTAGTTAAGGAGATTATACTCTCGAATGGAATTATCTATTGTTCTGACAAATCTTTGATTGAGGTCAATCATTGATAAGGTTATACTCTTGATGAGTATCACTTATTATGTGATATTTTACTGAGTAGAGTCAGCTTCTTAATCTAAGATTATGATGAGGCTTATGTAGCTATACTCTAGGATATAAAGTTATACTTGGGACTAGATTGTCTTTGGAAGTAGATAACTTTTTTATGCAAAGATAAGCTCATATGTTGAACCTGGGGATACAAATATCCAAGGAAGGAGTAACTTGTGCTTAGGATTACTAGTAGAGATACCATAGTGAATTGGGAAAAAGGGAGTATGTTAATCTTGGGGTAAGAGATTATCCATGGGAGGGATTTCCTATGCATAGAATACAGTGGCCTTAAGTCAAAACGAGCTTAAGAGGTGTAAGTGAATAATGACCTTCACTCGAAGTACTAAGTGAGAACACTTTGGCCAAAGTGGTGTGATTGCCTTTGGATCCACTGTCAATTCAATCTATCCATGTAGTGCATGCTAGTTGCAGATTGTAGCATTATGATTTCTAGTCATGTAGGGCACAACACTAAGCTTAGTGTGGTTTTTCGTATGGGGTTACTCAACCAAGTTCTTTGTCAAAGGGTAGGGCCATCTATCATTGATAGATGTCTGAGGGACCACATATGAGTTTGTGGTTGGAAAAAAATTGCTTGAGTGATGCTTCTCCTCCTCAGCAGGCGACAAAATCAAGGTTTTGAAAATCCGATCCTTGACCATCTATATCTCATGCTCTAAAGCTTGGAGGAGCTATGTGTGTATCTTGTAACCATTTTTATGGGGTGATGTAATCATGAATGATATACTTGAGTTCATTCAACATGATATCTATGTATTGAGAAGATTTGTAAAATTATATTAGAATGCAATGACAATTTGGAATTAATGTTATTTCAATTATGCATGTAATTTACATTATGGGAAGAAATTTTTTTATTGCTATGTTTTGGCATCATGGTTTATCACTTGAGGTGAAAACATTGGAAATTTTACGGTAAAGAACACCAGGGTTGTTACATGCGGTATCACATCTACCAGGTTCAGCTCTGGAACCTATGAGCTCATTACATAAGTGTTACACAAACCTTATCGGAAGATGATGGTTGAAAAGTTCTTATTCCAAGATGGTAAGAGAAGAGAATATGGAGAAATGAAAAGTAAGATGAGACTCCTAGAAACTTGTTTAAGTTGGGGACTAGATAAGAATCGTCCCTAGAGTTAGAAACTCCTAAACCAACAACTTATTATTATCTCCCTAGGATTGCAGAGGATTATGCAATCAGGTTATGTAGGAAGGTTAGGAAGTATAACCAATATATACCTCCATCCTAAGAAATAGATATAAGACTCACAAGGATAGAGAGGATTGAGAGAATATCCCTTATTGATAGCAACCTATAGCTTCAAAGAGTCAAGGATTCTTGGATTTAGTAAGAGTACTATGAATCTGTGAGTATGCATTATTGGCATAATTTGGATCGAAGTAGAAAGTCAACAAGAGGTATCTAAGAGGTTGGAGAACTTTGGAATTGAATCTAATTTTTGTGCAAGGCTAGGAGCTTGTAAGAAAGGAGATAGTACCTTAGGAATATGGGAAAAGACCATAATGGTTAGAGAAGAAGTAATCAATAAAGTGGACATGGTTCCACCAACCAAAATTGATAAGAAAAATTTTGTGTTTTGATTGAGATAAGGAAAAGAAACCAAGCAACCTTGGAGTGATTAAGGTTATGATGTTGGGACAAAGTCACTTGGAAAGGTGATTGTAAGAAAGAGGCCTGAAAAGGTAAATTAGATTGGCCTTGATAGAGCTCCCAAAATTCTTGCAAAATTTTGAGAAAATCATGACTTGGATCATGATTGTTAAGCTCTATGTCCAAGGATGGGCTAAGGTTTTGATCTGTGAACCCTTACCTTACTGATTTTTTTTAAAACCCTTCCACATTATAATTTTGCATTGACCTATTCCCATCGGTTACCGGTCGATTTAGTCATTACTTGAGCCCTTGAATGTGTCTAGTTACCGGCCCCTTCAGTCTAGAAGAGACGGTCACCTCGTGTACTGTCCCGCATTGCATGCTTATAAAGTTGGGTGAAATATTTCACCTCTAAAAGACTTAGGGTTAAGTCATCTTTCTTTGAGGGCCTAGTTACCATTTTCCTAGCCATGGCGCCATCTTAAGACTAACATTTGGCATGTGCAGGAATATGGCCTATTAGATTTAAAGATCCAATCCCAGCCACCAATCGCACACTGCGTAGGAATTAATTGTTAGCCGTCAAAAGATGTGCGAGGTACACGAGATTTTGATGCATGTCCTTGCCATGTGGGGCACGATCATTGTATAAGCGCCTGGTGACAGATGATAGGGAGATCAACAGCTATCATGCAAGGTTAGGATTTAATCCTGACCGTTTATCACACACCTCACAACATTTAATTAAGGCCTACTGGAAAGCTTGCAAGGTACACAAGAGGGTGACGCATGGAGTTTCCTGACCACTGTGTAGAGTGTGGTGGAGCCCGTGGACTGAATGACGTGGCTCCCAGTCAACGGGTTCTTATTGGCCAAAAGATGGAAAACTATGGTCTTGGATTTTCAAACCTAATTTGACCTCATCTAAGTCACTCAATCTTCCATCTCATTCTAAAATCGATGGCTAACATTCAAAAAACTAGAAACAGGCATGTGATAACTATTTTTCTTTGCAATCAATAATCATTAATGGTGTATGCTCTTCAGGAGTGATCAATTCGCTCTTAGTGCATGCAAGGAATTAATTCCCTATCATCATTGAGAATGATACACAAATTTTCAAGTACTTGGGTAATTAACGGCGATGAAATTAATGCCAATGATTAATTGCTTGCTCACACATGTGATGTCAAAATTGATGATCAAATATCATCAAAATTGCTTGATAAATATGGATTGAATTGTTGTCATTTTCACCATTACAATCTGGTGCTGCAATTTTCTTAGTTTGTGCAGAGAGTGAAGAGTGTCTTGGTGAAAGTTTGTGAAGTTGTTTAGTAGAGACTATGAGCAAGCCAGTTACTTCTACATTACCAGTAAGAAGGTCCCCGAGGTTCAACATGCAAAAACCTCATGACAATGTCCTAGAACGCAAGAAAAATGTACCTGAACAAATCCCAACTCTGAAGGAGAAGGGCAAGGAGAAGGCCCCTAGTGAGAAATCCTCATTTTTCCTTACTAGGTACAGTTGAAGATTGAGAAACCAAGGTGTGACTACAAAGACAACGGAAACCAAAGGTAAGGAGCCTGCAGGGTTTTTGTGAGGAGTGCGAAGGAAAGTAAGGTATGGTCGAGGTTCCTATGGAAGATAGAGCTCCCCAATTGCCATCACGGACAACCCTTCAGATAGTGCAACAAAAACAGACTCAGGTTACCAATAGTATCTTATGATGCTAAATCAACTGGTGGCCCCGGGAATGGAAGTGTTATCAATCCAACCCATATCAGTAAGGACTCCGAGTGAGTGTGATGGCTTTTTGCCTGTTAAAGATAAAGATGAGGAGGGAGTGGATGTCTCTTCCCTGCCTCCTGCAAGGATGCGCAATGGACGTGTGTACCGTGGCTTTGGTGTTGGTGACTCTTGTGGTTTTGAGTAATGAAAGTGGTGTTTGGGTTTTGATTTTTGTGGTGATGATAAATTTTTGTGGTGGCTTTCCTCCGCTCTTTGCATATGTTGCTAGTTTTGGTCTTCATGTTGACTGTGGATGCCCAAGAGTAATATTATGAAGACTTTTGGTTCGATGTGGATGTGGAATGTGGTGCCTAGTTGGCAGTTAAAGGAAATTTTGGCGGCATTGGAATTTTCTTTTGGTGGTGGTTGCACATTTTGTTTTCCCAAGCTCAGTAAATGATTATAGATGACCTCGTGGGGAATTTTTGAAATGAAATTGAATTTATGATGAAATGAAATGTGAGTGAAATGTAACTGTAATGAGCTTGATGCTTGTTGCTCCCTTAGATTATAAAAAGGATTTCAAGGCTCATTATAGGGGGTTCTAAAATTTTGGGTCCAATATAAGGTCTGGGTAGAAGTTAGATATAGGAAGGATATACTGTAAATGATAGCAGACATAATAGTTGAATTGTCTTGGTTTTGAATTTTGTATGTAATGATCTTAAAATAGTTTTATAGAAATTACTGATATCGAAACAAATATTATATCTAAAACATTTACTCTCCTGTTGTAAATTTATGCAAGTCATGAATGATAATATCAAGGATGTTATATTTTGTCTTCAAATGTCAATTGAATGTGTGTCCTCATTTCTGCTTTAACTCAAAGGGTTAATTAGATGTTTGGATGGGGTCACAAATTTGTGGGAATTTGAAAAGGATTTGATAAGAAGTCATGTTTTAGGAATTGTGAGTTTTCATAATGCAAGGCATTGTGAAAATAGTCCATTATCATTAGGGTTAAAGAATTTGTATATTACTGGTTATTGCATGTTCGATTCCATTGCCCAATTGATGAAACAATGGTATATTTGTTAGAAATATTTACAAGCGAAAGTGTGGATGATTTACCTGACCTTGGATTTAAAATGAGGATACAATTCACTTTAAAATTCTTTACTATGAAGCATGTATTTGAAATACTTATTTGTTCCTCAAAGGTTAGCCAATCCTTTAGTAGATTATGTTTATTTGCGAATTACAAGAACTAATCTATGCATTGAAGTGTTCTCCATGAAATAGATCAAAATGAACAAAATGAGGAATACCCTCCTAGGTTGGATAGATCCTGAAGTGACAGAGTAAATATCTAAAAATATTTTACTTGTTATGTTGGCCATTCATCTTAAGGGTTCTTGATAATAGGAGTTGGCTACTCCTTAGAGAATTCTAAGGGTGTGCTGGAAAGAAAACCAACAGGCCTGACAAAGTTTTGGATAGTACATAGATTGGTTGGAGTATAAGTAGAACTCACCAATGTGTCAACAAAAACCAACATATGTTTAGAGGTTCCAAAAGGAAATGGAATACAGTGAGACATTATGTGCCAAATCAACAAAAGTTGTAAGGAAACAACACTCTAAGTTGAAAGGTACATCAACAAAAGAGGCTTTGCGGGTATGGATATTCCTCCACAAAAAGGATATTGGAGAGAGAATTGGAATATTAGAGAGTCTCTTAGATTGTAAGGTTGCTAGTTATTCAATAGATCTTTTTATTAATGATGAATCTAAATTTTGGAAAAATTATATTTAGGGTATGCTAGTGAGGCAAGAAAAAGGAAATAGAAAGCCAACAACAAGGAATGCCAAATCATTTCATGTTATGAAATAACTTGCACAATAGAAGAATATGATATGAAGTATGTTGCAATTACTTGATAATAACTGAGAATAACAAGCCACTTCGAGGGGGAAAACCTCCAAATATCTCTAATGAGAACACAATTCACAATATGATGGTGAAATAAGACTCACAACCTCCTATATATACCTATTTATGCCTAGGATATCACCTTGGCTGACTTAGACACACCTATGTAAGACCTAGGGTGACCCAACAAACTAAATAACAATATACTAATGATAATATGACTTAATTAAGAGTTAAGATAGCCACAAGCTGACTATTCATAACTATATGCACTATGGAAGTAAGGGCATAACATTTCAGGAAGCAAAATGTTTGCTAGGAGTTCAACTTTAAGTTGATCGAATGTTGTGGAAACACTAAGGGGGGAAGAAAGAGAGTGGATTGAATCAAATTAAGTACCCCACCTAACAAAAAATCATAAATAAATTTTTCATTTGGAAGAAATTTTGACTTCTTCATAATTAATGAAGTCCATTAAGTCATGTATATCACGAACACAAGGATAAGATATGGGAATTTTTGGAAAAAATAGTGGAAAGATCAAGCACTGTGACTTATTATCACATCATGCCTTATATATATTTTATTGAAAGATCAAATTACCACTATCATTGATGTATTGAGAAAGGATAGGAAGATAACTTGATCATGAAAGGAAAGATAATTTCCTATGAAACTGGCAAGAGAAGATCTAGATTACTCGTGATTTGGAAGAAAGTGTCTCTATACTCCTATATACCTTATATGAGGATTTAGATAAGGATGTTGTTTTTATACATAGGTCATAATACTACATGTCTATAGTGAAATATATCCATGTTGTGAAGCGAATTGACACTATAGATTACTATGCCAAGGGAACATTGGGAATGATAGGGTTAGCATTGAAAAAGTAAAGGTATGAGAGATACAATGTGGCGTTCTGTGAACCACATCAAAATATCTTTACCGGAATGGTCATTTGATCATACTAAATACTCAAATGAAACCCTAGGTTTAGAATAACCTATTTGGGACGAGAAGTTCATTTGATTAAAGAGAGAAACCTTAGGCTAAGTTTTACCTATTGGGATATGTATGGGACTACTCATTGACACTAATAGGTTGGGAATAACTTACTTGGTTGGGTTGTACATTTGGCCTTGATTGGAACATATAGGGTTAGAAAAACCTATAACATCAGACTAGTCATTGATTGATGACTTTATCCTAGGATTAGGGTATACTGAGGTTGGGACTCATCTATGTGATTAAGTGAATCACTTGAGCTAACAAGAAATGTTCTTGCTTGGTAATTAGGTATGCAATTAAATTTGATATCTTCTAAGAACCAACATGATTGAATGAGGATTAATACTCAAAATTAGTAACAATTCTTATTAGGAAAATTAGATTGAGTTGAAAGATGGATTACATCTTTGGAAATAATCCAAGGATGGAATCCAAGTTATGGATGTCCTAAGATAAAGGAGATTTATCTCCATAGTATGTCTAAGAATTATGCTTATGTGGCATGATTCCACAAAATAGGTTTTCACTTAATCAAAGAATAGACTATTATAGGATGTAAAAGAGCCTATGTACCCAAAATTTTGGAAAAACAAGGGATGAAAAGAGGAAATTGATGTCATTGTTAGGACATTGGAATGAAAAAGTTATTTATTGGATAAGGAACCACTATAGCCTAGAAAAAGGAGTAAGATGTTGTTGAACATAATGTCTAGTGTGCCAGAAAATGAAGATAGGATGTTGTCATTAGCAATACATGTGTGCTCTCTTGAGATTCCAGAGGGGGAGTGGTAGAACACAAGAATATTTAACCTGTCTATGTCTTAAAAACTGACATAATGTTGTGGTGGAAAAACTCACCAAGGTAACCAACGTTGGTTGGAAACTTGATTTATGAGATTTCGATCCTAAGTAATATATTGTGCGAGGTAGTTTCTTAGTATTCCTGAGAAGGTTGTCTCAGTTTAAGCAAGCAAATAATGATAAGGTTTTGTGTACCATGATCATACTATGAGGAATTCAATTGAATGAATGCACAATATATTATTGTAGCCAAATAGGCAAAAGTGTTAAACCAAATCTTGAATGAATTGTTGAATACTTATAAACTTCTAGCATTGAGGTTTGATCTATTATATGGAAAGGAAGGTTGAAAACTCTATTAGGATAAAATAGGCGAAGAAATAGGGTTAACCTTAGACTTGATAGGTTGTGAAAAAAGGAGTAATAGATCAAATAGATTAATGAAACTTTGTTGATACAAAGCTTCAGTATGAAGTAGTATCATAATTGACAGATGTCCAAGAGAAATGTTGTGCTCAAGACAAACAAGTGGTCAAGAGCATTACTTTTTGGTTAAAGAAAATAGATAAGTAAGTGATGGGCAGACTCGGTTTGTGATTTAACTAAAGGTGTAAATACCAAAGGGAAGGATGGGACCTGCAGTGTAGTACGCAAATCACCGTTATTCCTTTTCTATTTGGATTATACTAAGGATAAATTTGTGGGCCAACAAGAACGTGATTTTTAGTCACCATAGTATAGGTGGCATGTGTTATTCAGATATTATTGTACATAGGATGTACGTATGATATATTATGAATACAACACATAAGCACTTTGAGAGAGTAAGTATGTGTGAGGCATACGAGTTTTTCCTATGCGATAGCAAGGACACTCAATGCAAGGTTGCAAAGAGTGATGATACATAGGATGAATGTTTAATAAATCTTACATATTTTGAGAGTGGTAAGTAAAACTTTATATTACTTTATCTATATGTTAAATTGCTATAGATCATCGGGGGCAATGAATCGCGAGGGGGGGAGTATGTTACACCCCAATTGTGTAATTACTATTTACTACTACTATGTAGGGTAAAATTGAATGTAAGGTGAATTATGTAGATGAATATATTGTGCTTGCACTTTGTTATAAAAAAAAATTATGAATAAATGTTATCTCATTTAAATGATATGTAAAGAAATGCATATATGTGAAATAGATGGGTATTGAATTAATATTCTAACTATGAGATGTATTACATGTGTAATGCATATTTTGTTGAATAGCTGACTACCTTGGGCATATGTTAGTGGATGTAGGTATATGTTCAATCCTCCAGGAGGAAGGGAAGTATCACTTAGGAGAAGATCTTGGTGGGGTAACTAGTAACATAACCTATATGAGCTTACACACACTCGCAGTAGAATGATTGAGTAAAGTTCATATGTTGGGAATAGGTAAGCCATCCTTAGTTTGATGTGTCTGCATTAGTAAGGGTCTTGAATACTATTGAATGCATGCTTGGGTGATATTTATCTATATGAGCTTGTGAGTTCTTCCCTATATTGCTATGCTTATATTGATAAGGTGAGCACATGTGGAATGGATGTATTGTATATATTCATCACACACATATTTCCTATCGATAAGATAGTAAATATGTATGTTCTTAATTGTACAATCGAATGTATACTTATATATATAAGATATATACATATATACATGTATGCATATGTATACATAAACATAGAGGAATATATATATACATAAACATAGAGGAATATATATACATATATATATATATACATATATATATACCATCAATATTATGTACAATATTATTATCTTGTGTATATATGAAGTAATGATATATATATCGCTTAGACGTAATCATTCAATTATCGAATGGATTATTACTTTATTGCTTGAACAATATGCATATGTTTGGATATATATATACATATACACACATAAGTAGTAATGCTTATATAGAGGAGTGTGTAATATATGTATGTATGTATGCATGTATGTATGTATTTAATATATTAATATTATGTGAATGACATCTTGTTCGTATTCATTTAATTACTGAATGTATTCTTACTTGATGGACATGGTGTACATATATTAGTATAAATATACATATATGTGATACATTTATATATGTATATGTACATTTATAAATATATATATTTATGATGCTTGGAGATTGATTATTATATATAATTTGAGGCTGATCTATATATGAATATAAGCTGACTTATATCTTTGTTCATGGATCAATACATATACATGAGATATGTAAAACATTTTGAAAGACCTTTACATTAACATAGGTGCATGAGTAAAGGTAAGAACAAAGTATAGAGTTCGAATGTATGACATGTGAAATGAAAGGCATAGCCTTTTCCCAACACATAGAATAAAATACAAGCCAATGCAAAGGAGAATAGGTGGGTAATGAAAGCCACATATATTGGAAATGAGGAAACTGTGGACTATATGCTAGTTATAGTGTAGAAAATAAGGCGACTGAGAGAGTGAGACTTAGTCGGTGTGTCGATTTGGCATATATTTGACTTAGTAAACTACAAAACACCTTATCATAGAGTAAATATCAATATCAAATAAATGCATGCAAGGATAAGTTACAACAGGTTGATGAACTAGTCAAACTGTTTTATGAGACATGTCGACTCACCATGGACTTAGTCGACTATTTGTAGGTGTTGTATTTTGAAGATAGATAGTTTCAAATGAGTTTAGGCTATGCTAACTTGTAGGGATTTGGTTGCTTGCTTGGCACCATATTGAGAAGTATTGTTTGTTGTAGATGTTTATTTTGAGGGAAATTCAAATATCATCTTTTTTTATCATGTGTTGATTTGAAATGGTCTTATGTTGTTGTCAACTAATGAGGTCAACCTATAGCTTTATTTTGTTGAGAATACTCTTATTAATGCACCACCTTTTAGCTAAGTTTAGTGAGTTGGTATGCATGGAGTTTGTTGTCAATACTCAAGCCTTTTATATGGGATGAGAAGTCTCTTTTTTTCTATATAAATAGTGGAGTTGAACTCTCATTTGGGACTCACTATGCTCAACATTCCATACACTTTTGCTCTGCATTTCTTATATGCATTATTCAACTATATTTTAAGAGAGAGCTTGAGTAGTTGTGAGAGTATTTTAGCATATTGAGTGAAGTATATTATCAAATTGTGAGATAGAGGCTTATTGCGGAATTTCTTGAGAGATTAAAGCTAAGCTAGTTGCTATTTTGGAAAGCTGAGCTACAACCAATCGATTGGATAAGAGAATATAGGCCCATGAGGATAATCTTCCATTATTTTTCTTAACTTTTGAAAGATTGTTTCAAGATTGCTTAAATTGTTTATTGGGAATACTTGTAATTAGGGGAAAATAGTATTGCTTTGAAAAGGAATTAGAAGTTGTTTATACTATATTGTGAAGTGCTTATAATTACTCCATAATAGGAGGATTTTGTTTGTCATAAGTATTAACATACTAGATATGATTAAACATGGGTAGCTTAAGGGTTACTCATAGCTAAGTTATTTGATTATAATAGATAGCTAGTGGGTTAATCCTGGGTTGAGAGGTATATTGAAACCTAGTGAGTAAGAGTTGTTGCTTGACTAGTGGCATTACACTGTTAAATACAAAGTTATCGTATTGAAAGGAGTAGACTTATAGCTTAACCCTTTTAGTTAAGGAGATTATACTCTCAAATGGAATTATCTATTTTTATGATAAATATTTGATTGAGGTCAATCATTGATAAGGTTATACTCTTGATGAGCATCACTTATTATGTGATATTTTACTGAGTAGAGTCGGCTTTTTAATCTACGATTATGATGAGGCTTATGTAGCTATACTATAGGGTATAAAGTTATACTTGGGACTAGATTGTCTTTGGAAGTAGTTAACTCGTTTATGCAAAGATAAGCTTGTATGTTAAATATGGGGATAGGAATATCCAAGGAAGGGGTAACTTGAGCTTAGGATTACTGGTAGAGATACTATAGTGAATTGGGTAAAAGGGAGTAGGTTAATCCTAGGGTAAGATATTATCCATGGGAGGGATTACCTATGCATAGAATATAGTGGCCTTAAGTCAAAACAAGCTTAAGAGGTGTAAGTGAATAGTGACCTTCACTCAAAGTACTGAATTAGAACACTTTGGCCAAAGTAGTGTGATTTCCTTTGGCTCCACTATTAGTTAATTGTGTACATGTAGTGCATGCTAGATGCAGATTGTAGTGTTACAAGTTCTAGTCATATAGGGCACAATACTAAGCTTAGTGTGGTTTTTTGTATGGGGTTACTGAACTAAGCTCTTCATGAAAGGATAGGCCATCTATCATTGGTAGATGTCTGGGGGACCGCATATGAGTTTGTGGTTGGCAAAAAAGTGCTTGGGTGATGCTTCTCCTCCTTAGCAAGTGACAAAATAAAGGTTTTGAAAGGTGGATCTTGGACCATCTATATCTTATGCTCTAAAGCTCAGAGGAGCTATGTATGTATCTTGTAACCATTTTTATGGGATGATGTAATCATGTATGATATACTTGAGTTCATTCAATATGATATCTATGTATTGAGAAGATTTGTAAAATGATATTGGAATGTAATGACAATTTGGAATTAATGTTATTTCAAATATGCATGTAATTTAGATTATGGGAAGAAAAAAATTTCTTGCTATGTTTTGACATCATGGTTTATCACTTGAGGTGAAAACATTGGAAATTTTACTATGAAGAACACTGGGCTTGTTACATGTGGTATTAGAGCTACCAGATTCAACTCTAAAACCTATGATCTCATTATGTAAGTGTTACGTAAACCTTATTGGAAGATAATGGTTGAAAAGTTCTTATACCAAGATGGTATGAGAAAATAACATGTAGAAATGAAAATGAAGATGAGATTCCTAGAAACTTGTTTATGTTTTGGACTAGATAAGAATCGTCCCTAGAGTTAGAAACTCCTAAACAACCGACTTATTATTAAATATCTCCCTAGGATTGTGGAGGATTATGCAATTGGGTTATGTAGGAAGGTTGGGAAGTATAACCAATATATACCTTCATCCTAAAAAATAGATATAAAAATATGAGGGATAGAGAGGATTGAGAGACTCTCCCTTATTGATAGCAACCTATAGCTTCAAAGAGTCAAGGACTCTTGGATTTAGTAAGAATACTACGAATTTGTGAGTATGCATTGTTGGTGTAATTTGGATTTAAGTAGAAAGTCAACAAAAGAGGTATCTAAGAGGTTGGAGAACTCTAGACTTGAATCTAATTTTTGTGCAAGGCTAGGAACTTGTAAGAAAGGAGATAGTACCTTAGAAATAAGGGAAAATACCAGAATGGTTAGAAAAGAAGTAATCAATGAAGTGGAGATGGTTTTGGACCAACAAAAATTGATGAGAACAATATGGAGTTTTGATTGAGATAAGGAAAAGAAACCAAGAAACCTTAGAGTGATTAAGGTTATGATGTACCAAGTTTTGGGACAAAGTCACTTGGAAAGGTGATTGTAAGAAAGAAGCCTGGAAAGGTAAATCGGATTGGCCTGAAAAAGTTTTGGATAATACATAGATTGGTTGGAGTATAAGTAGAACTCACTAATGTGTCAACAGAAACCAACATATGTTTAGGGGTTCCAAAAGGAAATGGAATATAGTGAGACATTATGTGCCAAACAACAAAAGTTGTAAGGAAATAATGCTCTAAGTTGAAAGGTACATCAAAAAAAGAGGAGTTGTGGGTATGGATATTCCTCCACAAAAAGGATATTGGAGAGAGAATTGGAATATTAGAGAGCCTCTTAGCTTGTAAGGTTGCTAGTTATTCAATAGATCTTTTTATTAATGATCCAATTTTTGAATCTATAAGATAGAAATTAACGATGAATCTAACTTTGGGAAAAATATATTCAAGGTATGTCAGTGAGGCAAGAAAAAGGCAATAGAAAGACAATAAAAAGGAATGCAAAATAATTTTGAGAAGCAAAATATTTGCTAGGAGTTCAACTTTAAGTTGATCGAATGTTGTGGAAACACTATGGGGGGAAGAAAGAGAGTGGATTGACTCAAATTAAGTACCCCACATAACAAAAAATAGTGAATATATTTTCGATTTGGAAGAAATTTTGACTTCTTTGTAAGTCATGATGTCCATTAATTCATGTATATCATGACCACACAGAGAAGTTATGGAAATTTTTGGAGAAAAATAGTGGAAAGGTCAAGGATTGTGACTTATTATTACACCAAACCTTATATCTATTTAATTGAAAGATCAAATTTCCACTATCATTGATGCCTTAGGAAAGGATAGGAAATTAACTTGATCATGAAAGGAAAGATCATTGCCTATGGAACTGGCAAGAGAAGATCTAGATTACTTGTGATTTGGAAAAAAGCATCTCTATATGAGTCCTATATACCTTATATGGGGAGTTAGATAAGGATGTTATTTCTATACATAGGTCATAATAATACATGTATATAGTGAAATGTATGCATGTCGTGAAGCGACTTGACACTATAGCTTACTATGCCAAGGGAACCTTGGGAATGATAGGGTTAGCATTGCAAAAGTAAAGGTATGAGATACAATGTGACATTATGTGAACCACATCAAAATATCTTTACTAGAATGATCATTTTATCATACTTTATACTCGAATGAAACCCTAGGTTTAGAATACCCTGTTTGAGATGAGAAGTTCATTCGATTAAAGAGAGAAACCATAGGTTAAGTTTTACCAATTGGGTTGGGATATGTACTGGACTACTCATTGACACCAATAGGTTGGGAATAACTTACTTGTTTGGGTTGTACATTTGGTCTTGATTGGAACATATAGGGTTAGAGTAACCTATAACATCAGACTAGTCATTGATTGATGACTTTATCCTAGGATTAGGGTATACTAAGGTTGGGACTCATCTATGTGATTAAGTGAATCAATTGAGCTAATGATAAATGTTTGTGCTTGGTAATTAGGTATACAATTAAATTTGATATCTTCTAAGAACCAACATGATTGAACAAGGATTAATACTTGAAATTAGTACCAATTATTATTGGGAAAATTAGATTGAGTTGAAAGATGGATTACATCTTTGGAAATAATCCAAGTTATGGAGTTTCTAAGACAAAGGAGATTTATCTCTGTAGTTAGGACATTGGAATGGAAAAGTTATTTATTGAATAAGGAACCATTATAAGCTAGCAAAAGGAGTAAGATGTTGTTGAGTATATAGCAAGATAATGTCTAGTGTGCTAGAAAATGAAGACAAGATGTCATCATTGGCAGGACATGTGTACTCTCTTAAGATTCCAAAGGGGAAGTGGTAGAACACAAGATAGTTTAACATGTCTATGTCGGTGGAATTGACATAATCTTGTGGTGGACAAACTCACCAAGGTAATCAACATTGGTTGGAAACTTGATTTATGAGACTTTGGTCCTAAGTAATATATTGTGTGAGGTAGTTGCTTAGTATTCCTAAGAAGGTTGTCTCAGTTGTGAACAAGAAAATAATGATAAGGTTGTGTGGACCATGATCATACTATGAGGCATTCAATTGAATGAATGCACAATATATTATTGTAGCCGAATAGGCAATAGTGGTAAACCAAATCTTGAATTATTGTTGAATACTTATAAACTTATAAAATTGAGGTTTGATCCATTATATGGAAAGGAAGGTTGAAAACTCTATTAGGCTAAAATAGGATAAGAAATAGGGTTAACCTTAGAGTTGATAGTTTGTCAAAAAGTAGTAATATATTGAAGAGATCAATAAAACTTTGTCGATACAAAGCTTAAGTATGAAGCAGTATCGGAATTGAAAAATGTCCAAAAGCAATGTTGTGCTCAAGAGACAAAAGTGGTCAAGAGCATTAATTTTTGGTTAAAGAAAATACATAACTAAGTGATGGGCGAACTCAACTTCTCAGTTAATTGAAGGTGTAAATACCAAAGGGAAGGATGGGACTTGCGGTGCAGTGTACAAAGCATCACTATTCATTTTCTATTTGGATTATACTAAGAATAAATTCATGAGCCAATGAGAATGTACCTTTTGGTCACCATAGTATAGGTGTCATGTCTTACTCAAATATTTATATTCTACACAGGATGTATATATGAGATAATATGAATACAACACATAAGCTCTTTGAGAGAGTAAGTATGTGTGAGACATACAAGTTTTTCCTATGCGACAACAAGGACACTCAATGCAAGGTCCGGGAAGGAAAGGGTTGCAAAGAGTGATGCTACATAGGATGAATGTTTTATAAATCTTACATATTTTGAGAGAGGTAAGTAAAACTTTATTTGACTTTATCTATATGATAAAGTGCTTGAGATCATCGGGGACAATGAATCACAAGGGGGGAGTATGTTACACCCCAATTGTGTAATTACTATTTACTAGTACTATGTAGGGTAAAAATGAATGTAATGCGAATTCTATAGATGAATAAATTGTGCTTGTACTTTGTTATCAAAAACAATTATGAATAAATGTTATCTCATTTTAATGATATGTGAAGATATGCATATATGTGAAATGGATGTTTATTGAATTAATATTCTAACTATGAGATGCATTATGTGTAATGAATATTTTTTTGAATAGCTGACTACCTTGGGCATATGTTAGTGGATGCAGGAATATGTTCAATCCTCTAGGCATAGGGGGAGTATCACTCAGGAGAAGATCTTGGTTGGGTAACCAACAACATAACCAATCTGAGCTTACACACACTCATAGTAGAATGATTGAATCAAGTTAATATGTTGGGAATAGGTAAGGAATCCTTAGTTTGATGTGTCTGTATTAGTAAGGGTTTAGATTCCTACTGAATGCATGCTTGGGTGATATTTATTTGTTTAAGCTTGTGAGTTCTTTCCTATATTGCTATGCTTATATTGATAAGGTGCGCACACGTGGAATGGATGTATTGTATATATTCATCACACATATATCTCCTATTGATAAGATAGTAAATATGTATGTGCTTAATTGTGCAATTGAATGTATACTTATATATATAAGATATATACATAAATACCTGTATATGTATGTATACATAAGCATAGAGGAAGATGTATATATTTACATATATCTATATACATTCGATATTATGTACAATATTAATATCTTGTGTCTATATGAAGTAATGATATATATAAATCGCTTAGACGTAATCATTTGGCTATCAAATGGATTATTACTTTATTGCTTGAACAATATGTATATGTTTGGATATATATATTTACACACTCCTCTATATAAGCATATATATATATGTATATATATATTTATATATGTATGTATGTATTTAATATATTAATATTGTGTGAATGATATCTTGTTCCTATTGATTTAAATACCAAATGTATTCTTACTTGATGGACATGGTGTGTGTATATATATAGTAGTATAAATATGCATATATGTGATACATGTATATATGTATATGTACATTTATAAATATATATATTTATGATGCTTGGAGATTGATTATTATATATACTTTGAGGGTGATCTATATATGAATATAAGCTGACTTATATATTTGTTCATAGATCGATACATATACGAGATATGTAAATTTTTTTTAAAGACCATTACATTAACATAGGCGCATGAGTAAAGGTAAGAACAAAGTATAGAGTGTAGAAACTAGGAATATCTAGGAAGATAAAAGATCAAGCACAATGAACAAATTTACAAAAACCAAATTCTATATTGAAATTGCTTGAATACAATGAAGGATTGAATATCCTTATGTAGACTCAGGTGAACTCAACATGAGATCCCTGAATGGTGGAGTTTTGACTAAGAGAGGAGTGATATAATAGAATACATGAATCAGTTAAGTCACTTAACTGATTGAAATGCATGATTAATGCAATAACACTCGAGATCATAACTAAATGATCTTTTCCTAAGTTTGCATTAAGCACTAGAGTAAATTAAGGATGATTAATTTACTCAAATATAGAGTTTGAATGTATGACATGTGAAATGAAAGGCGTAACCTTTGGACAACACACAAAATAAAATACAAGCCAATGCAAAGAAGAATGGGCAAGTAATAAAAGCCACATATATTGGCAATGAGGAAACTGCGGACTATATGTCAGTTATAGTGCAACAAATAAGGTGATTGTGATTGTAAGACTTAGTCGGTGCTTCGAGTTGGCATATATTTAACTTAGTAAACTACAAAATTTCTTATCATAGAGTAAATATCAACAACAAATAAATGCATGAAAGGATAAGTTGCAGCAGGTTGATGAACTAGTCAAACTATTTTATGAGACATGCTGACTCACCATGGACTTAGTCGACTATTTGCAAGTGTTGTATTTTGAAGATAGACTATTTCAAATGAGCTTAGGCTACGCCAACTTGTAGGGAAATGGCTGCTTGCTTGGCGCCATATTGAGAAGTCCTATTTGTTGTAGATGTTCATTGTGAGGGAAATTCAAATATCACCTTTTCTTATCATGTGCTGATTTGAAATGGTCTTATGCTACCGTCAACTAATGAGGTCAACCTATAGCTTTATTTTGCTAAGTATACTCTTATTTGTGTGCCACCTTTTAGCTAATTTGAGTGAGTTGGTATGCATGGAGTTTGTCAATACTCATGCCTTTTCTATGGGATGAGAAGTCTCTTTTTCTGCTATATAAATAGTGGAGTTGAACTCTCATTTGGGATGCATTGTGCTCAGCATTCCATACACTTTTTCTCTACATTTCTTATCTGCATTATTCTGCTATATCTTGAGAAAGAGCTTGAGTAGTTGTGAGAGTATTTTAGCATATTGAGTGAAGTATATTATCAACTTGTGAGATAGAGGTTTATTGTGGCATTGCTTGAGAGATCAAAGCTAGGCTAGTTGTTGTTTTGGAAAGCTGAGTTACAGCTAGTCGATTGGATAAGAGAATATAGGTATGAGGATAATCTTCCATTATTTGTCTTAGCTTTTGAAAGATTGTTTCAAGATTGCTTAAATTGTCTATTGTGAATACTTGCAATTAAGGGAAAATAATATTGCTTTGAAAAGGAATTAGAAGTTGTTTATACTATTTTGTGAAGTGCTTGTAATTACTCCATAATAAGTGGATTTTGTTTGTCATAAGTATTAACATACTAGATATGATTAAACATGGGTAGCTTAGGGATTAATCGTAGCTAAGTTATTTGATTATAATAGATAGCTAGTGGGTTAATCCTGGGTTGAGAGGTATATTAAAACCTAGTGAGTAAGAGTTGTTGCTTGACTAGTGGCATTACACTCTTAAATACAAAGTTATCATATTGACAAGAGCATACTCATAGCTTAACCCTTTTAGTTAAGGAGATTATACTCTCAAATGGAATTATCTATTGTTATGAAAATTATTCGATTGATGTCAATCATTGATAAGGTTATATTCTTGATGAGTATCACTTATTATGTGATATTTTACTGAGTAGAGTCAGTTATTTAATCTATGATTATGGTGATGCTTATGTAGCTATACTCTAGGGTATAAAGTTATACTTGGGACTAGATTGTCTTTGGAAGTAGATAACTTGTTTATGCAAAGATAAGCTCGTATGTTAAATCTGGGGATAGGAATATCCAAGGAAGGGGTAACTTGTGCTTACGCTTATTGGTAGATATACCATAGTGAATTGGGAAAAAGGGAGTAGGTTAATCCTGGGGTAAGAGATTATCCATGGGAGGGATTCCCTATGCATAGAATATAGTGGCCTTAAGTCAAAACGAACTTAAGAGGTGTAAGTGAATAATGACCTTCACTCGAAGTACTGAGTGAGAACACTTTGGCCAAAGTAGTGTGATTCCTTTGGCTCCACTATAAGTTCACCATGTCCATGTAGTGCATGCTGGCTGTAGATTGTAGTGTTACAAGTTCTAGTCATGTAGGGCACAACACTAAGCTTAGTGTGGTTTGTCATATGAGGTTACTCAACCAATCTCTTCGTCAAAGGGTAGGGCCATAGATTCTATCATTGATAGATGTGCGGGGGACAACATATGAGTTTGTGGTTGGCAGAAAAGCGCTTGAGTGATGCTTCTCCTCCTCAGCAGGCGATAGAATCAAGGTTTTGAAAGGTGGATCCTAGACCATCTATATCTTATGCTTTGAAGCTTAGAGGAGCTATGTATGTATCTTGTAACCATTTTGTAAAATCCCCAACTCGAGCACTACAATTTTTTTTTAAACAATGCACAACTGCCAACTTAACCAATCAAACATATTCCATGTAAATTAGGAGTAATAATATCAATAGCTATGCATTCGTGATGGTGGCAACAAAAATCAACACCACTACTTATATGCTTACATCCAATCCTGTGGTAAGGTCCCAAGGATGCCTCGAGGGTTCGTGATGACCTTGCCTACGTATCCCCTCATGGGAAATCAGAGGCTTCATAGTTCACCCCACAATGACAGAGGGAGTTCAATCTCTCCTCTTGTATGAGATCTATTATCTCACCTTAACCCATAACTATTAATTTAGTACAAGCAAGCTATCAACTTAACCAATTATAATATAATGATAATAACTTTCCATCAAGTGTTCGACCCATACCAATCATTATCAAACATTAGTATGTAAACATTCACAATATTCACAAGAGATCATTCATACCATAACTCAATATTTACACAATGGTTGTCATGAGCATACCCCCATATACACAAGTTTATTAGCTCATACGTACTACAAGTACAAGTGTGACTGGATCATACACAGATCATGAGTTCAATAATGATTGGATCATACACAAATCACAAGTGCAAAAGTGGCTGGATCGTACACAAATCACAAGTATAAAAGTGATGGGATCATACATAGATCACGTACAGCAGTGATTAGTTCATGTTTACATCACAAGTACCACAATTATTATCTCATTTACATATCACAATTACATTAGTGACTGGCTCCAACATATATCACAAATACCCAATGAGAAGCTTCATCATACATCACATAGGAAAAGTAACAAGCTCCACCATACATCACATACATAGTGACACATCACAATGGCTGGCTAACACATGTCCATAATGCATCCTAGATAAAAAGAATATTGGTGCATTGTGCACTACACCATGGGTCCTATCCTTTCCTTCGATCTTCTGCACCACTAGACAAATGGGAAGAGGATTCAGTGCATCCCATACTACATCGTAGGTCCGTCCTCAACCCCCACAAGGCTAGGTATACAATCTGACAATTGGGAAGGGGATTTGGTGCATCCCATACTACACTGTGCGATTTCTTCCTTTTCACATTTTTCTCTACTCTTTCCTCCTATGCTCTCCACATTTCTTCACTCATTACCTCCAACCTAGAACTCAATAGTAAACTAAGGGGGGTGGGGTTCATGAGGGTTACCAAAAGCTGCTTTTCCCTTCTCATTGCTCACACTTTGCATTTTTTCTTATGTTGCTCGTGCTTTTCTTCTCCTCATGGCCTGTCTTCTTTCCCTCTTCTCACCCATGCCATTCCCTTCATTCTTCTCCCTTCAAGTTTGACAAAATTTCTCCATCATTTTTCCTAGCAGGCTTGTCGCCCATTCAAGAGCTCTTTTTGCACAATAGAGAAGATGCCCCAAAAGAAAAGGTTGAGTCTCATTTTCCCACAAGTCTTGCATATTTTCACCGTCCAGGGACAAGGGGTTCCATTCTCATTAATGGCACGACCCCTATGTGGTCAATTGTTCCCTCCCTTCTACCATGCGTTATGCCATTCCTCTAATTAATTTGCAATCCCTTCCTATTGGGTTGCTCAGGATGTCCATACTTTATGTCCAAATCTGTTGCCCCAGGCCTTCGACTAATAGGTTTTCTTTATTTATTTATTTTGTTATCCATGTAGTGTCCACGTGAAAGGGTCTTTTCACAAAATGTGACACATTTTTATGGGTTGATGTAATCATGAATGATATACTTGAGTTCATTCAATATGATATCTATGTATTCAGACGATTTGTAAAGTTATATTGGAATGCAATGACAATTTGGAATTAATGTTATTTCAATTATGCATATTATTTACATTATGGGAAGAAATTTTTTTATTGCTATGTTTTGGCTTCATGGCTTATCTTGAGATGAAAACATTGGAAATTTTACTGTGAAGAACATCGGGGTTGTTACATATATGAATGTGCATATAGATGATTGTTGGACTAATTAATTTTAGCCAACTTAATGAAAAGTGAATAAAATAGCAACAAATTAAATAAATACAAGATATATTCATTTAATTTTTGGGATGAAAATGAGGGACAGATAAATAAATATTTGGATTTATTTATCTAAGATTGGACTATAGAAGAAGGATGATAAATGATTAATGTTGGGAATAGGTCAGATACACAATTATTATATTTATTAAGTAATAAATATTATTTAATTAATAATGAGATAAAAATTAGTTAAGTAATCGAGTAAATAAAGATTTATTCAATCAATTATAGATGAAATGATTGAATCTGATGTCTTGACTTTAATTAGAATTACTATAAATTGATTTTAGGTGTCTAAAATACATTAAAAAAATTAATAAAAATAATAAAAATTCCTTGACAATACTATATCAACAAAAATCTTAAAATGATTTATACATTTATTTCTAAATTATTATAATTTATTAATTTTAAAAATACAGATTTTTTTTCATAATTTATTATTTCAAAAATAAAATTTATTTTTTAACTTTTAAAACCAACCATATTAAATGCTCCTTAAAGCAACCTTGAGAAAAATTAAAAAAGAAAACGTTTGACTTGCAGAAAATACAAATCTAATTCGGTGATTGTACTGTCCATTCAAAATTTATTTTCTACGATTGAGGATTCCAACAAGATTTCTGTATACAACAGTTGAAATTGTCGAAATACAAGTTCAACTCGGTGGCTGTAGCGTCGATTCGACATTTCTTTAATATTCTTCAGAAATCTAAGAAGATTTTTATGGGACATTGTGATTTTCAGCATTCTCTTCCTCCTGGCAGTTAAATTTGAAGGGATCAGTCAGAGCCTTACAACAAAATTTTAGGTCCTTTGGATTGTATTAACAGTCATTGAATGTCTTCACTGACCTCCATTAATCCGTCTATTGGAGGCCCAGCTGATCCCCCCCACAACTTGAGGCGATCCTTGGCTTGAGCAACCTGCACGACAAAAGAAAAGACATTCATTAATATTTAAGGTAGAGAGATCATGGTGCTGAAAACCCCTGCAAAAATACGATGCATTACCTCTTTATTCCAGTCAGTGAAATATGTGATAAATATTAGAATGAGAGTCTGGAGAGCTGTTCCACAGATCATACCAGCCCAAATGCCCTGTTTCAACATGCCAATTTAAGTTTTTTGTTTATCGGATGAAAGAAGAGGAATTTGGGAATTTGGGGAGGAACAAGTTTACCTTGGCTCCAAGGTCAAATTTATACCCCATGAGAAGGCCCAGGGGTACTCCAATAACATAGTAGCACCCTATGTTTACATACGCTATCAGGGCTTGCCAACCTCCACCCACAGCCACACCTGAGATGTTTCCATAAAGAGACAAGAGCCTTCAAATTGGCCAATTTCAAGAATTATAGTCATGTAGGCCTTGAAACCTGAATTAGTATTTACATTTTACCTGATAGAACCGGCTGTACACTATTTAAAAGCATTGTCACTCCAAGTAAGATTGCCATGTTGGACACTTTTGCCATGACTTCTTTACTATCTGTGAATAGTACAGCAAAATCATTTTTGGTAGCTAGAATGATACACATACATATCAGACCGATTGATAGTGATGTTATAATAACTATGAGGACAGAGAATTTTGCGGCTCTCGGGTGGCCAGCTCCCAGTTCATTTGATATTCTGACACTGCATAAAGTCAATGCAGGCAAGCAGTAAGCACCGGTTACAAGCTTCCCAAAGATACGAAAAAGCCAGCAATCAAAATATTGAAGAAACCTTGTACATTTTCTAACTGATATCGGTCTACCTTAATTTCTAATTATTGGATATGATATCTAGTATTAATCTAATTTAACAGAACCTAAAATTTTTAACACAATTAGAAACAGAGTCTATTAACAGAAAAGTTCGTACCTGATGCCAGCATTGAAACCTATGAAGATCATGGCTTCCCATCCATTCAAAGTCATGCTGCAAAAGGAATAGATAAAATCTGTCAAATGGGGTGAGTAAGAATTACAACAGATAACAGGTTTAAACAAGCATGGCTTCATGCAAATTCACCATCAGCAATTTACCGTCAACAATTCACCTCTAACAATTCATCGTCAACAATTCATCGCCATGACAAATTCATCACTAGGAAAATTCACCATCAGATATTTCCTAATTGTATATGTGATGAATTATCCACGGCGATGAATTGCTGGTGATGAATTTTCCACGACGATGAATTGTTGAAGGTGAATTGTTGACGGTTAATTACTGAGTGAATTTTCCTAGAACCAACAAGCATATACACCAGAACTAAAGGACCTAATTCATATACAGGTCTACTGACCTGGAAACATAAGGTCTTACCCATACATACACCAGTTCATCTCAATCACTAAGAGTTCATGATTTCATTAGGATATGTTTAAACAGCTATGCTGGTAGATTAAAAACTGCATTTTAATACAAATGTTAAATTTTTGGAGTCGATATATTTGGAAAGGCTACTTACCAGACAGATAATGCATCGACTTCAATTGCTGCATTTTTCAGATGACCCGTCAAAAGAATCAATGACATCATATACCAGAACTCTAAACTGGAAATACCAACCACACAAATGAATGTGACTAGCGCAATCTTAGCTCTTCAAAGATTTTGTTCATTCTCTGCTCCTAATTTAGGTTTTAAATACCAGAAATTGAGTTTCGAAGAGAAAACAAACACTGGTGTGCCATTACTAACCATAACATGATAGCTGAAGCCATTGAAAGTCGAACAAAAGCCCATATATCCCGAAAAGCGAGCCAGGAGAATCCTCTCCAGGCATCTTGGCAATAGTAAACGATATACAGGAATTGACCGATATCAATAATCCACCATGATACATTCAATGGGATAGCTACTCCAACTAATCCCAAACCCAATTTGAATATTAATAACCAACTCAGAAAAACATGGATTATTAATCCAATCAAGGCAATCCAAGCCATGACCATGACTTTTCTCTGTGATTGAAGAAACTTCTGCATTGGGAAGATGAATGAAAAAGAAAACAGCTGTGGTAGTATCCAAAGAACAAATTTTCCAGCTAAATCAGCTACGTCAGCATCCTGTCCCAGCAACTTTAGAATTGGAGTGGCGAAAATGTAAACAAGACTCAGAGGCAGTGCTGTACAGAACAATATTATCCATGAACGCTGCATATATACTCCAAGCATGTGAATCTGTCCTGCACCGAAGGCCTGACCACAGAGGGTCTCTAGTGCACTGCCCATTCCCAACTGCATAGAGACCAGAAAAAATATTGTCCTGCTTTATTCATTCCAAACTACAAAGTAAATAGATGAGTACTGCTATAAAGTGAAAACATAGATGCAAGAGTTAATGATTCTTCAGTATTTTACAGCTCCACAAATTTATGTGGCTTTCCTATTGTGAATTTCATGCTAATCCCATTGATTTTACCTCATTAATGAGGAAGAGGACTGGCTACAGAAATAGTCTACTATAGTTCTCAGGTTTAAGTCACCTTGTGGTGCTTGTGGACATTTGAAACAAGACAAGGTATTGCTATCCCCTATATTTGGAGAATAACACTTCTTTGAATCCTCAGTCCTTTGAGAGGTGAATGCATACTGCTTTTCCAGTACTAGTAAGATAGAATATATATGAACGGCATTATTTCAAATCATAATAGTGGACTATTTGTTATGGTTTTAGGAAAATTCACCATCAATAAATTCACCTCCAACAAACTCATCTCCAACAATTTATCACCAATAATTCATTGTCATGAAAAATTTATTTCATGGAAATTTCACCGTGAACAATTCACCAGCAATTCATGGCAGTTAATTATTCACAAGATGAATTTGTCATAACGATAAATTATTGACGATAGATTGTTGGAAATGAATTTGTTGACGGTAAATTTGACTGAAGCTGGATTTATTATATGCTATATCCACATATACTCTGGAGATATTATTCAATATCCTTAGAAAGAAGTTCATCGTTGAAGGGAAAGTAGAGAAACTTATATAGCTGTCCACTGTCCACAGAATGGATAGCTATATAATTTCCCAACTCTTGCCCTGTACAGCTAGCCAACACAGAACTAGAGCAGTGCCCAAGGTTGTCTTGAAGCCCAGCTCGGACATCAACCTGAATAGCCAACTCACACTCTGAAAAAGAAAAGTAGTTGTTGGAGGTAAAGCAGACGGATGGGAAGAGGATAGTTCTAAGTTTGAATCCGAACCCATCTAATTTTCCCAAACATTTCTGATTCAATATTGCGACATGGAAAAGAAAGAAAGAATATAGATTAGTACTGTTTACAAATGACCATTAGATCAATGGTGCCATACAAATACAGCTAGTATAAAGTAGACAAGATCTTCAATGAGCAAATTAGAAATAAACCAGTGTAGGAAAGCATTCCAAAATAGCTTAAAACTGTAGAATTGAATGTTGATAATCTAGGAGTACTGTAGCACCAGTTACACCACCAATTCTAAGAATGCTCCCAACACAGTGTCTAGTAACGTAAAGAATGGCCTGGATCTAAGTCGACCTGGTGATGCTATATTTGGGGTTGGATGTTGCTGTTAAGACCCACAATCGTGCAACCATAGGTAGAGTTGATGTAATCGGTAAGACAGGTCTGATGAGAAGGGACATAGTTTTATACAGAGTCGCCAATCTTGCAAGCAGCTTATTCAGCCCCCCTCAGGGTTTGTAGAAGAGTAGACCATCTTCTTCACTTTCGCAGAATGCAAAACAGAGAACACAACCAGAAGAAAAAATAAAAGTACATTGTAAAATTCATTTTTGTATTCACTCACTAAAATAGCAAACCAGAGAACACAACCAAATCAAAAAAATTAAAAATGGGTGTCCCTTTTCGCACTCACCATAATTCCAAAAGCCAGTCCTGCAATGACTGTGTTCCCTATGGCCACAGCAGCCTGGTTCACAGTACCCAACTGTCCTGCAAAGGTCTGTGAAATGCCTCCAATTGAATAGTTACATAAAGTGGTGAAAATTGCAGGCCCTGCAATTGCCCACAACTTCTTAGATTCAATCCAACTCTCTTTTCTAAAACTCTCAAATGTAGAGATGACAGATATATCAATATCAGACTTTCTTGGCACCTCCTCACATCCATCTCCATTAATATGATCCTGTTCTTGCTCTTCAGCAATCAGTAAAGAAGAATGGAGAGATTCTGCCATGCTCGAAACACTTGCTATATGCTGTCTACTTCCAGTCTATGAAAATGTTTCAAGTGTTTCTATTTCACTTGGAAGCAAGCAGGTTTGAATTCTGAGGAGATCCTTTGAAAGGTAGATATGGTCTAGGTGCACCGTCTTCAACAATTCTTCTTAATCTTGCAGAATAGTCAATCAATAAAATTGTTAAATATTTAGTAAGTGAAGTGAGCGGTTGAATATAAACGCATACTTTCTGAATTTTCGATTAGCTGAGCGGTAAATTTCTCCTTCAGAGTAATTTTAGACTTATGCCTGTTAAAATGTGTTTGATGAGTGAAATAGAATTACATTTTGAAAAGTTTATGTTAAAGTTTATCTGGTTCATTTGAGAGCCACATTTCATCATTGAATATAATTTTTAACTTGGATTTTTTTTTTTTTTGACTGCATCGAGTATCCGTCTCCTTATAAACTGCAGTGCATCTGGTAAATTTTTTTCATGTGACTGGTGGCGCTGGCGCAACACGCCTTCGGTACCATGAATTTGGGGGGAGACTAGACTTCGTGACCTCTTGTCTGCAATAAGATGCTTTAACCAATTATTGACATAAAATATAATTACACTCATAAATAATTTGTGCAGTCTCAATCTAAGTCTCAATCTAATTCTTCTAGAAGTAGTACTCCCATTGAATATAATTTAAACATAGACTTGACGATGATTGAAAATACTTTTCAAATTTCTATATGTTCTCTTTGAGAACTGAAGTTTCTTGCAGATATTTATTACTCATGTATATACAGCCAACGTCATAACCAAATATAATATTTTTTAGTTAAAAAGCTTCAGTTGTCTTCTAGCCTAAGGCCTTCATATAACTGCCCAGTTGGAGATATTTGCATTTATCATTCTTAATGATTTCTGATACATCTTCTGCTGACAGACTATTTGCAATGTGGTTGCACGTATAAGGTTCAATTAGATTAGGGTTTTTTTTGGGGGGTATTGAAACGATGAATTTTTTTTTATAAAGGAGAGTAGTCTGTACAGACTGTGAAGAAAGATAATAACAATAATATAGGAGGCTGTCAAAGCAAGACAGCAGGTTTTCAAATAGTTAGATCATAGTAAGATCGAACCAAGGCATACATCCGGTCAAAAGTCCACTTGCATGGCCTATAAAAATAAAAATTTGAGAAGAAAACAACGTTAAATTTTGAATTTAAAGAGTGCTTGTAGCTGTTTAGAACATAGAATGTCTTCTTTGTGTAACTAGAAAATTTGAAGTTTAATTTTGTCCAAAAGATTGTTGGTCTTAGCATGCACATTGGTAGCCCCTATAGCTGAAAACAAAGCGAGAGAACTTGGATCAATATGTCAGAGTAAAACTTTAGCATTTTTGCCTTTTTGAAAATATAATTGAACACCCGCTTTTCCATCTGTTAAACAAAACAACCTATCTTATCCACCACAATATTATTATGAAGACCAATTTACCCAAGATAACCTCTTTCCAACACAAAAAATGATCAAAGATAGCAAGAAAATGATTGAAAATAGCATTCTTTTTTTGGCCAATGAACAATCCTAGTAGATGTGTTTTAAGCTTTCATTATGTTGACAAAAAGGGCATTTAATTGGTTAAACAATCATACATTTTAACCTATCTCAAACAAGTAGCTTGAAATGTTACAAGATTTTCCAAGCCAAAATTTGTGCGTCAGCATTTGCTTTAGACTTCCATATTTGAGTGCTCAAATTCTTCCATGTCTATTCTTGTAGCCTACATCTCCATTTTTTATTTAGTCTTGAATTTAATGACAATACTTGTAAGGAGACTTAAATAATTTGTTTTAAAGGAAAGTAAGAGAAATGGAACTTGGATAGTCATAGCTAGTCTTCCCAAAAATTGCATTATAAAGGACTACAAGGTTTCATAACAAGGTCCACTATTAGGAGATATTTCATAAAGATTATAAACCCTTTAGCATTGCCATTTAAATGAAAAGAGTTCTTAGAGCTTTGCCAGGAAGCCCAATAAAAGGTATTAAAGTCCCAAATGCCACCAAACTTTCTAACATATTTTTTAAATCAATAATAAGCCTACCTTGGGAAAGAAACAAGGGGTTGACTATGATAATAAATTAGTCTGATCTACCAAATGGAAGAAGTCACAAAGCTAAATCCACGTTGCTCCAATTTAAACATTTGCTAACTTTCCTCTCAAGCCTTCCAAATGGAGTTAGAGGAAATGAAGCTTTTATGCAAAAGAAGGGAGCAAGTAGGATTTTGTCTAACCATCTTACAACTTACCATTTCATTTTAACAATAGAAATAATAGTATGGTGATGAACCAAGATTTTGAATGTTTCATCAACATAAACTTTGACTATCCATTTGGTAGATAAACAAATCCCTTGCAACTTGGGATTAAGAAGGCCTAATCCATCTTTAGCCTTGGATTGAATACAATGCAACTGTGAAGTAGATTTAAAACCATATTTTCCATCCCAATTAGAACAAAAAAATTGGCAAGTGATTTTAATTAATTCCTCATAGCCCTTCTTGGAAGGCATCTAGCATGAAGAATAATATGCATGAGAAGCAAGGAATATACAATTTACAACTTGAATCTTTCTTGCTAATGACAAACTTATTTCTCCAAGTCCAAAGTCTATCTTTTAACTTCGTAACATACCAACTCCACATGTCAAAAAGATGGGCACTTAGCCCAAAGGGGATAGATAATAAGTGATCTTTTGATGTTGTAGATGCTTCCATTCTTTAGGAATCTATTGTAGCACCATATCAGCTTGAACCAATATAAATTTAGTTTTATGACATGATATCTTTGATCTTGAAATAAAGTAGTATAATTTTAGGACCTCCAACACATTATTAATTTCCTTTTCAAAATTTTGTAAAAAGAGTTAATTATCATCAACAAAATGTGAGCTAATTACAACCGTATTATTGGGGATGTAAGTACCCTTTATCAAATCCATTTGGTTGCATTTATGCAATAGGTAATTGAGCACATCAACAACAAGAACACAAACAAAAGGAGCTTAGGGACAACCTTGCACAGTTGAGCGATGTAAAGGAAAAGGATCAAACAAAGAATTATTAATTACCAGTTCAACATTGACATCCTTGAATAACATTTGAACATGCTTACATATTTTGGTACCAAAACCCAACCATTGTAGCATCTTGAGGATAAAATTCCAACACATTTTGTCATATGATTTATTGAAATCAAGTTTAACCACCGACACATTTTGTTCAAATTGTTGGGCCCATTCACTAGTTTCCCAAGCCAACATTAAGTTATCAAGGATAAATCTTCCACCAAGGAACCTAGCTTGTTTAAATCTAACTATCCATTTCAACATAGGTTTTATCCTTGTATCTAAGGCTTTAGCAATGATTTTATAGGAATTATTAAGAAAATTAATAGGATTCCATCTTGATATATTGTCCTTATTTTTTCCATTTTGGAAGAAGTTTTATTAGGCCTTTATTAATATTAGTCCCTAACAAGACTTGTTCCAAAGCCTCCATATATAAAAGGTAAAAATCCTCCTAAATATGTGGCCACAATGCTTGATAAAACTCAACTAAGAGCCCATCAATATGAGGAATTTATTGGTTCCATTAAAAACATAGCATGTTTAAGGTCTTCAATAGAAAGATCAAGTTCTAAAAATTGGATATTCTAAGTATCCACCTTTGTACAAATGTGATCTTAATATTATTTTTCAATACTTCTTACAAGTTTCTTGACAATGCAATTTCTCTCTAAAATCTTCTCATAAAAAAATAGAAACAAAGATTTTATATCTTCTGAGTTTGTATGAACACAACCAGAATCGTCTTGAATTATTCCAATAAACTCCTTTTTATGTTTATAATTTAAGAAATTGTAGAAGTACTTGGAACCTCTATTATCCTCATTAATAAAATGCATAGCTTGGCCCTGATTTTAGCTCCCTAACCTCTATATATGTCAATTTTACAAAGTTGAGCCTCAATCACAGTTATAAAAGTTTGAATATTGATATTATTTGGGTTTGAATTAAGTAATTTTCTGGTGTGTTCCATCTTCCCTTGAAGGGATTTTTCTTTACATTTTTGTTGCCAAGCCAATATTTTTCCAAAGAATCATAATATTTTACACATTGATAAATAACATAGTTCCACCATTCCTTATAAAAGTCCCCTTCTTTCAACTTGGGAATAGAATTACATATGCCAACCAGAGAAGCAACACAAGAAGGCCTTTCTAAGTGTGAAATATTAATTTTGTAAGGAAACTAGTAATCCACACTAGTTTTTCAGTATCTAAGATAGAGCAAAGAATTGTAAAATAATCCAAAAGGGTAGTAGAGTAATCAATTCTTACATAATTACCAGTAGATTCTTGAACCAACTATTAAGTTAGGGGAGATATAAAACTTATCTAGCCTGATTAGATTTCTATCATCCCCACTTTTAAAATTGGACCAATTGTATCAATTATGGACATGGTTGGTACATTTGTTATGAATAGGATCTATTACCCCAACAATATTGTGGTAATTTAGCCATTTATCGAGTTCTTCATTACTCAACTTAACATGATTGGGATAACTATGATACTTAGGATGTTTTAAAATCACATCCTATGACCCAGTAAACACGAGGAATCTCTTTTGTCATCCAATCCCATAACTCACATCTCTCTTTCACATTATTAAGAGCATAAATAGAATAGAAACCAATGGGTTTTCCATTGATAAAAACAAGGCCCACAAACAACTGTGTGTTAGGTCCTCACCTTTATCAATAAAATAATTATTTATCCATGAAGAAAAACCAATAACAAACCCCCTAACTTCTCTATGCAATGTATGGAGAAATGTAGCATCTCTCCATATATTGGGTAGAGAAGAAACAAGGTAGAGACCATTAAGCTTGATTCTTGCAATGAGAGAGAGATATTCCACTTACATTTCAAGAAATAATTTTTTAGCTCATGATAAAGAGGAATCAAGAAGGTTTTCTCCTTATGGAAGAACATCAAAATGGTTAGCAAGAGAGATAGTTTGATTAGAAGGAATTGACTCTTTGAGGTAGATAGGGGAGATCTTGATCTATCTTAATGGGGGGAGACAAGGAAATTCAATCAAGAGACCTTGAATTATGGTGAGGTGCTGAGTGAGGGAAACTT
This sequence comes from Sequoia sempervirens, assembly GCA_007258455.2. Taxonomy (NCBI): domain Eukaryota; kingdom Viridiplantae; phylum Streptophyta; class Pinopsida; order Cupressales; family Cupressaceae; genus Sequoia; species Sequoia sempervirens. The sequence continues at coordinate 225,698 of VDFB02024545.1, read as the reverse complement.
TGAGCAACCAAATGATCACCTTGAGTATCAGTTGACTTAGAAGGTTATTTCCTCTTCCTTATCAATCCCCTACCATATAACATTATTGCATATTTATAGGAAGGGGAGAAAGACATATATGGTTTAATACTATTATTTTTAACATTTGGAGAAGAAATGATGTGTTTTTTAGGAGTAGAAACCTTAGGGGACATATAATATTGAGGAGAGTTTTACAATAGACCTAATAAATAGTTGGGCTTAAAGTTAGGGGATAAACAAACCTATTCATCTTGATAGGACAATATCTAATCAAGTGAAATTCTTATTGAGAAAAAAAAAAAACAATAATTGGGCTTATTCAAATAAACTAAAGGTTGAAAAAACTCAAAACTAGGGCCAATTAACTTAATATTCCTAGGAAGCTGATTATCCCAATCCATCTCAACACAAACCCTAGGATGCACCCTCAAGCTAAAAAAATCAAATTTATTATTACACCAAATGAATTTTCCAAAAACTGAAACAATTTCCCTCAAGAAGAGTCTAAAGGTAAGGTTTAAAAAAGGAAGCTCTTAACCACATTAGATAATGAGATCTTGAGGGGCCTTTAGGGAAAAAATCCAAAGTTCAATCCTATCTAGATAGCAAACTTGACTGTAAATAACCGAAAGTACCATATTAAAGCACAAATTGAGCGTATTAATTAGATTTAAAATGTTAAGACCTGTATCCCTTTCCTAACCCTCTCAAAGATTCAATTTCCTAGCCCTTGTTTTCCTAATTTTATTTAGCCCATTTGTAGAATAAGTTTTAGAACACGAATCCCTTTTAAAAATAATAATCTATTATAGACCTATGTTGGAAATCATCAATGCAATTGGTTACTTCATCAAGAAGTATAAATTCTAAATTTTTACCTACTTCTCACCATTTGAATCTCATTGCATTGTCTAACCCTTCAATATTCTCTCCCTTGTTAGCATATATGTATGCTATAATTTTCATCTCCATTCATGTCTCCAGTTTCTTGTCTTTCCTTAGTATTTATTCATTCTCTATCTACAACCTTAGGTGCATTCCCTCTTTCCTTGATACTCATCTCATCCAATTGAGAGGAGACCAATACACCTTTATCTAGGTCCCCTCTATCATGTCACACTTCTACTTTAAGTCTCATGTTTCTTCTTCTTCTTCTTTTATTATAATTTTCCACACATTAGAGCATGTAGAGTAGTTTGAGAAATCATTGATTTTTCTAACTTCTTCTCATTTGAAACTTTCTTCCAGAATTTATTTGATTCATGACTCCTATTTTTTGATCATTTTATTCCACTTTTTGGTAGAGGAGGACTCACAAAATTACTTCTGAAGTTCCTAGAAATGTGTCCAAAATTGTTGCATTTGTAGCAAATGATATTGAAATTGTATTGCAGTGCAAACATGCATTATTTTTGATAAAATTATTTCTTCTTACCGAAGCACTTCTACAATCCATAGCTCTATGTCCAAAATTATTGCAATTGAAACAATAACCAGAGAAAGGATAATTGAACCTGGTGTTGTATCCATGTCTTCTAGATCTTATTCTCTTCCTCTAAACTTGAACAAAGGACCATCATTCCATGTCTTGATCTCATCACTTGCAATAACTCTTTTAGATTATGGAGCCAGTCACTTCTGGACTTGATTTAGCAAAATTCACTAGTTGTACTATCACCTTGATCTTCTAATCATCAAAACTAATACCGGTTTTGGCATGCATAGATCTCTAACTTCCCAATATCTGATCTAGGGTTTTAGCACTCTTTCCAAACTTCATCTGTAGTTGTTGATTCACTTTCTCAAGCTCTTTTATTATTGTCATAATTTTTGCTTCTAGCTTCTCACAGTCCTTATCTCTTGATAGAAGCATTCCAGTTAGAACTTCTTCAATTCTTTTTTCTTCTTTTGTTTGGTTCTTTAGATCAACAATCATCTTTTTTGTTTTTTCTAAATCTTGGGACACTTTTTCTTTAGCCTTCACTTCTTTTGCAATCCTATTCTTCAGCCATTTGATTTTTTTTCTAGCACATAGAAATTCGTCCACAAGATCTACTTCATCTTCATTATTTCTAGAATCCATTTCTGCATCTCCTTTAGTAGTCTCAAAATCCATGAAAACAACCTTTTCTTTTTCATCTCCAAAGATATCTTCATCTTCTTCTTTAATAGAGTAGTCTTCTTCCTCATTGGTGTAATAACTCTTATGTTTCCTCTGACCTTTATACCTTCTCTAAAATGATTTCTTTCCATTCTTTTAATCAGCATTTTTAGAATTCTTATGGGGACACAACCATAAAATGTCCTACTTCACTGCTATTAAAGCACTTAAAAGGCAACTTGCCTTTGTACTTATCAGAACCTCTTTGTAGCTTCCTAACAAAATTTTCTTCCTCTAGATATGATCCAATATTAGAATCTTGATCAATCTCCTTAGATACTCTGAAAGTAGGCTCTTTCCTTATAGTTTCTTCACTTTCAAATCTCATCTCAAAAGCAATTAGAATTCCATGCAATTTAGTCAAATTCAAAGCATTCAAATCCTTAGCTTCCTCAATTGTAGAGAATTTAGAATCAAATCTTCTAGGGAGAGATTTGAGTACCATTTTCATAAAAACCTTCTCTTTCAATTTTTCTCCAATACCTCTGATAGAGTTGAAAACTTCATCAACCTGGAGTAGGAATGTGGCAATACTTTTATCTTCTCTCATCTTCAAGCTTTCAAACTGAGATCTATGAGTTTGTAGCTTTGCCTCTTTGACTTTGTCATCACCTTCATAGATGATATGCAATTTATCCCATATTTCCTTTATTTTTTGCATTGCATCATTCTCATAAATTTAGAGTTAGTTAATCCACATAAAATAGCATTCCTTGCATTAGCATTGACTTCACAAGTCCTTTTTTTAGTCTGATCCCTATGAGGGTTTTCTAGAATCTCATATCCCTCTTTGACATCTAAATGTCTATTCCAAGATCCATCAAGTAAGAATCCATCCTAACTTTCTAGAATGTAAAATTAGACCCATCAAATAGTGGCGCTTTGTTTCTAGAGAATCCTTCCTAAGCAATTAAGTGTGCCATCCCCGAAAAACCTTAAGCTATTAGAATTCTTCAAAGGAACTTGGCTCTTATGCCAATTGAAGGGAACACAATATACTGAGAGGGGAGGTGAATCAGTAGATCTAATCAATTCAAAATTCTCAACTTCTTTAGATCTATGAAACACTGATTAGAAAATCATGCAACTTGAATCTTTGCTATAGTTATTAGAATATATGAGTCTTCTCAGCAAATCCCACATAAGCAATGAAAACATATAAAATAATAAAGCACACAAGATGAACACTAGATATATGTGGAAATCCATGATGGGAAAAACCATGGTGAGAATAGTTGCTTGGATCTACTATCCAAATCTATCCTCACAAAGTAGAAATAAACAAGTGAATTTTACACATTGAAGTAAGCACCAACCTACCAGAGACACCAATTCCCTAGTTTATCTATAGGAACCAGCCTACTAGAGACACTAATCCCCAATTGAAACAATACAACATGTAGAACACCAGTCCTATCAGATTAAAGAAATTGAGCTTACAAATCTTCTATGTAACACATACACATGCCAGAGTCATAGTTGGAACTCTTCTTCACTGCATATGATCTTCTGATATTGGCACACACACTGAAATGCAATTATCCCTTTTATCTTCACCACCTTTTCTTCAATTTACACCAAAGACCAACTTTTCTTCACACTGTTATAATTCTAATTCATGTGGTCACACACTTTGTCATAATAATTCATTTGAACATTTGAAATACATACATCACATTACATTAACACTCTTCTATGTCGTCCAGTGATCCACAAACAACCAGGATGACATAAAGTGGACCTGAATTCAAATTACATGAAACATGTAGTAGGTTAGTCCAAAATAAAATTTATTGATTCTAATAGAACATGATAATATGCACTACCATAGGAACCTTAAGAAAGTCCTATCTTAACACCATATGCAAGATTCTAATTCCACACACTACTAGTTGTTACCGCACATGCCTTGAACTCCAACTAGTTGATAGACATACACAAAGAACCTTCTATCACTTCAATCTTTTTGCATGCCGAACATATCCTCCAAAAACTCTAGGATATGATAGAACTAACTAGTGTAGCCCTACTCTCCTTTGAAAGTGTAGAGTAAAATGCATTTTTGAAAGAAATGTGGACCATGATTGTATTTCCAAAGAAATCTCTCTGCCATGAGAACTAAACTAAAACATTCCAATATAGATTTTTGGATCACCACTGTCATAGAGAATAGACATAGGCATACATAATATATACAAACACACCTTAGCAAATGATAGTATATATTTATTGATTTTGTGTCTTGACAATAAAATTACCAACACTGATCAAATTGAGATTCTAACATACAACATGCAACAATATATCTTCTACAAATATTTTTCAACTCAAAATGATAAGTCAAGAGGAATATAATGATAATTCAACTTAGCCTTAAACAAAGAACTCCTTTGACATCAAACTTCTTATTGCACCAATGACATTATCGATAGCCTTTGACATCAATGACAACCTATGTTCGATAGAAGGAATAGAGGGAGAGGTACAGGTAGAGAGAGTGAAGGGAGATAGGGAGGAGTAGAGAGGGAAGGGGAGAGAGAATTGGAGAGAGGGGGAATTTGGGAAGGAGGGAGAGGTAGGTAGAAAGAGAGGTGGGTGGGATGGTTTGAGGGGAAGGTAGGTAGAGAGAGAGGTTGAGTGGAGATAGAGAGAGGAAGAGAGGGTAGGAGGGAGAGAGGGAGGGGTAGGTAGAGATAGGTAAGGTGCAAGGAATAGAGAGAGAGGTAGGTAAAGAGATAAAGAGGTAGGGTGGGAGACGTACAAAGAGATAGATCTAGTGTGTGAGAGGGAGAGGGGTAAAGAGAGGGAGAGGTAGGGTGGGAGGGATAGAGGGAGGAAGAGAGAGAGGGAGGGAGGGGTGAGGATAAAGGAAGGGATAAGTGGAGAGAGTGGTATGGTTGGAGGTATACAACAAATTCACTGCCAGCAATTCCCCGACAGAAAATTCATTGCCAACAATTCACCGCCATGACAATTCACTATGCAAAAAATTAATTGCATGAATTTTTGGCAGTTAATTTTCCAAGGCGGTGAATTGTTGGTGGCGGTGAATTTTCTCGCAGTGAATTGTTGACGGTGAATTTTCTGTTGGTGAATTGCTCATGGTAAATTTTCCTAGAGCCATGGTTGGATGGATGGAGGGAAAGGGGATATAAGAACAAGAAGAGAGGGATGAATGTAGGGAGGGGATGTAGAGAGAAGTAGAGGGGGAAGTATCCAAAAGAGAGGTAGAGAGAGTGGGAAAGATGGGTGGAAGGGAGAGGTAGGGTGAGACAAATTGAGAGAAATGTAGGTAGAGAGGGAGAGGGTAAGTGGAGATAGACAAAAGTACATAGGGAAGGTGAGAGAGAGGGAGAGAGAGATGTATATATTGTTCTCAGCTCCTTGTAGTTTCATTATAATAAATATGATATTTAAAACTCCCTTGCAACAATCCATCAAATAATATTTTTTTTAATATATTATATTATTATATATAATATAACATATAATAAATTTATATTAAATATAATGTATATTATATATATTAATATTTTAAATATATATAAATATTATAACATGTTATATCTTAATCTATAGTGATATTTTTATATATTAATATTTCTAATTAAAAGAAAGCTATCCCTTCCACAAAATAATTTTTAATAATATATTATAATATTATATTTATATAATATAACATATAATTTTTATATTAAATATAATGTATATTATATTAATATTAATATTTTCTAGTATATATTAATTTATCATATATTATATTATATCTTAATCTATAGTGATATTTTTATTTATTAATATTTATAATTAAAAGAAGCAGATATCCCTTCCATCAAATAATGTTTTTATAATATATTAAAGGAAATATTTTTTCGATTAATTTTCTGCCGCGGTGAATTTTACTTGGCGATGAATTTGTCATGGTGGTGAATTTTCCCACAATAAATTGTTGGCAGTGAATTTTCAGTCGGTGAATTGCATACACATTATCCAAATCCTTAAAATATAATATAAAAACTATTCCCAAAATAAAACTTTAAAATGGGCTTTTAAAGATAGCCACAAGATCAAGAATCTACTTTCATGGAACCTACCTTCTTAGTGTTTGTGAATGCCAAAGAGAGACTATGTAGGGATCCTCTTGCCATCCATTATGAAGGATTAAAATTAGAACAACACAAAAGACTCTGACCAGGTGATTTAGATAGGTAGAAAATTGTACAAGCATTAAGCTTTCCTTATTGATTTGAGAGCTCATTACCTGTTGATAAAGTCCTATGATAAAACTGCAGTCAAGATCCATGTGAGACACTATAAACCAAATGCTTATAATTATGCTATACATAAAATTGGGACCATGCCTGCTTATCAGTCATTCAACGCCTTTGGCTCTCCATCCAACAAAGAAGATGCCAAAAATTCTATAAAGAAGGTGGTCAGAGTCTTCACACTTACCCATCAATCAGTGTTCACTTTCTTTATCAGTAAACACAAAGTGATTACGTCTATCATTTCCTACCTTGGACAAATAGACTGTCCATTACTCAGTAAAGACAAAGTTTATTAAAGAAAAAACATACTGTCTACCAGTCAATGACTGAATACAGATCATGAAAAGTTTTCTATCTACCAGTCAATGACTGAATACAAATCAAATCCAAAGGATGTGTTGTTTTCACTCACCATCATATTCTGTCAAATAAAACAATTAAATATATAAATGGTTTTTTTTTTAAATTCTTCTTTAATTGTGGTCTGTATATATTTACTGGTGGAGAATGATGATCCATAGACAAGCAAAACATACAAACCAGTCTTTCCTTAAAGATTTTAGATCTTCTAGTCAATTATGATAAATAATATTGTGTAATGTTCTTAATTCTGATGTTAAAGTTTTATTGAAAATATTGTTATTCGTTCGAGGGAAAAACTTGTAAAAGTTGAAGGATTGGAAGAGATAGGTTGGTAGAGTTTTACTTAAGCTTCAAATTTTCCAATGGTTAAATTATCAATTATAATTTTACACTTCATTTGCTTATGAAAAAATGATAAATATTTGTCTTATTTTTATTGGAAAAAATTAACTTTGAATGTTGAATCCATATTTAAGAATAGTCCGGTAGAGATTAGACAAGATCTATTTGTTGGCATAAGCCTTAATGATACATTGTCAAAAAATCAATTTAACAATATAATAATTAAAAAATTTGTTAAATAAAGAGGATACAAATTACACCTTTTCACAACATTATGTCACAAATCAAAGTACCCTAAGTTATTGATACTATAATAATAAAATTAGTGCTTAATTTGTTTAATTCCAAATTTACTTTTTCCTTCAAATTCTCATATATAAAAAGTTCCAATTTTTTGTGTATAAATAAATGATAAATTAAAAGTTAAATATATTACCTTTATGTTGCTACATGATGTTTATTTTATGCTTACATATGTAAGCCTTGATAAGTAACTTAAAATACTTAGGAGCATAAAAATTGAAGAGGTAAAAAGGAATCCGCTATGGGTAACTAGGATGGTACATGAATTTAATACTCACAATCACAATCAATCTAGATGCAAGGACTAAATCTAGAAATGAACACTAAAACATATTAAAGTAAATGTTGAAATTGATAAAGAAGAATTGAGAGGTGTTTTGTCTTATATGAGACAATGGATTTTCAACTATAACTTTTGTTCAATTATCCATTTCAAACTTATTCTACTAGACCTATGATAGTGTAGCTTTGACATGGTGCAAACTTGTATGTGTGATCATGATCTAGAAACATATCTAGACCTGAACCTCTTTCTACAACCTTAACATTTTTGTGCAACCATGAGACCTATAATTTAGGTCTACAAATTCATGTTTGTCTTTGTGTATCTAAAAATGGTGTTGCTCAAAATCATAAGTGGAATTTTCTATGCTATGGTAGGAAATTTGACTATCTTCCCACCTTGTTACTTAATCAAGCCCTTTGATTAATTCATGAATTAATAACAAGTTCATTAACACATTAAGTAGATGAAAATGCTTATATCCATTCTTATGGCTACAGATGTTGATGATATGCTCTCTATGTGATCAAATGATGTATGAATGTTCAAGATATTAGATGATCTAAAATTAACAAGTGCTTTGTCCTATTTGATACCATAATATAAAAATCTGAATATTTTATACTTCACTCATAGGACAATAACTAGTTGGAGGCAAGTTGGCTTGGGCTCATAATAAATTTTTAATTTGGAAAAGGAGGTCAAGGCTACATGTGTAATACTCAACTAGGCTTGGAGCTGCACCTATGGTCTTGAACTAGAACTAATAACTATAGATATTGAGTGTTGGGTACAAGCTATTAAGGAATAAGATATCAATTTTTATTAGGTATAGATTGAATGTGAACTCTTACACATAAATTTGTTATCTAGACACTAGATTATTGCATTAGTAAAAAGTAATGAAACAAATTCAAAACGAGTGAGGGAAATGCAAGTGGTGCAATTCTAACCTCTACATTTCCCTCCCACTTTGAATTGCATTTGAACTACTATGAATCAAGCATATTAAAATAAGAAAACAACAACATGTAAGTAAATGAAAAACTATATAGAAATAATGTAGATATGGTTGATTACCTACTCATAACCCATGTAATGATAGTTTTGTCTTCAAACCTACATGTATAAATTCCATTACTAGCCTGCGAAATAAACATGAACAAAAGATTATATACTTTAACAATTAATATGTAGAAGTGAAAAGGGAGGAATAAGTACACATAATATATCACTATAACCCACATATAAGAGATATTGTGAGAGATAATACTATACTATGATCACATAAAATGTCATTTTAACTGTAAAGGATGAGGCATCTAAGGTCACTAAGATGACCACTTTAACCATGCTCCTAAATAATAAATAGAAATGATGTGGATTATATTATGGAATAGTATAATCATAATCATGAAATAATATTAGTGATATAATAGTCTCCCTTGAATTAGTTGCATTCAAGGAAAGTAAGTAATTCAAGGAGATGAAAGAAAAAATATAAAAAAAGATGTGATCATGTAAGCTCCATAACAATGTAATAGTGTAATAGATATCATTTTGGGACAAACATTCAATAAGATAAGATAATGTTCCTTCATTCTTATTGTGAGGACAATGAACATGTGATAAGAGCTAATGTGCTAGATTTGTGAACTTGTAAGCATCAACATATACCATGTATAATATAAGCATGAAAGACAACATATCTATATAATACTGTGAAACAAGACCATGCAAGTATATAATGAGATATATTAACATGAACATATTCAAAGAAGATAAAGTAACATTAGAGAAAATTTTCCCAAGTGGAAAACATAACATGTTTCACAAGCAAAGCAAGAAAGAATCAAACAATTCATCCATGAATTTTGCTGCACCTCTCGAAATGTTGAATTCTATAACTTGCAATTTTGACATTTCATTTTACATTTGTTTTAATAATCATTCTCATAGTATAATTTAAAGGGTCATTTTAACACTCTTTCGTTTTAACACTCTTTCCTAACCTTCTCTTAATTCAAAGGTCAAATTTATGTATTTGTGTTTCTTTGTTTTTAATTTATTGTTTTATCATGTATTTTCTATTTTCTACCATATTATTACCATTATGTCTACAAATATTCATATGATTATACAAACATTATTTTTATGTCTACTAATAGTAACTCCTATCATTTTCCAATGCTAATATCGTTCATTTGTTGACTTTTGGTAGGAAAAAAAAAGATTCTAAGTTGGTGCATATATCATATTCTTGTCGTTAATGTTTAGCTTTTATTTTCCCTTGCTTTACTCTCCATCACAATAATGGTTTATGTTTGATGCATACAACAAAAAAGGCCACTTTTTTAAAAAAAATCAACGCTATAGTTTTGTTTTTTTCATAAATTTTTAATCATCCTTACATTGCTATTCCTATGCCCCACCATGGAATGAATTTTTAACAATATGCATGACTTATATGTTTGGATTTTTAGGTTGTTGTAGTCTTGTATTTCTTACATTATTTGTTTTTGTTTTACTATTAATATTTTTATTTATTATTTCTTATTGTGATAATTAAATGATAGAATTTTATGTTTTTTTAATTTTTATGAAAGATATAAATCTATTTTATATTATATTTTTTTTTATAATTTTTTTTTTTTCTCTACTGTCATATTATTGTCATAACACAACTAGATTATCATAATGCTACTTCTTTTCTATATAACTAGAGAATAATAAATATTTCATAAGATTTTATTCACAAATATTTTCACACTATACACATAATAATAATAATAATAATAATAATAATAATAATAATAATAGAAACATAGGAAAATGTAGGGGTACCAAAATTGGAAGTGGAAATTAGGGGTTTGCACCTACATTTTCCCTATTTCATTAGGAAAATGAGATCCCTTAGGGCAAGATTGACTTTCAACCCTTCGGTGAGTCAATCTTAATGGAGATCTTGTTGTTTTCCTTATGACTGAGGATGGGGTAAATCAACTTGAACTGCATTTTTGAGAGAAAAACCAAAATTAGTAAATAAACCCAATTATGCAATGTAACACTTGAATCTTCAATTTAAAACCTTAATCCTATAGAATCCAAAAAGTTTCAACAAATCTGAGAAGGTTATGAATTTATGCACCCATCACCAAAAGCTTTTGTTGAGTGTCCTCCTGGGACAAATTCACCCTAGGGCGAATGGGTCTTGCTTCATGAGTTCAAAATCTGCTTTCACACTCCTCTACTCTTGGATTTGCACTCTCAATTCCTCCATGTTTCATAATTGGAAATTTGGAATTAAATTTTGCAAGTGAGTTTTCGTGGCTTGATGACAATGTTGACAACTTTACAAAATTGTACTTTTGATCAATCTTCAATCCTTCTTCGACCTAAGATCTGCAAACACGCACAAGAGGGAAAAAGTGTTTGTTTTTGGTGAATGGGGGTTTTCCTTGCTTAAGCCTCATTTTGGTATTAAACCTTGAAATGACATGAAACATGAAAGGATGATGAATGAATAATTGCTATGTTGCAATTCACCAAACCCTTGAATTGAGATCCTTGAAGGAATGAAACTGTTAATAAATTTTTAACCAGCTCCCTTTGGGTTTATTTTTTATGCGCTGGCCTATGCATCGCCAAGTTTGCTCAGCCTTTTATCAAAGATTTGATCTACCGCTCCACGTGTCTACTCTTCGCAACTTCGAGTATCGACATTCCCTTCGGATCTCGGGAAACTCTGCTGTGCTTCCACATGTTGCGGCTATGAGGTGCTTTTGTTCCTTGTTTTCTTGATGCCTCATCGGGCTACGAAATGCTGCCACGAAGCCTTCGTTCCTAAAAGGTGCTAGCAGGCCCCACAGTTTCTAGCTGCAATAGACTCTTGTTACGTGTCAACCGTTCACAAATCTTTCAATGCGTGGATGAAATAGCAACCGTGGGCAGTGTAATGCTGCCATGCGTCTTTTGTGCCCGACTGATGAGCATTCCCTCTGTTATGATAAGGTACTCGGCCCATTCGACACGTGTTGCATTTTCACAAATCCTCTGCAGCAATGGGAGAAAGTTTCATGTAGGCAGCGAAAGGCGGCCACGTGCCTAAGCGGCAGATTTGTTATGCGGGCAATGAACTTGACGAACCAAATAATGTTATTGGTTGCTGCTTATCATAATCATTCACACCAATGGATGATAGTTGTCTAACCAGGACCACCACCATCATTGCAGAGGATGCACCTATGCCTGGGATGATTGGATGTTGTGTTCCATCTCAATCCTATTGTAATGGGCTTGGGAATATTCTGATTCAGGCATCATTGCAGGAAATTGCGAGATATTTTCTGTTACTGCTCTCCAAAGCAGTGGGAGGTTTTTCCTGCTATATATACTTTCTCTGTTGAGGATAAAGGGTCTGGAACTGGGGGAAAACACGCTGGTTTTAGTAAAAAGATGTCAAGCCTTCATTACTATTTTAGTTTAATTGCAAAACTCTCAGACTGTGCCAATTGTTCGACCTCTCTGTTTTTCATGCTATTTGATTAAACTGTGAACTGTGCTTTATATTGTCTTGACACTTCATTTGAAGAACTTCTATATATGTTGGATGCAAGTTTGCTTGCCTAGATCATGTCTAATGACTCTTCTTGGTAATAAGAATGTATGCAATGTTATTTTATGTCAATAAATGAATTGTCTATGCTATAATCTTAAATCTCTGATGTTTTGGAACACAACACCATTCAGGCCCTTAAATCTATGATTTATCGTGCCCATCATTAAATCTTGGTACATCACCTTAGGTTAGACTTTACTTTATTATATCTGCTTCCTTTTCCCTTTCCAAACCCCATTATAGAAGAAGCCGACTTCTCTAAAAATTTAGAGGTTACTCAGTTTAGCCCAAAAGGTCCCCCTTAATGAGTTTCCCATAAGACTGTTACCTCGTCAAATTTTGGCGTCAACAGTTTGTTCTTTTTCTGGCATGCCCGGTGGGACCAAGCTTAATGAAATTGCATTTTAGAGGGGTGTATGAGTCATCGACCTGTAACTAGATCCCAAACCGCAAGCGACCCTAGTTTACTAGTACCTCCACCAGGGGCAATCCAGGTTGCAAATCAGTTGGTAACCATCACATCTCCGTCGCCCTTGCCTCTCACAATGTTATCGGTTGCCAATAGAAACTACGTAGCATGGGATGCCAGAAGTCCCCTAGTGGCCCTGGTAGCACCCGCTGTCTAGGGAGCTATCCTAGTTTTAGCCATGAAAGCTATACCAAAGTTTACTAAAGACAACTCAAGAACGCTAGCAGAACATTTGTAGGACGTGGCAGACATATATCTAGTGCACGAGATTACAGAGCAGTATGTAGCCCTAAGGCTTCTCACCGCATCTTTTAAAGGCAAGGCACTGGATTGGTACTAGACACTGACACCTAATTCAATCCGCACCTCAGATCAACTCGGAGATCCATTCTATGAGAGGTTCTCGCACGACGGAGATTGTTCTTCATTGTATTATCAACTTTCTATCATAAAATGAGCCCCCAAGGAGGCTTTGATGGACTTTAATGCTTGATTCCACACAAATTGGCAAAGGATCCCTATTATCATACGCCCGACTCCTGAGTTGGCATTATATTTTATCTGAAGTCCATCAATTTTGACATTTTCGTGATGATCAAGTCTTTGGGGGGAGCTACTCTGCTAGATGCTTATGGTACCGCTATCAAAGCCGAGAATCATTTGATAGATTGAGGAAAATTGCCTCCTCGACCTATTATGTCGATATTTCCTGAAATATCGATCCCTGCGCAAGAGGTCGCGTCAACTAGTGCACCCGCAACTGCCCATTCAATGTACACATATGTGGCCTCCCCTGAAAATGTGGCTTCTACATCAAGTTTTTCCAAGGATGAAATAAGCGTCCTCAAAGAGATGTTGTGAACCATGGAAAATGATATAACCACTCTTAAGCGGAACCAAGCAATGCCTTCAAGGCCTGCATATCAAAACTATTAAGGCGGGCGGTCTTCTTATTAGCAAAATCAATATCAGGGTGCACCTCGCACTAATCCACCAGTGCCAACTGCAAACCAAATGGTGTCGGTGCCTCCTCCGCTAACGAGCATGTTGCCAAGCTTGAGTAGGGAATTAACCGCAGGGCAGAACAATCTTATTGATGACATCAATCCATGGTGTTTCCCCTGTAGCAATGCGCATATGCCCCGGAACTGTCCACATGACAACCTACAACAAAAGGTGGTGGAGCAACGCAGCCAAGGCACAACAACAGAAAATGGAGGTTATGTATATGCCTCACCACAAATGGAGAGCGTGGTGCTTATAGCGCAAATGCAAGGAATGTCTTTAGAACAAGAATCCAATATTGCTCCTTGTTGAGGGTGTTTTCTGCAGAGCAACAACTCAGACATAATGCAATATTCTATCTCTCTTGAAAGGTAATTTTCAACAAGTTAATAAAAATCACCCCAAGGTCTCTCGGGTGTCAGGTCATGACAATGCATAAACAACTCAGATAAAATGTGAAAATGCTGGTAATCACAATCAGACCTTACTACAAGCAGACTGTATCTTTTCAATTTATCAAATCTTGCAATATGATGATCTTAGATCCTAAGTCTAACCAAATGATAAAGAAACAACAAAAGATAAGGGTGCAAAGATATAATGAGATCTAAACTATTTCTAAGATGAACAATGCAAATGACAGATATCTGGAACGGACCAACCTCAAATAACCAATTCTTGCTTAACCCACAATGCAATATCACAAGAACGGTGCGATCTTCTAAGGTATATAGATTTCCAAATCATAGACATTCATCCATAATCGAACTAAGCACAGATAGATATATGGTCCAGGTTGACTTCACCAGCCTACTACAATTAGATAGTTACTAGGAGTATAGACCAGAGATTGCTACGAACATTCCAAGTATGAAATCATTAACATTATTCACCGAACTAATCTGATTCTAAATCTGACCCTAAAAACTTAGATCTTTAAGCAATTTCAAAGATGGAACAACAGGAACCATGCAGGATAAACCAACACAAAAGAATTCACCAGAGAAACAACAATGCCTTCAATTGTATTAGATCACCAAGATGCAACAACAATTCCACTGTTCTATTACAATATTTGCTTCAAGAACTATCTATTTTCTACTACAAAATGCTCTAGCTCCTTCTTAATCTAGCTTGCCTCTATTATCTTTCAACTAACTAACTGCTTACAATGAGGCAGGAATTCCCTTTATAGAGAATCCTTAAAACATGTCGGCCCGGCCAAACATTTACAAAATAAAAATAGCCAAAACAAGTCAGCCTCAAGAATTTCAAAATAAGGCACACATTAAATGCTGATTCATCATCAAGGTTGGCCCAAACACATTCCTCAATGCAGCTCAGATCAACACATGCCCTATAATAATAGGGAAGCACAAATCTCAAAATTGGTATTAATTACCACCTCCCTTATCCTTGTTCTAATCCTGAACCTTCAAAAATACCCTATCCAACTCAACAACAGGTGGCAAAGGTAGAATCTTGAGCCAACATTCAATGGAACCAATTTCTTCCCTCGACTGCTTAACAATTTTATCCCACTCACTTTTATTTTCCTGATACTTGTCCATCACAACCAAGTAAGTTGCCGCATCATCTAGTTGGTGCCCTGTTATAACATTTTCAGAATCAGGGGCATAGACATCATGCCACCATTCCCTCAATTGTTCTAGGCTCAGGTACTTAGGAGCTATCTTCCTTCTACCAGTCATTATCTCAAAGAATGTAATACATCCCTCATAAACATTAGTCAGATCACCATCCATCTATTTCTTTCGCTTATAGATCTTCCTAATGGATTTCTGCCGAATTTGCAAGGCCTCGAACCATTCCCAAGGCTCATTAAGTCTGGATGAAGGAAGAATTCTATCTACAACCAACTAATCTTTACCATACTCTATAATCACTTTAAATTTCTGCAATAGAAGGTCAATATCCTCCCTGTCTTGAGATAAGACATGCTCTAACAAGTCTTTAGCTCTTACTGCATCCTTTCCAATTGAAAGGATTTCCTTTATTGCATCATCTCCTTTCACTTGTACATCTTTCAACCAATCTATTGCAGTCTGAGTAGAGGCTTTCATCCTTTCAATTTCAGAAATAGTTTCCTTGGGCAAGAAACCAGCTGCAGTAGAAGAAGATGGGTGAAGAGATTGCAAAGGCTTC
Source organism: Sequoia sempervirens (assembly GCA_007258455.2). Lineage (NCBI taxonomy): Eukaryota > Viridiplantae > Streptophyta > Pinopsida > Cupressales > Cupressaceae > Sequoia > Sequoia sempervirens. The sequence continues at coordinate 209,696 of VDFB02024545.1, read as the reverse complement.
ATCAAGTTTTCTAGAAACTTCTTAAGCCTTTCATTTTCCCTTTTAAGCTCATGCTTGGACTATGTCTCTTTCCTTAATCTCCCAATTATTACTGCACTGGACCCTTCGTACTCTTCAATATCCTGCTCCATAGAAGTTGGTCCAAGATTGATAGTCTACACATTATAATCTTTTCCAGTGACTTCATCTTTACTCTTATCAGTTGCAGGGGTGGCAATATGAATGACCCTGTTACTTGCTTCATCTTCTTCTATCTTTGAGACTACCTTAGCCATCTTCTTCTTCTTTCCTTTACCAATTTTGGCCAACATTTCATCCCAATCAAGGGGGGTGTCCTCAACAATAACCTGTTTCTTTCTTGTAATCTCCTTTTCCAACCAATCCGGGACAGCAGGATCCACCCGGATTTCATTTGTTTTGACCTCTTCATGTTGTTATGTGGTCTCATTCTTTTCCTTCTCAGGAGACTGATCACCTTGATTACCTAGCTCTGACTCTTCTTCTTGCAGAGGTGATGGGGTCTTAACAGAGACATCCTCCTTCTCAGGAGACCTGTTATCCTTGCTGCTCACAGGAGAGTCCTCATATTGCACCAATGGAGAAGGATGCATTTCCACACCTTCCACCTCAAGCTCAGCTGCTGCACCAAAGAGTTCTCCCTCCTTGAATGGTTTCGCCTCTCCACTAGTCTCTTGCTCTTCATGGGCTGTCTGCTCAGGTAAACTTGGTGAAGGGGAAGTAGCCTTAGGTTGCTCCACAATTGGTGCCTTTGGAAGAGGGTCTATCTTTTGCATAGTCTCCTTGGGAGATGGAGTCCTTGATTTCCTTGAGTAAACTCTGGTTTTCTCTCCTGAGCTTTCCACTTCTACCACTGGAGGATTCTCCTTATCCTTGGAAGTTTCTTGACCTTTCTTCTTTGAGCCTCTAGTTGTCCTTGTCCTTTTTGGCTCTGGAGGAAAATCTTCTTTATCGGCTTCTTCAAGTTCCTCCTTCTCTACAGACTAGCCTATTTTCATAGTTCGGCTTCGCTTCTTTCCCTTTGGTTTCCTTTTCTGTTCCGGATCACTTTCCTTAGGGCCCCTAATTTTGATCTTGAAAGGTGAGCTTCCTTTAGCTTTTCCTTTGGAATCATCCTCACCAGATTCCTCTAAGGTGGAAAGAGGATTCAAATTTCCCATTAGATTAAAGGTTCAAGGTACCTTTTCACTTTCCAGCTCCCATACTTTGTGCTTCAACCATGACTTAGTAAACTTCATGACAGGGGCCATCAGGTCTTCCAACTCAGTTACCTCATTTTCAGCCCAATTTACCTCTCCAATTGATCTATCCTTGACCGACTCATATGCATGATCTTGCACCAGATTCCCATCATCCTCTAACTGGTCAGGGATCAACTTGACATTGTACATTCTAATCACATCCACTGGAAGCCTATAGTATCTTTTCTTCCTTGCCTCAAAATCATCTTTAATGTTTTCCCAGTAAACTTCTAAGTCATCCTTGTGATGGTATTCTTTGGTATCCTTCTTCTGCGCTTCTCCAGTGATGTCAAAATTTGTCCTCTTGGAATGGAAAGAGAAACCATAAGCACTCAATTCATCCCCTGATGTATGCGCTGATTGAATTGAAGGACAAACCTCAGCTATGCCAATTTTTAGAGGGAAATATCCACCAAACCCTATCTTATGCTTTGCCTTTTTAACAATAGCATCAAAGTCACAAATCTATCTCGTAACCTCCAATAGCACAATGTGGTCAGTAGGATACCTAGGCAACCTGTATGGAGCAGTTTGACATCCGTCAATTTTGATATAAGAGAAGGTGGGAAATTGTATGAACCAAGCTCCATGTTTTTTGATTAGCTCCTTAGCTCCATAAGATAATCTCACATGCTCTACATTTTGGAGCAGCCTAGTGATATGCATTGTAAATGCATCATTTACTCTTCTATAGTTCCGATGTCCTAGGTGCAATTCTAGGTATATCTCATAGACTATATCCTGTCCAAACATCCCTCTTGGATTCAAACCCCTGTATGGGTAGAATCTGGCCAACACATACATCACATAGGAGGACATAGTAAACTTCTTCGTTTCTAACACATCTCTCAGCTGTCTATCAATCATTGCATTGATGAGTCCTGCCCAATGGTAATTAATACCCTGCTCAATCTTGTTGATCACGTGCACCATCCAATTCTCCAATACTCCAGCACTCTTCAAACCAGCCACTCTGCTCAATAGTGTGATTGTATCATATATGTCTGGTCTAAATTTGATCCGATGTAATTGCTTGGGCAATTTGGAAAAATGAGACTTCAGTTTCTCCAACCAAGAATTAATCATCTACTGGGCTTTGGTGGGCTCATCTTCATAGTAAGTTCTGGCTAGGTCCATGTCCAAAGCACACACACATGGCAAGTCTGGCATATCAAAAGCTTGGGCAATAGAAATTGGGTTGAAGTTCGCTAAGACCCTTCCTTCGGTGCTAACGACCCTCTGTGTGTCAAAGTCATATTGCTGGGCACATTCTAATATCAACTCGTAACACTGGACTGTAGGAGGGAATCCTGCTACATGGACCAGTCTAGACTTCATCATCCCCTTGGTTAGGGCCGATAGATCTTTATGAGCTGTTCTTGCCTTGAATGCCTCATACCTCCATGCTCCTACATTAGTGTCAGAGACCTCAGACCATACTGAAGCTATCTTGCTGTCAGGCATCTGGCTCTTTGTGTCCAGCCTCAATCTCTCTGCATCTGTAATTGAGGATCCTTTAGTGTCACCCTTGGACTTTCCTGCTGCAGCTTTGCTTGATTCAGCCTGCATTCACAAAAGAGCCTCATGAATTTTCATCCATATTCCAACCAAAGGTTAGCCTGAAACCACATAAAATGATTAATATCCATCACTAATCATCAATCTTTGAAAATCCAGAAAAAGAAGTAATCTAGGAAAATGAAGTAAACTGGGAAAATCTAGTCAGGGTGGAATTCGGAGAAATCCAACCCAGACGGACTCCTGCTGCCAAGACATTATTCCTCAAATAAATCATTAATATGGTCAAAAAGTTGTGTGACTATCATGAAATTCATTGATTAGCAACAAAAAGTGACCACTTAGCATTTACTTCATTACCCCTAACATCGAAAATCGAAAGGAATAGAACTAGGCGAGAAATCAGAAAAATCCGGACAGGTCAGATTTCCGCTTATAGCTCAGAATTTCAGAATTTATCATACTCTGCGGATTTGGCAGAAACCGGGAAAATCTGGGTGTGCAGAAATTCCGCGGACACCTCGGAAACTCGATGATCGTTAACGCTCAAGCGACTGACTGAATGATCGCACAAACTTCCCTACTTGGATTCCAATGGACATAAAATCGATCCCAATAAGCAAAACTTCGCTCGCACATGAATTTGGATTCCCATGACTTCCAAATGACTGATTTTCATGGCGAAACAATGATGCCCTAAATTTAATAACCAGACCTCCGCCATGAAAGTTAGGGTAAGCTCAAAGTTTCAAACACTATCCCTTGAAATGATCAATTTGAAGCACCAGGATCTCACAAGGTATAAACAGGTTTTAGCTAAGCACAAGACATGCAAATCGTGATAAATCCACCGAACTTAGCAAATTCGGGCAAATAAACCGAAACCCTAACCTTCACGAAATATAGCAGATTATGCACCTAGAAGGAAAAGTCCTACCCAAACACCTATCTACAGGGATATATCTGACACTCAATTGATAAACAAAAGCATGCATAGTGCAGGTGATAAAGCCCGTGAAGAGGTGGGTCAAACCCTACTTTTCCAAATACATAACCATAAAACAAGCAAGGGCCGACCTGAAGTGACTACCAATCGACTCAAAAGATTCAATCGAAGTGCAAACAAAAGGAGGGGCCAGCAACGACTTACCATGGATCAATTCTAAACGAAGCTCAAACTTGAAGAGGTGATTGCGAAACAGTATGCCCTAGCAATGAAAAACTTGACACCAGCGCTCAAGCAATCCACACGCAAACTGCTTGAATTCAACAATCGAAGCTCAAAATGAAGAACTACAAGCACCAGAGCAAATAGCAAATGAATAATGAAACCAAAAGGATGCCAAAAGGCCTTTAAATCCACCTGCACTCACGCCAGAGAAACGTACTTCAAACATTAATGAGCGACAAGACATACCGAGGACATCTAGAAACCCAAGCCCAGAACATAATTTCAGGAAAAACCAAGCCAGGCGGACAATCCGGGTGAGCAGAAATATAGAAAATTCATCACGTCATCCACTATGGTCATTTAATTCAAGGAATTTGGTGGCATCCTTGCTCATTAGTTGCAAATGAGAAATATCACCATAGCTTATCTTGTAGATATGACAGTCGTTCCTTCACTATATAAATTTAAAGGAATTTCCTTCATTCACCACACCCCAACTTCATTTTCAAAATATCGCACAGTTTAGTGACACAACTTCCAAAGGTGATTTCCTAGTTATTGAAGGAGTAGAATGTAGTTATGTGAAGTGGTTGGTGGAAAACCAACTCAAGGAGGTGTTCCTTATAAGGAGTGATGTAGAGGAGGGAGTGATAAGGAAAATAATTGGGGAGAATTTCTTTGCGCAAGTCCATGTCCACAATTCTACACTCTTGGATTGTTTTATGTATAACATCCTTTGAAATTTTAGAAAGCTAAGATGGGGTGTTAGAGTAGCTGAGAGATTGGCGAGGCCAACCTATATAGCCAACATGGAAGCCACCTTGGGATGCCTCAGTGAATACCCACGGGAATGCCTAGTGGGAGACGTTATTTGCATTGCCACTGTTCTCCAAAATGAGGAAGCCAAACAAGTTACTCTCCTGCATGTTGGATTGGAGAGGACTGTATTGGAGACCTTCAAATACTATGTCAAATTTAATTAAAGCTTTTTTTATCTTGCACAGATAGAGAGAATTCAAGAAGTTGTGGAAGGTGTCCACGTCTTGATGTTCACTTTCTGTGCTTAAAAGATTGTACTAGAAAATCTCCCTTTTTTGATATAATAAACATATATATATATGTGTGTGTGTGTGTGTGTTTGTTTATGATTTAATTGTTTTGCTTAATGTGATGAATTTGATATTTTTTACTGTTTCTTCATGTGCTTCATCATTTTCATTTCTTTAATGTTGTAAATTTTGATGACTTTTGATTTTGTTTAATGTTCATCATGTAATGTACAGTTTTCAATTTTGACACTATTATCTTTCATTAAATAGAGCCTTGAACACAAGATAAGGACTTCAAGAGTAATGTAAATGAAACAACGTTGGGTCCTGACGAGGTTTCTGGAACCCTGTCAAAACTTGACACAGTTCTGAAAAACCTTCTTGTTTCTGCTTCACAATCATCCTTTAAGGCATAATATAAAACACTTGGATGCTTTCCAAAAAGGGGCATCAAAACTAATAAAATGCTAAATCTTTAAAGGAAATCTTTTGTTTTCGAGGCCAATATAGGTTTTCGAAACCCGGTTGGGAATTGACAAAGGTTTTGAAACCTTATAAAAGTTTTGAATTAATGTTAGTCTTGCTTATCTTTTTCTTCTTTCAGTTAGTGCTTTCCAAGACTATGAAATCCATTTCAGACTCCAACATTATTTTTAGAACTTTACAAGAGTTGATTCAATGAAAAAAATTTAGGTTTAAATTTAGAGAGCTAGGTAAAAATGAGGTTGTGACAACCACAATGATGTAAGACATAGTTTGAAAAACCACTATAAGAGGTGATAACTTTAACCTAGGAAAAATTTTCATAGGTGGACACAGTTTTGAGGGAATTACAAGAACTACGATAACAATTGGCTCTGAATGGATGAGGACTACAAAGGATGAATTAAATAGTTCTTTTAAATCCATTGGGTGATAGAGTCACAAACATTGGAGAGGAGGATCCAAAGCAAGCCAAAAACGAAACAAAATAGGGAAACAACTAAACTAACACCACAACAAAATTTAAAAATATATATAGGGCATGGAAACCCTACCTCAAAGGGCACTCAAGGTTATTCATGCAAAACCATTGATGGACTACGAAAAGTATGACCCACTACGGAAAAGGAATGCAATTCCATGTAACACTTGAAAATTAATGAATAAAATGTAGCTCAAAAGAAGACTCACCTGGTAAAGGATATTCTGGTGTGTAGTTTTTCCACCAAATGAACACTTTTTATCATATATTTCCATCACTTCCTGAACATTATTTTGCAAACTTCCAACCATATCCCCATTTGTTATCTCAAATAGTCCAACATTTTGAATGGTTTCTTCATTAGTTGGAATATAAGGTAGATGCATATGATATGAGTCTGAGCTAGAATCCTTCTATATTGGAGGTGCTCAAAAAATGTGAACTTCACTATCATCTTTGGTAAATAAGAGTTCATTACTTACTACAACACTTTCCATGATTTTTATAAGAGTTTCTTCAATAATTGTATCATTCCTGGCTAATAGAAACCTTGAATCATCAATTTATCATTTTGTTTGCAAGGGAGGGAAGGTGACTTCACATAAAAGTTCATCATTAGAGATTCCTCAATCTTGACTCAGAATGTGAGAAGAGTCTTTTGTAGTAGGAGTAGCCTCCACATCTTGATTCACGTACCTTTCAAATTCACTCCATAGTTTAATTTATTCCCTAGGTTTTTCTTTATATTTCTTATCTTCAAGGCATATATTTCTAAGAATCATACCATCATAAGAGGTAAGATTAGGTTCTCTTAAGTCATCCAATTCAAAACCATAGATTTTGAAAAGAGGATTGTCTCTGACTTCAAAAACTCCACAAGAAATTAATGGCAAGAAAAATGCATTAAATCTACTTGAACAATTTACATGGCTTTCTTTTTCAAAAATTTCCACTTGTTCATGAGCCTTTCTTGTTGCTAAAATACTATCTATTGATTCCTCAATGTCTCCAAAGGCGAATTCTTTAGGATCTATAGTTGTAAAAGAAATATGAGCCAAATTTTCCAAGGATTGTTTAACAGGGGGAATCCATAGATTCTCTATTGATGTGTGAAAATTACAATCCTCTTCGTCACTTGAGCTATTAGAATCATTTATATCTTCCTCGCAATTAAAACTATATATGTTTGCTTAATGAGGTATAACTTCAGGAGAACTGTTATATTATTTTGGAAACATTTTGTTGGTTTTTTCCAATGCACCTAAGGAATCTCTAAGGGATAGCCAATTCCTATATTCAAGATCCCTGAAATGACTGGCCAACTAATAAGATTCAGTCAAAGATTGAGATCTTCTACACTTTAGGCTCTGTGGGGCCAAGGAGGGTGTTCCTATTGTGTTCATTTGGAAATATACTTTATAGAACACATCATTTTCACAAATTAGTTTGAGTGAAGGATAATGATGAAACAATTACTACAAGATCGGCTTATCTCTAAGTAAATTGCTTACCCATTCCTCAAATCAAAGACATTCTACATGATAATTGACACATACATGCTTTAAGATTAATGCATTTTAGAGTGAGTTTGGATTCTGACTTCAAGTTGGTTATTTGACAGACATTTGATTAACCCTTTAGGTGAATCTTTAAAAAATACCAGTGCCTTGTTACATTGGGCATTGGAGTCACATACACAATGACCAGTAGCACAAAAATGACTTTAAAATCTGATAATATGGACTACTCTCAAAATAACTTTGCATCATGGAGCTCACTATCTCTAATACACAACTGCTTATCAAATCCTTTGTAAATGACTGTAAATTTATGACCCCATTTGAGCATTTTAATTGATTACTTGAATCAAAGCAAAAATAGAGACATACATTCAAACAGATGTTTGAAGATGAACAAAAAACATCATTAATATTTCATTCAAAATTCACAAAGATTTACACCAGGAGAGTTTATGCATTAGAATTGTATGTTTGCTTATATTTATTAGTCATATCTATAAAACACTTTAAGACAATTGCATATGTTCTTCAAAACTCAAAACAAGCTATTTGTTCTATTCCTTATCTTCCATACCTAATGTTCTACCCAAATATGTACTCGACTCAAAACTTGACCAGAATTTTCATCCTCCTCACAAATGAGCCTTGAATTCCCTTTTATAAGACAAGGGAGCAAACACCACTAGCTCAAATGCAATTTTGATCCAAAATTTCATTTCATGTTACAATTTCAATTTCATTTCAGAATTCCCACATGATGATTACATCGAGCATGGGGAAAATTAGAATTACCAAAATCACCATGAGGAGAAAATAAAGTGCCACCAAAAACCTTCTCCACCACCTTCATCTCAAACACTAGAAGACCTTTTGTTAACAACACACACGCCTCAGTATACACGGCCGCTCTGAGTAACAAGAAGGGTTGGAGATGATACTTTTTTCCCTTCTTCAACCTTCTCTTCATTCGTCACAGCAACATCTCTCCCACTCAGAGTCTTAGTAGCTAGAGGAGGGATAGACAATACCTCTACCCTAGGTGACATAGCTCATCCCATAGTCACCAAACACTGGTGGTAGTTGGAGTCAGTCTCTGTCTCGATTTCTAATGGGCCGTCAGTAAGGTCAATAGGAGAATTTTGTCAACCGAATGAACCACATCCATATCGGAGCTTTCGCCAAGTTCTGCTAGAAGGCCCAACAACTTCTTTTCACTTTGTTTCTACTTGCATCAAGCTTCTATCCTGGTCTTTCACTTCATGGCTGCATCTGATAATCACTGGTGAGGACTCTCTTTCCTTGACATCCTCGTGAATGCTCTGTTCTTGTCTCAGGTTTTCATCGCATGGCTTTTGGAACCGGAGCCACAAAGACCTTCATACTGGGATCGATGTGGAACTAGACTTGGTCATTTTGCAACTAAGGAACACACACTCTCAATTTTTTCTCTTTGTGGTAGTTTGAAGACTTGGCTACTTAGTTGCTATGATTAGAATATAAACTCATTCACTTCTATTTATTAGGTGAGTTGATACTATTTACTACCAATACTGAATGAGAAAATTTACACGCTGCAATGTGGGCAATTTTTTGGCATGCAGACTGTCATCGTTTCATTTGCAAGTGCATGGGAGTCTGTAGTTTGCACTTCATGATTTCCTATAATTAAATCTTCACACGCACCGAGATCAATTTGATCACTCCTACAAAAATATGTCCATTAATGCGCACTGGTTATAGAGTAAAATGACTATCATGTGCCATTTATCAGCTTTGAATATAAGTCATTGATCTCCTACCTAGATGGAAAATCAAGTGGTTGGCATTGGTTTTACCATCTTTGAATTCTAGTGGTGCTTCACTAATGTGTTCTCGACTAATATGTTCATCCATCTTAGATGATAGTCTCTTTGTCAGTAGGCTCCACCCATCTCACTAGCTAAATAGGTAGGACCAGATGTCAAGATCTTGTTGATCTCGCTAGTATTAACTGGTGTTCAGTTTCTCCTAGCGAACTAGCAGGGAACACCGAAGATCATTCCCAAGACTTGATCTCATCCATTTGTTGAATGCATTGGATGATGGGCATGGTAGTGGGGACTGGGCTCCATGGTCGTATAAGGACATGTGTCCTTATTTCACCAGCCTTGTTGCTTTTAACCTGCCGACACTTACCGCCTGCGAGCTGGCAGGGTACGGTCAAGATCTCATCCCGGATCCTTGAATCTCAAAACCTACACGCTAGATAATGTTAGCATTTAATAAAAGGCCTCGGTTAGGCTGATGGTGATATGACCTTTGAGGGTGAATGACTTAAGCTTAAGTCACCGAGGAAAATTTAAGACCTGCCTTAGGGAAAAGCTTAAAGCCAATGAGATAATAAAGTGATCGGTGCTTTAGACCAAAAGGGTCAGTAAACCAACATGCAATGTGGCTCAAGAGATGACTTATTGGACCAGAGACCAATAGAGTAGGTCAACGCACGATTATAACATTTGCATACATCTGCAAGCAAAACCCTACCCATTCATGGGGATAAGGGTTTAAAATACAGACTAACCCCATGGGGAATGAGAAAATTCCTTAGAATTTTAAAAGCTCCATCACATTCTTGTCCTAGAATTGTAAGATTAGAACCTTCAGTTGTGCAAGACAAAAGACACCCTTTTTGTTTTGGTCATAATGACCTTCTATAGATTCTTTATGTAGATTTTCTTGGACTTGATCTTGACTATACTATCTAGACAATAACAAATCATCTTCTATTTTAGCTACCTCTTTTTTTGCAACTTCCAAATCAAATACTTTGTTACGTTTCATATAAAATTGAACCTCAGCCTATAGTGCTGTAACAAAGATAGATAATAGGTTATGTGGACTATGTTGGGTAGTATGAGGGATTCATTTTATGGACTGATCAAATATATCTACAATATTTCTCATACGTTCACATGATTCCTTCTAGATTCTAAAAATATGGCATGAAATAGCACTTACATTAATTGTCGACTTGAACCTTGCAAAAAACTTAGTCCTTAAATCATTCCATTTGGTGATACATCCATCTTCCAAATGTTGAAACCAACATGTTATAGTTTCAATGAGGGATTCAACAAACAGTCTGACAAAAAACATTCACCTATAACCTCCAGGACCCCACATGGAACCGTGAAGGCTTGAATATGAGTATCTAGGTCTTGTGTGTTTTCTTAGTGAATTTTGGAAAATTGTCTTCTTGATCTCGAGGGTAGGACCATGTACTGAGGTAGGGCCAAAGATCCCAAATGAGTCCCCCATGGTCAAGGTGTAATGACAACCATAATGGAAACTGGAATAATTTTATGAAAGAAATTTTTTGAAGTAACTTTGTATACATAGAGTCACCAACTCCCATTTAGAGGAAGTAACTTCTTTCCTTTTAGATCTTCTTCCCATCTTCATACTTCTTCTTTCAAATTAATTCCTAGATGGCACATTTCAATCTTGAGGTGGATTTTAGTTACGATATTGATTTAGTTGAGGATCAGGTTTCCTTGCAACTATTACCCTAGGAAATATCTCTATATCTCTCTAAAAAACCACCACTCATTGTTGTGAAAATTCCTTCTCTTCTTCTAGAACAAGGTTTACTCTCATATACTCTACATCATTCCTTTTATGTCTCCAAACTAAAGTGTTTACTTGAGAGATGATTCCTTCTTGCTTTGCATCAACCTAATCGAGATTTGGTTGTAGCATAGGGAAGACATTCTCATGTGGTAGAACCATATCTTCTCATGAATAATGCAACTATTTTGAATTCTTTTTTTTATTTCCCTAGTAGAGTCGCCAAAAATCTATTGGTTGATAGATTTGTCTTTTTAAAGATTAACTTAGTATGACTGTGTTTCCCAAAACAAAGAAAAACAACAACAAATAGATGGAGAGACCACCATTTCATTGGTGATCTTCCTTTGAATTTTGATTGAGGTACAACCCCCTCATAAGATGTAATTTTTTTGATATTTTGAATTTTAAAGGTGGTATACTTTTAACTAAAAATTAGCAAAGGAAAACTAACACTTTCTCATAGCCATGATGTAGATGCAATTGAAATCAACTTTTAAAAACATCAATTGAAATTTAAAAGATAAGTTTCACCAACACAACAACTCAAAGATTGAGATATCAACAAGAAGTAGATAGATTAGACGAACCTCAATTTCACCCCTTTCTAAAGAAAGATGAATGTAACACAAGAGAATACAACATCCACAAAGAGAATTAATATTCTAGTATCTATCAAATCTCAAAAACTCATTCATAAATACTAAGTATTACACTCAAATTCATATGCACAAAGACAAAGAACTTCTCAAGAAACAAGCAAAATTACAAAATTGATCCTTCTTTCGATCAATTCTTGCTCTTACATCAAAGTGTAATGGGGATCAAAAATTCTATCCCTTCAAATGTCCTAAGATTACATATTAATATATCCTCATTCTTAAATATTTTCAATTATTGTAACCACCATTCTTTCAAGTGGTAGTTCCATAAATCATTATCCAATTCTTTCCTAGTCGAGCCTTGTAAGAATTTATGAATATTTTTAGAAATGTCATAATTACATCATGTATATAAATTTAATTTTGGTGGGTTAATTTGTATTACCGCTCCTTGTATGCAAGCATCATGGCTTTTTGTACATGTGAACAACCTACAACTTCCAAATTTGTATTTAATTACATATCCATAGGTGATCATATGTGCCCGAGTAGAGTTAATAAAAAAAAATCCCACTAACGTTGAAACTCATCTAGCCAAAAATCTAGCAAATTCATCACGTCATCCACTGTGCTCATTTAATTCAAGGCATTTGGCAGCATCCTTGATCATTAGTTACAACTGAGAAATATTCCCATAGCTTATCTTACAGATATGACAGTCCTTCATTTTTTCTATAAATTTAAAGGAATTTCCTTCATTCACCACACCCCAACTTCATTTTCAAAATGTCAAGCACTTCTAGCAATACAACTTCTAGAGGCAATTTCTTGGTTATTGAAGGAGTAGAATGCAATTTTGTTAAGTGGTTGGTGGAAGACCAACTCAAGGAGGTGTTCCTTATAAGGAGTGATGTAGAGGAGGGAGCGATAAGGAAAATCATTGGGGAGAATTTCCTTGCACAAGTCCACGTCCACAATTTTGCACTCTTGGAGTGTTTTATGTATAACATCATCCAAAATTTTGGCAAGTTGGGATGGGGTGCTAGATCTGTTGAGAGAATGGTGAAGCCAACCTATATATCCAACATGGAATCCACCTTGGGATGCCTCGGTGAATACCCTCGAGAAGGCCTCATGGTAGACACTATTTGCATTGCCACTATTCTCCAGAATGAGCAAACCAAACAAGTTATTACTCTCCTGTGTGCTGGATTGGAGACAAATGTAATGGAGACCTTCAACTACTATGTCAAATTTAATGAAAACTTGTTTTTTCTCTCACACATATAAAGAGAATTTAGGAAGTTGTGGAAGGTATCTGCATCCTAATGTTCATCCTCTATTGTATGGTTTTCACTTTTGACAATGTTATCTTTCACTAAACAAAACCTTGAACACAAGCTGATGGCTTCAAGAGTAATGCAAACAAACCAATGTCAGGTCTCGACAAGGTTTTTGGAACCTTGTCGGAACTTGACATGTTTTTGAAAACCTTCTTATTTTTGCTTCACAATTTTCCTTTAAGGAAGAATCTGAAACACTTGGATGCTTTCTGAAAAGGGGCTTCAAAACTAATTAAATGTTGAATCTTTAAAATAAATCTTTAGCCGTCAGGGCCAGAATAGGTTTTCAAAACCCTATCGGGAACCAACAAAGGTTTTGAAGCAATGTTAGTCTTTCTTATCTTTTTCTTCTTTCGGTCAGTGCTTGCCAATGTTATGGAAACTATTTCAGACTTCAACACTATTTTTAGAACTTTACAAAGAGTTGATTTAATGACAAAATTTAGGTTTAACTTTAAAAATTTAGGAAAAAAAAGGTTGCAACAACCATAAGAGCATCTGACATAGTTTTACAAACCACGAGAAGAGGTGATAACTTTAACTTAGGAAAACTTTTCATGGGTGGACGCAATTTTCAGGGAATGACAAGAACCACGATAATAATGAGAAGTATCATGTTGAGAAGCACTTGAATCAATAACCCATTCAAAAGGTGTTGAAGTATTATAGCTACACGTACAAGCTCTTCTAGATTGATTTGCATTGTTGTGAAACTTATTGTTATTGGGTTTAAATGTTGTTGATTATTTTGCCTCATGGGTTTTTTATCATTGTATTTCTTAAAACAAGTGTTAGACCAATGACCATTCTTATCACAATAAGTACAATGAGGCCTCTTAGAAGAAGTATTAGGATCATTAGTATTATTGTGATAATATTTAGGATTATTATATTGTTTATTATGAGGTTTAAAATTTTTCTTATAATTTTTAGACATAAAATCATGCTTGCTACTTTTAAAATTACCAACTTGAATCATTTTTGCTTCTTCTTGCTTTAATAAATTTTGAAAAAATATCATAAGTTGACTAGCTAATTGAGCATGAATAATAGTAATAAATTATAGAAATTTCCTAGGAAGACATTTTTTAAGAATAAGATGAATTAGTCTAAGATCTGCAAGTATTACTCCTAAACCTTGCATTTGACTATCTAATGCATCAAATTTTAACAAAAAATCATCCATAGTTTTGAAATTAGTATACCTCAAATATTAAAGTAGATCTTGAAGTTGTGTCTTCCTTGACTCATTTGAACTATCATCGATAGTTTGGAGGATTGCCCATGCTTCATAGGCTTTCACATAGTTTACAATATGGACATATAGTTTAGGAGACATTGAAATACCTATGAGGCCAAGAGCTTCCTCATTTTGAAGCTTCCATTTTTCTTGAACCTCCTTGGATGCAAACAGATCTAACTTCGACTTTGGATTTTTTGTAACATCCAAGAGATGTTTAAATCTAAATATAAATGAAATGTGTGGTTTCCGAGAATGGTAGAGCTATTTAATTTAATTTTAGGAATTAAAGTTGACATTATTGAAAAAAATCTTTGTTAACTAAAGAAGAACAATCTAATATTTGGAAATTAATAGAATTAGACTAAAAAAAATTAACCTCCCTTAAAAAACTAATATATTTTTTTCAATAAAAAAAATTATATATATATATATATAACAATTATTGAAACAAACTAGAAAATTAATATTAATTTAAAAATAAAACATAAAAAAATTATAGATTTATAAGTTCTTATAAAAATAACTATATTAAAATATATATATATTAAAAAAACTCTGAAAAAAACTTTTATAAATTTAATACTATTAAACTTTCATACTATTCTTTAAAAAGATAAAATTTGTTATTTTAAAACTTTTTTCTTTTAATGATTCTATTTTTTTTAAAAACGTACTCCTTTTATAATATGGACGGGAGGAGGAGTTTTTTTAAGTTTTAAAAAATACTTTTAAAGAAGTTCATGATTAACAATTTTATGTTTAGAAATGGGTGGCCGAAAAAAGAAGAATGAGGTTTTTCAAAATTTGAAATATAACCTTCTTATTTGGGGTTTGAAAAAAAAACTAAATTTATTTAAATATAAATTTGAATGAATAAAATTTCTAAAAAAATTATATTTAACTTAATGTATATTCCTCTACTATGCAGGTTATTTTAATTACACTAGCTGATTACATTCCAAAATCCCTATTCTCATATAAGTCCCCCTACATTAATTAATAACTCTTAATTTAATGGATTTGATGATTCTTATTCTAGTGATGAGGAGGCCCACCAATATTTTTATGATCATTTCCTACATCCTTTGTCATATAAGGCATATTTCTCCTATTTTTCCACTCATTATCTTTAATTTGAGGATGAGATCATTCTTTATAATAGCACTTTAGAGCATGATAACATCATTGAACAATTCCATAACATAACATTCATTAATGTTGCTACGCCATTCAACATTGATTACTCTCCTCATGAATCTTCATCCACTGTTCATTCAGTTATACTTGAACCAACTCTCCTAGACATAAAAACCTCACAAAATATTCCCCATGATTTGGATTTAGTTAAGAATTCATAATACAATATCTAGTGTAAATGAGAATCTATGATATTGTTAAAGCTGGACAATGTGGCAAGCTTGTGAAGAAGAGTTGTGAGCCTTCAAAGTCACCTTTTTATTCACAACAAACTGAATATATACAAAATGAGGCATATCAAAAGTCACTGCAACCTCAAGAATTCAAAATGAATAGTTGACTGAGAAAAGATAACAAAATTTTCAAAACACATGTGAATTTAGGTACCCCAACTTGGTGGTGTCATAACTTTTAGCTTGTTGGTCAAATTGAGGACTTCTCTACCTCATTGGAAAGGTCTTGAAGAGATATAATTCCAATCCCTCAAATAAAATTCCTTTCGATATTCAATTTAAGGGATTGATGATAGTTTTGACCCCAAATTCTGTTATAAAGAACTTTGAAAATGCAATTTACCAAAAAAATTGATTTTCAATATTTTTCATCTTTTATTGTGCCAATAGCCCTAGAATGCTCCAAATCACTCCACCATCTTTACCTACTATCCCTTCCATACCTTTCCCATTTCTAGAGGCCTCACCGTCAATTCCTTGTGAGTTACCTATTCCCTTCTCTCTTGTTATTATTCTTACACCCAACACAAATATTACACCAATTTGTACCTCTCACTTTACACATATAAGACATTATTATCTCCTTCCAAACCACATGTTACTTCCTTTTCCATTTTAATTAATTAATCCTATATGTATTCCAAACTCTAGGATCTTTCTTCTAAGTTGAAGACTTATCTACATGTGCTCTAGTTGCTCCTTATATACCTATTTGTTTGTGTTATTTCTTATCCCCTTAGATTATTGCATAACCCTCTCTTGGTTCTTTAGGGACTCATTATTTTGTTAATTATGATTACCATGATGATCCCTTGTATCATTTGGACACTTTTATACCCTATGATGGACTTATATTTATGATGACTATTTCTTGGCCAAATTATTATTTATTAAATTAATTGATCATGCCTTATAGTTTTTTTCTACCTTACCTACGATTACCCTTCATTATTTTTCAAAAATTTCTAGTCCTTTGTATCCCAAATTTAGTTCAACTTTAACCCTCCAACTTCCTTACACATTTGAACTAATGTAAAGAAGAATACAATAAAAATTGTGTTATAGAATTTACCTCCTGCTTATTTCCTTTGCTTGTCCAATAAGGATTCCAACCTCTTGAAAATCATATCATGTCTCATTTCTAACAAAATCTATTACCACAATCTTAAAGTCTATAATGTTTTAGCCACATAATTTCCTTTTGAATTATCTTTATGTGTCATAGAATTTGATCAAACCATTATAGAGTATGCTCACCTTACACATGATAAAACCCCTCTTACTCCTCCATTAATGGATCACCTTTTTGAACTTTCTCCACCTATCCAAAAATCTTCTTTAATGTGCCCTCTTCAAAATTAAACCTAGATTAAACCCCGCAAATCAATTTGGTCATTTCATTCTAGAAATACAATTGGGCTTCATCCAATTTAGTTCAAGAATTAAAAATTCAAAAATGTTTCAATATTTATAAGGAAAAATGCAAGGTGAAATCAATGGTTGAGAATCATACAAAAGAACAAAACATAAATAAGTGTAGATTAATTTTTGGTTTATAACTATAGAATCACATATATATTCCAAGTAACCATCTCTCTTTTGAAAGATATTAATTGATCAATGCATTACTCTTCATTGTTAGTTTAGAATAAATATTAACCAAGAAGGCTACTTAATATATGTTTGAAGAAATTCCACAAAATCCACCACCACCATTACCTAACAATAATTATCTGGGGAAATTCCACAAAATTTGTCATCTATTCCCAACCATTTAGTAGCTCCAGGCCTAGATAAATATTTTAGAAACCTAAATCCCCACTCCACTCAAATTTTGTGGTGCACTAGATCTGCCTTAGAAATATCCAAAATAAAAGGGTAGCACCTAACTCTTGCACTAGGAATGAAGATCAAGTGTAAGTCTCTTGGTCTAGGAATTCCCACACCCATAACAATCACATCTTCTACATTGCCCTGATACTCTAATTTGACTAACAATCTGACCATGACAAGAATCGTACCCTTTGCAACTCCCAAATTTAAGAGAGAAGCCATGAACCTGGAGAAACACATATGAATTCAATCTGTAGCCTTTTTTTTAACTCCAGAAAATCCCTTCCAAGGATTAATTTCATGACCTCCACATCCAAACTGCCATCGACTCAAAATATGGACCTTATTCTTATGTCAGTGATCATGCCTAGAAAAGACATTTTCCTTCTAGTGCTCATGAGCTAAATAGGTGTGTCCATTATATGAAACCAACAATGAATTGTAGCTTTCAATTTGCTTCTGATCCCAACCATCTAACCCTTTAAAGTGCTAGCCATCCTTGGAAAACACTACAAAATTTACTATTTGTACTTCATCTTGCCCAAAATAAATGTCAAGTCTAATTCTTTGATATGGAACCAATTATATGCATCAATATACTTTGAGAGCAGCCACTACACCACATTTAATATTATTTTTTGAATATCATCAACCTTCTCATTTGCTAGCTTGTCAACCATCACATTAGCTACTTTGTAGGTGTGCTAAAATTTGAAATTGTTAAAATAACCATATAACTCTTGCACCTACTCTATCAATGGTTTGAATTTTCTAGTTAGAAACCTTCCTAGTTTTAATGGCTTGGATGACCAACAAAGAGTCCCCCTCAATTTCAATATAGTATAATTTCAAGTCTTTGCAAAGTTGTAGCCCTAGCCTTATTATTTGTCTTATTTTTGAGGGGGTGTGAAAGCTCACTAATTATTTTTCTTCCCAATCTTGGACAATGCAGCCTACACTGGAGACACTAGGATTTCCCCTAGAAGCCTCATCAAAGTTCATTTTACACCAATTATGTTGGGGGGTTCCAGGCTATGTTGTCCCTTATAACACTTGGCTTTTCATGTTTCCACACAACCAGGAGATGGAATTTTGAGCCCATACCAAACCTATTGTATCTTTGCATTCCAATATGTGAAAGACCTTTTTTGAAAGTCCAACCAAGCCACCCTATTGTTTGCTACCTCCACAATAGTTGCTTCAAGATTGTTTAGGAATGATGGTAGGGTCCTTTCCATATCTTGGAATAACATTTTGTTTATTTCTTTCCAAATTTCCCACACCAATATTCAAGGGAAGATTAACCATAAACCTGCAAAAAAAGCATTCTTTTTTATTATTGGCCATATTTTGAAAAGAGTGAGGATGTCATTCGGTAATGTACTGACCCACCTAAGCTTAGGGCATAACCACCTCCAACAAGCTTGTGTGAATCTATATCCTAAAAGAATATGATTGACATTCTTCTCTTTTGTTTTACAGAGAATGAATCTTGTAGGGCTTGAGTATCCCATTCTAGTAAACTTGTTTGCTATCAAGATTCTATTTTGGATTGTTGCCTAGTTAAAGGTGCTTGCTTTTGGAGGACATTGGTTGCTCCAACACAACTAAAGGGGAAGAGAACTTTTCTTCATTTTTCCCAAAGATTTCATATCCATCCTTTACATTATATTGTCTAGTTCTGGAACCAATCCATACCATTTTATCCTTCCCATCTCAGATGAAATTTTTTCTATTTTGAGAAACTATTTAAGTTGCTTAGTTTCATTTTGAGGTAGACCTAGATTATCAAAATCTTTCTGATGCCAATTCTAAGTCCCATAGTTGATCTTTCTTCCAAACAATCTCTGGCATTCAAAAACCAAGCCTGGGATAATATGTGTGTGTTCTAAGTTTAGAATACTAGTCAAGCTTGGATATTCCACTCACGAGTCTTCCCAGAATAATGTTGTATTGTCATTGCGAATGAACCATAGGAGATAATATGTAATTAACAAGTGAAATTCAATCATAAAGTTCCATATTTTTTATCCTTTAGGAAAAAAATTTGACATTAGAATGCTATTTCATTAGTACCATTTAAATACTTACATTCTGGAGGATCTTGGACCACTTTGAATAATTTTTTTGTATATATTTTATAGTGTAGAGGAGGGGAACCAACCATACCAAGGCTCCAAGTCATGAAGAGCCGAGAGTGAAGGGCTGCCCTAATCTACCTCAAGTTGGATAGGGGTTCTTAGGTTAAATATAAATAATGAAGAGCACTCTCAAGTTCTTCTGTCACTCTACTAATCTGAATGTTTGGATGGGGTTAAACGATCCAGTTTCTGGAACCCAAACCATACCTCAAACACCTCTCTGCCTGACAAGAGCAGCGTGGGTTAGGGACAACAACTAGCATGCTAGCATCTCTCTGGGGAACTGGCATCCGTACGGCTAGAAAGTACAAAAATATAGTATAGAGTACAAAAATCTACTGACAATCTAGCCAATGAAGTTTAATGTACTAAAAAGAATGATAAATGACAGAATACAAGGAATTCCTATAAAGATGATAAAGAAGATGACAAAAATGAAGGTGATGAAGATCAACTCACTAAGAGTCTAGTTCGCCAACAAGCTCCACACGTACACATACCTACACATAGCCAAGAGAGGAACGATGTTGGGATTGTATAGGGGTTTTCCTCAGTCAAATCCCCGCTTTGGTGTTTCCACCTCCATAGACAGCTAGATAGATAAAGAGAAATAGAAACATGATAAAGGAAATGTTGGAAAGGAGAATATCAAACACTACAAAAAAAAAATGCCACTCTATCAAACCACAATGAAAGAAGGAAAGTGAAGCAATACCACCTCCACCCAAAGGCACTCAAGGCCAAAGAAGGGGGAATGCAATACTACGAACTTGGAAAAGTTGACACGGCCAAAATAGTGATGAAGGAGGTCTCGCAAGACACCAAAATTGTAGCTTCTATGGTAGTACAACACGTTCTTAATAGAATTGATGTAGCAAAAAATTGCTAAGCAATGCTCAAAGTATGAAAGATCAAGAGGCTTGTGAAAAATTGTCCAAGAGATTGTAAAAGATGGAATGAAAATGAGATAGATGCATTTGAAGATGAAAATGGTAGGGAAAGAGTTCTCAGGTCAGTTGGTCGATGCAGAGGTGTTACGCTTCATCCCCAATGGGGAACATAACATCCCTATGGATTCCAAAGGTGTAGATCTATTAGGGATGACAACGCGCCACAAAGACATCTGCACGTCATGTGTGCATCCTCAACAAAAATTTCCCCACTGACACAAAGAAGTGCCAAGTGGACACAGTGCAAGTAGGTGATGTGAAATTTCTTAGTTAGGTTTAATTTTCTAAGGTGGAGAGATGTAAAAGGGGAATTTTTAAGAGAGGTACAAATTTTCTCCTATACATTTTTCCCACACTTTAGTGAGCATGAGTGTTAGTGGATGTTTGGTAAAGTAGATCAAAGAGTTTAGAAATGTATACCTAAACCGTTGAGGAAGCAGATTGTGGTCTGGTGAACTCAAAAGCATAGGGCAGACAAATAACTCCATAGGTACTCTCTCTTGAGGAGGTTCAAATAAAGGACTCCATAGATCCTCAGAACTACAAAGTTGAACAAAACTTACATTGAAGGCCCACAGACCAATGATGGACAAATATCGCAAGATGCAAACACTTCACAGATCCTCAAACCTACAAAGAAGGCACCCCTAGGTACTCTCTCCTGAAGGAAGCCCGATGTAGGGGGACTCTATAGAGCTGGATTGGAAAGCAACTTCACATGTGCACTTGCAAAGCAACATGTTAATCCATAAACAAAACATGTTAAAAATAAAAAAGTAGCCACACAGGCAGACATACAGACAATCAAAAATTGAAGGAAGAGCTTTCAAAGGGGTCCCTCAGGAACCCTTCAAAATAAAAGGGGTCCACTCAAGGGACGCATTGTTCGAAAGAGATAAAGATATAGTATTTTTCACAAATCAATTTGACATCAAGGAATCCTTTTGAAAGATGTTCACTTCATCAAGGAATTCAAAAGGAAGAAGGTCCCCTCACAAGCGGAAGGTCAAACTTCACCCATAGGAGAAGGTGCTCCCTCCTTGGAGGAAGGTTTTTCAAGTACTTTCTTTACAAACCCATGATGAAGGAAAAATATTCTACGAGGGGTCCTTGTTGAGGAATGTGATTTTCAAAAAATATTTTGAAAAGATTCATTGGCCACCGAATGCATTTTCTAAAAATGAAAATGACATGATTTCCCCCCTTAGGATAGTGCGTGTTGAAGGTAGAGGCACGTGACATCCTAAGGAGAGAAAAGAAAGAATGAAAAAGTTGTGTTGTGGCTCGCAGAACATAGCGAGACGTAACCATGGTAATGTTGTTGCACACGCGAGGGACAACACATAAGCACCACAACATCACAAAGAAAGCATGAAAGATAAGAAAACAATAATGTAAAAAGAGATAATAACATCACAAACAAGGGACACAAGGGTGATATGATATTTTAGGGTCAAAGTTGTTCATAAATATAGATAAATAAGTATAAAAGTATATTAATGAATTGTCATCAACCTCCTACTACATCAGATAAGAAGAATGCATGAGAAGACAAAATTAAAAAAAAAAAAATTGGGTCAACATGGAAGGGAAGCCTAAATGCCCCCAACACTTTGCATCATCCCCAATTGTCAAAAAACAATACACATAACAGAGGAAGAATGATGTAACAAATAGAGGAAGTTTTACGACACAAAAACACTCTTATATCCAAGCACCTATGAGGGTGACAAGGGTCATCTAGGAACACATAATGCAAGCATGGGGGAACAAAAACACACACAATCTGCACTACAAATAAAGAAGAGGTTCACCCTAGTCCTCATCAACCAAGAGGTCATTAGCTTCCCAATCCAAATAATTGTACGGGGAAGGTGGATGAGCCTGCAAGGGAAAAATATCAAGGGGGGACCCTTTCACCCCCCTCCTGCAACAAGAGCCAAGGAAGGAGACCCTTCACGATCTCCTCCACTTAGTTCTTGTGGGGTAAAGGTCAACGATTTCACAAAGATCACTGAAAGGGTCAGAACGTCATCTAAAGAATTAAACATGCACTTCACCTATGTGCCATGTTTTAACTCAATGGGTGAGGGAGGCAGCGTTCGAGATTCACTACTAGGCTCACCAAGACTCGAGAGCAGTGACAAATTTTGGGGATGTTAGGACTTCCTCCATCACTAGGATGACACATGCTAATGCAGAAACACCCTCTGAAGAAAGTAAACTCCTCTTTCGACCCCCATCACTAGTGGGGTCATCCTCCATCTTTTGCTTTGTTGGAGGATGTGAGATCCCCATAGATGAAACAAAAGGCATAGAGGAGGAGAAAACCACAATGAACACCATCGAGGTATTCAACATGTCCATAGGCTTTGAAAATGGCAGGATATCCAGGAGGGACATCAAAAGGGGCAGCTTGACCTGAGGAGCAATAAACACCTACACCCTCTTCAGGTTATGAACATTTACGCTCATAGTAGGAGTTGGATGCAACACTAAGGATGAAGGAACTAAAGTAGTGGGGACAGAAGTGGAAGCTACGATAGAAGGTGCTAGGGAAGAAAGATCCCCTTCCTCTACAAGGCAGCTTGCTCAGCAGCTAGAGCCTTTCTCTGAATGACTCCAGGAGCTAGAGGCTGGAGGTTGAGATGGAATGGAGGACTCTTGTTCAACCATTAGAGTGTCCATCATAGTCATTTCCAGTGGAGAGAGAGACTTCTGGATGTGAACAGGAGGGAAAGGTTGAGAAGAGGTTGGAACAACAGCAGGGGGAGTCAACTCTAACACCTTAGCAGTAGGCCTCTTCCCATTCACTTCCTTAGGGGAAAAAGTGATAGGAGGCCATAGAGGCTAAGACATAGAGGACTCCCCATGAGGACCTTCCCCTTACCATGCATGCCAAAATGAGGTCCCATGGGTAAGGTAGGTAGGTAGGTTAGATACACAGATCTTAGCTTTACACCAAGCAGGTACCATTAGACTTCTTATGCGAAAGCCAGGAGTAGTAACCCAAAGTTCCTCTTCAGGGAGGGAGGCAAAGATGGTGCCCTGAGTATGGGAAAATTTCTCCTTTCCCTTCCAAGAGGAAGAGGCACCTTGTTGTTGCGCTACTCGGTTAGTCACTTTTGGCACAAGTCCTTTGCTCCAAGTTTTGTACTTCTCATAGCTTCGATCAAGTAGGTTCGTTCTAGGAGGGAATAGGCCAATCGAGGTAGGCCAAAAATGATCCAAGGAATAAACCCCATGGGATACCAATGGTTGATATCCAGTGTCATGCACAATGTACATGGCACCTTCGTGGGAGAACTTTAAGCATTTGTGAATAACATAAGTGATTTTGTTCATGGAAGCTAGCCATAGGATGCCCAACTTCACCCTGAATAGGTCAAATTTTGAAATGACATTGAAAGTTGTATCCATAGCCATAGTTCCAACTAGGATGAAAAGAGTTACATAACCATACGACGCAAGAGAGAGTCTGTAATGTGTATGTATAATAGATTTTGTTTTCTCATATTCCTCCCTCTATAATGAATTTAGCCATAATGTCTCCTCCATAATAACATTTACCCAACTCATGGGGTCAACTAGGACTCTTGTCATAATGTTTCCATTGAGGCGAGCCAAAATGTATAGGGGAGACAGCTTATTATTTAAAGGCAAGTCCTGCAAAGTGAAAGTCACATTTGGAAAACCAGTCACAGGTTGCAAGAGAAGAGTAATTAAAACCATATTAACATATGTTGAAGGATTAGGAGAAGCATCAGAGGGATCAATAATCAAGTTCACAGAATGGGACAAAAATGGATCCCTATAAATGTGTAACTCGCTATTGGCCTTCGCTACTGACTTATTTGTGTTTTTCTTCTTCCCATCGAAACGGATGGTATTGTTGTCGATGCAATCCTGAATCTCATGAAAAAAGCACATGCAATGCTTGGTATCATGCCTATTAACACAATGGGACTGATAAAAAGCATTCCCATCGTACCAATCAAGATAAGGGTCCCTCAAAGGTTGGGGATTTTCTAATTTTATAATCTTATCCTTTAATAACTTTTGTAGAATGGAAGAATAAGATTTAGCTAACTTTGTAAACTTTTTGTTGTGTTTAAGGCCATGATCATTAGTCATAGTGACTACATTTGCAATAGCCTTTCCTTTTCCTAAAATGGACATAATAGATTTTCCTTTAGAATGGGAGTGCGAGGAAGATCTTCCAAACTGAACCATCATTTGCTGATACTCACGCAGTGCAACACACAGATGTACGAAAGATGGGTATTTCATTAGGACAAACTTCTCCTACCAGGATCATTGCAGGTTGCCTATGAATACCTTTTTCACATCTGATTTAGGTAGCAGGTATGAAATTTGTGAAAAGAGTGCTTGGTAACGCATGATAAAATGAGTTATCTTCTCGTGTTCTTTTGGCTTACATCGAACAAGATTTGAGGTCATCTTCAGACCGATGTTAGCTTGGAATTGATGGAGAAACTAATTTATGAGCTGGTCAAATGAGAATATAGAATTATCAGGCTAAGAACAGTACCACTCAAGTGTTGTGTCCTTGAGAGATCGAGGAAAGATTTTAGCCATTAGAGCATCATGATGAAATAAATTTGTACACATAGCACTAAAGGTCGATACATGTGTTTGCAGATATCCCTTACCACCATACTTTTTGAATTTAGGAATCTCCATTCCATGGGGGAAAGGAGTGCTCAGAATCATCACTGACAATGGGCTATGTTGGAAAAAAGGTTGTGTTAGAACTGGAAAAATATCACATTTTTCACTAGCCTTCACCCACCTATCTCCCATATACCACATAAATTTGCCACACCTTAATTTCATGATCAATAAAAATTGTTGAAATTTGTGTGACAATATCCATTTTACAACCCATGTTAACTAATGATCCCATTAATATAGCCTTTGACATGTAAGCATCTCTTTGATCATTATTGATCAAAAGCTTTGAGAGCAATTGATCCTATTCGGGAAGATCACGTGCATGTCTTTCCAATCAACAAGACATAGCCCTTCATTTGAATAGTTTTTGCATATCAGGAAGAGGTGAATCAAGTTACAACAATCAAAGACCCCTAAGATAACATGTGTACATAATCAAGAAGATAACACATGACATTTCACCAATGAAAACCTATCGGCAAGAGCAAGGTGATTGGAGCAAAGTTTTCAAACCATACCGAGCTCGTGCATCACATCGATGGAAACCTCATCGGGAAGAAACATATACACTTTCATTGATAAAAAAGAAGAACCATTGTATCAGAGAGACATGTACAATTGGAGTAAGTCCCTCAAATGTCTCTAACCATATGGGTTATGCCAATGAGAGAGGTTTTCGGGGAAAGTCTCACTAACTTTTCCAAATGAATGAAGTGGTAGAGGACATACATCGCGGAGACCAAATACATCAAAAGGGAATTTCATTCTCTCAACGATGGTACATGTCAGCCCAATGGTAGCATGGAATGATCACAATTTATCATAAAGACACCAGGCAATGATCATAGGGATTTCTAATGGTCCAGACCACTTCGATATCAAGAAAAATTTATAATTTAATCCCCAAAATAAGAAAATTTGGAAAGCAAGAGAAGGTGCAGTTGTACAATATTAGTAAGATTATTAGGTGGTCCTCCCAACTAAATATGAGAATCAAAGGGACACTTCACATTGAAGGGACATTCAGTTATGTCTTGGCAATCAATTATGAACATATAAACAAAGGTGGTGCCAAATAGAGCACGCAGATCGGCATGAGACTGAAAGGGTTTCACTGATGCAATCTTCTTGTATCACTCTGACATTTTGAAATTCAAAAAATGTGTTGCATTCATTTCCAGTGGTGGACACTAATGGTTGCACGAATAAACCTTATGTAAATATTTTTTTATTGAAAATAGATTGAACCAAAATAATTTTTAGAAGTTGCAATGGAAGGATAGGAGATTGAGTGAAAGTCAAGGAATTTAGTGTGCCCAAAAATACACAAGTAAGCATATGAATCTTCCCTGCAATTGATAAATTATAGTTCAATTCTGCCACCTTGTAGATAATTAAAATGGAAGGTTCAAATTCTACAAAAACAAAAGGTAGGAAGCAACAAGGTGAAAGTAGCCAGTCCAAAAGTAAGAAATAGAAAATTGAAACGGGGCCAGAGTTGAAAACAAAAGAACATAAGTTAAACCAAGATCTCATTGATCAATTTCCTGGTCCAGGGCCAAAAGCCAAAAGTTTTGCACAATTAAGGGTTGATGTAGAAAGACTAGAAGACAAATGTAAACATATAGGTGATGTGTGGACTCCCATTAGGGGATATAAATTGTTCATGTTTCATTATTGTTGGAGAAGTAGGTTTGAACCAGTCTGCAACCCTTGGAATTTAAATTTGGGAAAGCTAGTTGTTCCCAACGTCTTTTTTAATATAGAGCTCATAAAACTTCTAGCTAAACATTTTAACCCAGACCTTAAAGCCATTTGCAACCCGCAAGGAGAGCCTTTTATACATATATCCAAAACTGTACTTGATGAAGTTTTCAACCTAGATGACACATGTGATCATCCTATAGTGCATGAGGATTTAGATAAGTACTGGAGTATGGATACTACTTGTAGAGGATGGAGGTTACTATTACACAAGCCTAGGAAAGATGGAGACCTATTTGAACTTTAAGATAGTGATGGACCTCCCTTTCATCTTGATTTGTTTGAGCCCTACCTAAAACATACTTACTTCTCGATATGCCAAATAATGGGAACAAAGGCCTTTGAATTTATGTCTATAGGGCCAATGGTGATTTTTGTAGACATACAATGCCACAATGCAAGACCTTTTGATTATGCTTCACACATTTCCAAAGGGATTGACTCAGGGCTAATGGCCATCAAGAATGGATCTCCCACAATGCACTTTAAACATTATTCCCTTCTCATGCACATGATATTGTAGTATGGATAGGAGTTAGGAATGTGGCCAGAGGAGTTGAGAATCACATAGTTGGACAAGGAGGATCAGCGATTACTAGTACAATTGTGGACTTCCATTTGGGATAACAGATTTATCAATTCCAATTATGTTCATTTTGAAGAATACTTTGTCAAGACATTGCATAGGTTTCATGATCATCCTTGTGATTATTCATTGACTGATGAGATCAAAAGATTCTTAAGGCCCAAGGATTTCAATGGACCACCAACTGTAGGTCATAATTGGGGTGACTAGTATTATTACATTGATTCCACCATGATCAAAGTTCATGGTTTTGAAGACACACCTTTCCTATTACCAAAAACCGTGCCAAACATGATTGCATATCTAGATATTTTCAGGAAAATGAATTATTCCAATGTTATGAACTTGAGTGCATATGAAAAATAGTCATTCATGCCTAGTACATTGTGTTTTGGAGATTTCATTGTGATTCCAAAAGAAGGATATGATCTTATTTTGGATAAATTATCACATTTCAATATGAAGAAGGCTGCACCAAGGAAAGGATTTGATCCTGAAGGTTATATTGATTTTGCTAGGAGGAAACAAAATTTACGTGGATATGTTCACATACCATATCCTCATGATGACATTATCAGAAATGTGGAAGAAAAGGAGGTCGAATTGGCAATTGATAATTATAATAAAGAAATTGAACAAAGGATGAAGAAGATACAAGAAGTAGAAATGTTATCCTCTAGTAGTGAGGATTCTTCTAATGAAAATTAAATCCAAAGCCAAACTGACAAGATCCCCAAGCTAAGGATTGAAGGATATCAACCTCCAAACAGAGAACGGGAAGTTGGGGAATCATCTAATACAGATACTAGGCAATTGGCCTATAAATCCTTTGTCTCAGATGACTAGTTGATTAAATCTCCTTAATTTAAATCTTTCCTATACAAGCAAAAATGAAAAGCAATAAGGGAATCAGTTGCAGAATCACACCTAGCAATGAAAACCAATTGTTGAATACATTGAAGGTGGATGTAGAAAATGAGATGAAAGACATGACTCTGGAGAAAGGAATAAAGTTATTAGAGGAGTCTGGTGTGATGATCTTTCTTGGTTTGGATTTAAATTTTTCTCTTGTTTTTTATTTATCTTTTTACATAATAATGGTTCCAAACACAAGCTCATTTTAGAAGGGGTAACAAAGGTATACACTAGGTCAAGATACAACCCTGATGAGAACTCTCTTATGATTTGGGCTCTATACCCCGCACATAAGTAATCTATGATTATTGATACTAAGAAGGCATTTGGTCATGTGGTGACATTAAAAGTGGGTGAAACTGATCCTATGGTCACAGCTGATATTGGCATAAAAGTAGCCAGTTTGAACAAGGCTCAGATTCAGATGTTGATCATGTTGGAAAAAGTGCCTCAAGCTTATTGACATGGAACTCCTAAAAGACCAAAATCAATGAGACCCTTGGAATTTCTTTCCAATAAGTAGTTGTGTTCTAAAGTCTTGAAGAGATCATATTGATGTGACCTTGGACTTGTCTTTCCGACAAAAGTCATTGGGGTGACTTGAACTGTCAGAGTGAGATTCCAAACTTGTTCTAATGGTAGATGTCTTTCCAAAGAAGATCGTTGGGGAGACTCTTGCTGGTGGACGTATCAGGGCAACTTGAACTGTCAAAGTGAGATTGCAAACTCATTATGATGGTAGATGTCTTGCTGAAGGAGATCATCGGGGAGTCTCTTGCTGATGATGTGATCGGGGTGACTTGGTTCGTTGATGAGACTTTCTGATCTGATGTTGATAGTATTACTCTTGCTGATGGACCTGCTCCTAATGAATTTCGATGTGACTCTTGTCGATGTGCGCATTCTTGGTGTTCTTTGGGACATCGGGGATACTTGAGCTATTGGTATGATATCCCAGTTTTTCATTGATAGAATTGGTCATGTCAATGGTCCTGTGGTTGGGGAAACTTCGTCAAGTCTGAGCAATAGACCAATAGAAGGTTGTGGAGTGTGTGATGGTCAATGGACAGTTTGGCATTGGTGAGACACATTCTGTTTCCTCACCAATAAGTGATACATTTGAGAACCATTTGACCAAACGACTGTCCTACGTGGTTTGTCCTGAACCAATGAGTGAAGCAGAATGTGAACCGGTTGACAGTTGAACTGTTGTGACCATTCTCTTGTGGGAAATGAATAGACCACTTGTGAAAGAATAGTTCAGTTTTGAGAAATGATTGGTCGATTGAGTAGAGGATTGTTCTGAGTGTGTGAATTTCATTGTATGTTATAGAAGAGCATTGTAACAGTGATTTTTTGTACAAGGTTGATCAAGGAAATGTTGTTGCTATAAAATTGACATCTGAAAGTGAAGTTTGATCTATGTATGTAATTATGTTTACTGTAATACAAAGAGGCTTTACTTGGTGTGGTGGGTTTTTCTCCGGTAAGGGTTTTCCCATGTAAATCTGGTATCCAATTGTGTTTGTGTCTATTTATCAATTATGTTAGTCTTTTCATGTGTATCTTATTGAATTGTAATTGCAAAATTTAAAGTCATATCTACATTCTTCTCTAAGTTTTTGCATTAGGAGAGTTTGTTCCACACCTTAAGCTTTTCTTACAAGTGGTATCAAAACCTGGCCAGTTGTGCTATCCTTGTGGGTAGGTTGGGTTTTTTGTGTCAATTATGTTCAGTGGGAGTCCTATAGAAATCTGGTAATTTAAATTATAGATTAATATGGCAAGCACATCAGGAAATATTGAAATTGAGAAATTCAATGGTAGCAATTTTGAGTTGTGGAAACTCAAAATGGAAGATATGTTGGTTGATCATGATCTTTGGCTTGTTGTGTCTAGAACGAAACCTATAGGCATGAAGCAAGAGGATTGGGACCTCACAGATCAAAAATCAAAGTGGCTGATAAGGCTCTGTTTGGTAGATTTTGTTCTTCAAAATGTTCATGAAGAAAATAGTGCATCTTCTTTGTGGAAAAGACTGGGAGCTATTTATCAGGGCAAGTCCTTAGTGAATAATTTGTTCTTGAGGAAGAAGTTGTAATCTTTGAAAATGCAGAAAGGAGCATCTATTTTTTATCATTTGGATGCTTTTAGCATGCTAATTGCTCAGTTAGCATCTATGGGTGTGAAGATTGATGAAGATCATTGTATGCTATTGTTATGTTCTTTGCCAGATTCTTGGGATCACTTGGTGATGGCTATTGGGAGTACAACGTCCAATCTTAAGATGGAAGACATTGTTGCTTCTTTGTTATTAGAAGAGATGAGAAGAAAATCTTCTGAGATGGCGAAGGAGGATCTTGTTGTTTAAGTCAGATCAAAATAAAAAGGAAAGAAGAAGGACAAGAAGTCTAAATCGAAATCAAAATGGAGATCAAAGTCTCCTGGTAAGAAGTCCAAGGTGAAGTGTTGCAATTGTGGGAAGCCTGGTCATGTCTGAAAGGACTGCAAAGAGGAGAAAAAGAAAAAGAAGAATTCTTATGACAATGATTCTTCTCAGAGTGATGAAGATGCCTTCATTGTAGCCTTAGCAACTTAGGCATCAAATGATGTTCGACTGGTTGATTTTGTAGCATCTTTCCACATGACATCTCATAGAGACTGGTTCACTAAGTATGAAAAATACGATGGTGGAAGGGTGTATTTAGCAAGCAATTCATCTCTAGAAATAGTTGGTCATGGAAGCGTCTGAATTCAGTTCCCCAATGGAAGAATTAAGGGAATCAATGATGTAATGCATATAC
Source organism: Sequoia sempervirens (assembly GCA_007258455.2). Taxonomy (NCBI): domain Eukaryota; kingdom Viridiplantae; phylum Streptophyta; class Pinopsida; order Cupressales; family Cupressaceae; genus Sequoia; species Sequoia sempervirens. The sequence continues at coordinate 178,303 of VDFB02024545.1, read as the reverse complement.
CAGGTTTGGCTCAAAATTCACTTTCTGTTAGTAAGCTGAACGATATTAGAGTGCAAGTCACATTCTCTGTAAATGGTTGTAAAATGACTAGAGGCTCAATAGTGTTGGCTAGGGGTGCTCGTATTGGTACTTTGTATAAGTTGGACGCACTAGCTATTCAATGCAACAATGTCTCTGCAAAGTCATAAAAGGCTACTCGTGGAGAGGAGGAAAAATTTCCTGATAGTGCAAACTTTATGAAAGTTAAACTTCCAGCAGAAAAGACTATGATCTGGTGATGCAGGAGCATCCAGTGGTGTAAGGGCAATCTTGCATCACCCAAAAATAGTTAAATTTCAAGTTTCTCAATTTTTAGATTTTTTTTACATTTTTGGATACCCTTTTCATCATAATGAAATTCCCAATTTGTGTTTTTTATTTTCTATTCTTGGGTTGAAAGATATTACAATTTTAGTTTCCCAAATTTGCACCTGAAAATCTTCCGAGTTGGATTTGAGGCACTTAGAGCTCCCAGAATGGCCCCAAAACTTGCCAAAATTAGCATAGAAAATTTCAAGCATGTTCTTGACTTTGAGACCTTTCCAACGGTTCAAACGGTTCGTGAATCGAAGCCCCAGATCAAAAGTTATGGCCACAGGAAGTTGGCGCACTTTCTAGAAGATACAATTGCAAATGTTCTTTTGAAATTTGAACTTCAAGTTGTAATTTTTAGCGCCAAATTGCCTAAACTCAAATTTTAATGTTGTTTTGGCTCCAAACTAAAGAAAAGCTCTATTTATGGGCGGGTTTCTAATTTTTTGGATAACTTTTTGGGGAAAAATTTGCATATTGCGAAAGGGTTATTCTATAGCTTTCTATAACTTGCATGTGTTGTAGAACTTGGGGATTTGAGATCCTTTGCATGAAGCTCCATTTTGAATAATAAAATTATTCTCTATTTGTGGGTTATTTTCTGTCTTGAGGCATTCTTCATCAAGTAAGTATTATCGAGGCGGGTTTTCTTGAGCATGTGGACAAATCCACGATTGTGAAATGATTCGCACCGGACTGTGGTTGTGGCTTCGAGGTCAAGAAAGATGCCCCAAGAGTGATGCCTAGAAGGGCGTTAGTTATGCGGAGAGGTGGTTGGGAGTGCGAGATCTTTGGTGGAAGAGACACACTGGCAACCCTCCAGATAGATTGACGCGTTACAAGAGCAGTTGAGAAGAGGGTTAAACCTCGAGGGAGGAAAGTGAGGATGAAGGAGAGGAAGAAGGTTCAAATGTAGAAGAGGAAGAAGAAGCAATTGATCAAGACAAATGCGGCTAATAAGGGCCATTTCAAAGATCAGAAAAGACCCAAAGAGAAGTCCCAGTTATTCAGAAATTGAGACGGAAGAGTTGATCGACTAGATCAAAGAGCTAGAAGAATATTTTGAGTACGAGAAATAGAGGACCCAAATCGGGTTAAGTTTGTGAAAATGGCCCGAAGGGCCATGCGGTGTTGGTGGAAAGAGGTCCGTTGGGAGAAATCAAAGAGGAAAGTCAAGATCACTAGATGGGATACGCTGGTAGAAAGCTGAAGCCAGTTCATACGGTGGACTCTGAAGTTAAGATCTTTGGAAGAAATTGCAAGGGTTGAAAGCAAGAGCAGTTGAAAGTGAAGATTTTCACAAGATAATCATCGACGGGTCACACAAAGGCCAATAAAGAGGAGAAGGTAGCCCGTTACCTTAATGGGTTGCCACCGAGCATTAGGAGGAGTTAAGCCTAATCCAATGACCACCATTGAGGATGTGTATTAGTTTGCTTTTGAAGGTGGAAGAGAAGCTGAAAAAAGATTTGATGGCAAGCAAAAAGGACAAAGGAGGTCAAAGCGGAAGGGGCAATGGAAGACCTTCAGGAAGCTGAAATGATGATGAAAAGAAAAGTGAAGATGTGGGTACCAGCCGAAGCCAAAGGAATGACAACTTCTACCGCCCTCGTGATCAAAACAGTGGTGATCAAAGAGGTAGAGGACGAGGGAGATATGGACAAGGATCTAGAAGAGGTGGTTTCAAAGGAACGTGTTTCCAGTGTGGTGAAGAAGGGCATCGAGCCTATGAATGTCCACAATACCAAGGAAGGGCAGACAAAAGGCCAGAAGGTCGTGGAAGGGTTGCGCATGCAGATGAGGAGGCCCAATCTAAACATTCAGATGATGCTGAAAGGGGAGAAAACCTAGATTAGGAGAGCCCTAGTGACTGAAGAAAAGGAACCAAAACAAAGGAAGAATCTATTTTGCACAAGGTACAAGTGTGAAGGAAAATGTTGTGATGTCATTATTGACGGTGAGACCACTGATAATCTAGTATCAAAGGAGATGGTCACAAAGTTGAAGCTGAAGAGGGAAAGACACCCGCATCCGTATTGGATTGCCTGGTTGCAGAAAGACCACAAAGTTTTGGTCAATGAGCAGTGCCTGGTCAATGAGCAGTGCCTAGTAAAGTTCAAGATGGGAGCTACCATGATGAGGTACTCTATGATATCATTCCCATAGATGCATGTCACATGCTATTGGGGAGGCCGTGGCAGTTCGATAGGTGAGCTATACATGATGGCCATGCAAACACTTATTCCTTGACAAAGGATGGGGTTCGTCACAAGTTGAAACCCCTGAAGGAGACCAAAGAAAAGGTATGCAGCAGTGCTAGAATTTGTTATGTAGATGGAAGAAAAATTTTAGAAGGTATGAAGCATGAGCGTGTGTGTTATGCATTGATTCCTAGAGTGAGTAAGGAGGATAGTGAAAAGGTTCCAGAAGAAGTTTCTAGGATGTTGGATGAGTTTCAGGATATTGTTTTTGATAATGTACCTAAGGGTTTACCACCAACAAGGAAGATCAGTCATCAGATTGATTTGATTCCTGGAGCCAATTTGCCAAATGAAAATGAGGAGTTGAATATACAAGTTCAAGAGTTATTGAGAAATGGTTTGATACGGGAGAGTTTGAGTCCATGTGCATGTTGTGTAGTTTTGCACACACGCCCCACTTAGAGTGAGGACCCTCTTTGATGATGTCTTTGAGCTTTGGCTTTATTGAATTTGTCTTTTCGAGGTCTTGAGATGTTGGTCTTGCCTTGAGGTTTGAATTGGTTAAATTTGGGTTTTAATGAAAATTCGGGTTTTGACCTGGGTCCGGGATTTTCCAGCTCAACCGGATTTTTTGGGTCTTGGTTCATTGTCTGGTTACTACTGAATTATCTGAAATCCGGGTTTCTACTTGAATCTGGGATTTTCCAGCTTGGGCGGATTTTTCCGAATTGCATTAAAATACCAAACTTTGTTAAAACCCCAGTTTCTGCCATATCTGCGAAATTTGTGCGCATCCGGATTGTCCGTCGGGCTTGATTTTTTCTAAAATTCCATTCTGGGCTCGGGTTTCCGAATTTCCTTGACATGTCTTATCGCTTATTAATGCTTGAAGTACGTCTGCTCAAGTGAGGGTGTGGATGGATTTAAGGCCTTTTGGGCATCATTTTGATTTCATTATTCACTTGCTATTTGCTCTGGCATTTGAGATTCTTCATTTGAGGTTTTGATTGCTGAATTCGACCTGCTTGTGTGTGATTTGCTTGAGCGCTGGTTGAGTTTTTCATTGCTAGGGCACACTGTTTCTCAATCACTTCCCCGAGTTTGAACTTCATCCAGACCGATCCATGGTAAGTCATTGTTGGCCCCTCTGTTTGTCTGCACTTTGATTGAATCTTTCGAGTCGAGTGATGGTCACTTCAGGTCAGTCGTTGATTATTTTATGGTGTGCATTTGTCGAACTAGGGTTTGACCCACCTTTTCACTAGTTTTTATCACCTGCACTATGTATGCTTTCATTTATCAATCGAATGTTGGGTATACCCCTGTGGCAAGGTGTTTCGATTAGGGTCCTATCTTGTCAGCGCATAGTTTGTTATATATTGTGAGGTTAGGGTTTTGGTGTTTTTCCCAGATTTTCTAGGTTCGATGGATCCGTTGGGATCTTCATGTCTTGCATCTAGCTCAAACCCGCTCATATCTTGAGAGATCCCGGTGCTACTAGATTGATCTTTTCGAGGGGTGGTGTTTGAAACTTTGAGCTTACCTTGATTTTCATGGCGGAGGTCTGGTCATTAGATTTAGGGCATCATTGTTTCACCATGAGGATCGGTCATTTGTGGGTCTTGGAAATCCAAATTCATGTGCATTTGAAGTTTTGCTTATTGGCATCAATTTTGAGACCGTTTGAATCCAAATGGGGAAGTTTGCATGATCATCTGACAGATGGTTCACGCATTAACGATTATCGGGTTTCTGAGGTATCCGCAGAATTTCCACGCACCTGGGAAAATCCACGCACCTGGTTTTCCCAGTTTCTGCCAAGTTCGCGGAGTTCCGAAATTCTGAGCTGTCCGCAGAAATCCGACCTGTCCGGATTTTTCTGGTTTCTTGCCTGGTTCCATTTCCTTTCCGATTTTCGATGTTAGGGGTAATGGAGTAAATGCTAAATGTTGATTTCTTGCTGCTAATGGATGAATTTCATGATAATTACATAAATTTTTGTCTGTACTAACAATTTATTTGGTGAATGATGTCTTGGCAGCAGGAATCTGTCTGGGTCGGATTTCTCCAAATTCTGCCCTGACTGGATTTTTTCGGTTTACCTCATTTTCCCAAATTGCTTCATTTTTTTGGATTTTCAAAGATTGACAATTTGTGATGGATCTTGATTGCTTTATGTGGTTTTATGCTAATCCTCTGATTGGAATATGTATGATAATTGGGTGCTCATGAGGTTCTTTTGTGAATGCAGGCTGAATCAAGCAAAGCTGCTACAGGTAAGTCTAAAGGTGATATAGAGGGGTCCTCCATTTCAGAGGCAGAAAGATTTAGATTGGATACCAAGAGTCATCTGTCTAATAGAAAAACAACTTTCGTGTGGTCTGAGGTCTCTGACACCAATGTAGGGGCATGGAGATATGAGGAATTCAAGGCAATAATAGCTCAAAAAGATGTATCGGCCCTGACCAAGGGGATGATGAACTCTGGACTGGTCCATATGGCAGGATTCCCTCCTACAATCCAGTGCTATGAGTTGATACTAAAATGTGCATGGCAATATGATTTTGACACACAGAGGGTCGTTAGCACTGAAGGGAGAGTCTTGGAAAATTTCAATCCCGTTTCTATTTCCCAAGCTTTTGACATGCCGTATTTTCCATCTATGTGTGCCTTGAACATGGATTTGGCCACAACTTACTATGAGGATGAGCCCACCAAAGCCCAATAGATGATCAATTCCTGGTTGGAGAAACCAAAATCTCACTTTTTCAAACTTCCCAAGCAATTACACAGAGTCAAATTCAGATCAGACATATATGATGCAATCACACTATTAAGCAGAGTGGCCGGTTTGAAGAGTGCCGGAGTGTTGGAAAACTGGATGGTCCATGTGATCAACAAAATTGAACAAGGTATTAATTACCATTGGGCAGGACTTATTAGTGCAATTATTGATAGACAACTGAGAGATGTCCTAGAAACAAAGAAGTTTACCATGTCTTCCTATGTGATATATGTGTTGGCTAGATTCTACCCATATAGGGGTTTGAATCCACAGGGAACATTTGGACAAGATATAATTTATGATATATATCTAGAATTGCACCTAGGACACTGGGATTATAGAAGAGAAAATAATGCATTTACAATGTATATCACTAGGTTGCTCCAAAATGTAGAGCATGTAAGAATATCTGAAGGAGCTAAGGAGCTAATTAAGAAATATGGAGCTGGGTTCATACAGTTTCCTACCTTTTCCTACATCAGAATTGACGGATGTCAGATTGTTCCATATAGGTTGCCTAGGTATCCTACTGATCACATTGTGTTGTTGGAGGTTACAAGATAGATATGTGAGTTTGATGTTGTTGTTAAAAAGGCAAAGCATAAGACAGGGTTTGGTGGAGATTTCCCTCTGAGAATTGGCATAAGTGAAGTATGTCCTTCAATTCAATCAGCTCATGCATCGGGGGATGAACTAAGTACATATGGTTTCTCTTTTCACTCTAAAAGGGAAGATTTTGATATCAATGGTGAAGCACAAAAGAAGGCCACCAAAGAATACCATCACAACGATGACCTAGAAGATTACTGGGAAAATATCAAGGATGATTTTGAGGCAAGGAAGAAAAGGTACTCTAGGCTTCCGGTTGATGTGATTAGGTTGTACAATGTCAAGTTAATCCCTGACCAGTTAGAGGATGACGCAAATCTAGTGCAAGATCATGCATATGAGTCTGTCAAGGATAGATCAATTGGAGAGGTAAATTGGGCTGAAAATGAGGTAACTGAATTGGAAGACCTAATGGCCCCTGTCATGAAGTTTTCCAAATCATGGTTGAAGCACAAAGTTTGGGAATTGGAGAGTGAGAAGGTACCTTGTACCTTCAATTTAATGGGAAATCTGAATCCTTTGTCCACCTTAGAAGAATCCAGGGAAGATAATCCCATAGTGAAAACTAAAGTCATCTCACCCTTCAAAATTAAAGTAAGAGGCCCTAAGGAAAGTGAGCCAGAACAGAAAAGGAAACCAAAGGGAAAGAAGAGAAGCTGAACTTTGAAGATAGGAAAGTCTTCTGAAGAGGAGGAATTTGAAAAAGCAGAAGAAGAGGACGCTCCTCCATAGCCAAAGAAGACAAGGACAACTAGGGTTTCAAAGAGAAAAGGTCAAGAGACTTCTAAAGATGAGACTCTGGTGTTTGATGTAGAAAGCTCGGGAGAGAAGACCAGAGTTTACTCAAAGAGATCAAGGACTCCATCTCCTAAGGAGGCTGTGCAAAATATGGATCCTCTTCCAAAGGCACCAGGTGTTGAGCAACCTAAGGCTACTTCCCCTTCACCAAGTTTACCTGAGCAGACAGCCCATCAAGAGCAAGAGACTAGTGGAGAGACAGAGCCATTCAAGGAAGGAGAACTCTTTGGTGCAGCAGTTGAGCTTGAGGTTGAAGATGTAGAAAGGCACCCTTCTCCACTAGTGCAATATGAGGATTCTCTGGCAAGGAGCAAAGGTAATGGATCACCCGAGAAGGAGGATGCCCCTGTTAGAACCCCATCACTTGTGCAAGAAGAAGGGCCTGAATTGGGTAACCAAGGAGAGTAGTCTCCCAGAAAAGAGAAGGATGAAACAACAAAACAACATGAAAAGGTAAAGATAGATGAAATCCGGATGGATCCTGTTGTCCCGGATTGGTTGGATAAAGAAATTACAAGAAAGAAACAAGTCATCATTGAGGACACCCCCTTGATTGGGATGAGATGTTGGCCAAGATTGGCAAAGGTAAGAAGAAGAAGATGGCTAAGGTAGTTTCAAGGATAGAAAGAGATGAAGCAAGTAACAGGGTCATTCATGTTGCCACCCCTACTGTAGATAAAACTAAAGAAGTCACTGGAAAAGATTACAATGTGCAAACCATTAATCTTGGACCGGCCTCTATGGAACAGGATATTGAGGAGTATGAAGGGTCCAGTGTAGTAATAATTGGAAGATTAAGGAAGGAGACACAGTCCAAACATGAGCTTAAAAGGGAAAATGAAAGGCTTAAGAAATGTCTAGAAGATGTGATGAAGCCTTTGCAATCTCTTCACCCATCTTCTTCTGTTGCGGCTGGTTTCCTGCCCAAAGAAACTATTTCTGAAATTGAAAGGATGAAAGCTTCTACCCAAACTGCAATGGATTGGTTGAAAGATGTACAAGTGAAAGGAGATGATGTAATAAAGGAAATCCTTTCGACCGGAAAGGATGCAGTAAGAGGCAAGGACTTGTTAGAACATGTTCTATCTCAAGACAAGGAGGATATCGACCTTCTATTGCAGAAATGTAAAGTGATTATGGAATATGGTAAAGATCAGTTGGCTGCAGATGGAATCCTTCCTTCATCCAGACTTAATGAGCCATGGGAATGGTTCAAGGCCTTACAAATTTGACAGAAAGCCATTAGGAAGATCCACAAATGAAAGAAGCAGATAGATGGTGATCTGACTGGAGTTTATGATGGATGTATTGCATTTTTTGAGATAGTGACTGGCAGGAGGAAGATTTCTCCTAAGTATCTGAGCCTAGAACAATTGAGAGAATGGTGGCATGATGTTTATGCTTCGGATTCTGAAAATGTAATAACAGGGCACCAATTGGATGATGTAGCAACTTACTTGGCTGTGATGGATAAGTACCAAGCACACAAAGATAATTGGGATAAAATTGTTAAATAGTCAAAAGAAGAGATTGGCTCCATCGAATGTCGGCTTAAGATTTTTCCTTTGCCACCTGTTGCCGAGTTGGATAAATTATTTTTAAGGGTTCAGGATCAGAACAAGGATAAGGGAGGCGACAATTAATGCCAATTTTTAGATTTGTGCCTCCCTATTATTATAGGGCATGTGTTGATTTGGGCTGCATCAGGGAATGTGTTTGGGCCGACCTTGATGATGAATCAGCATTTAATGTGTGCCTTATTTTGAAATTCCTAAGGCCAACTTGTTTTGGCTGTTTTATTTTGTAAATGTTTGGCTGGGCCGCCATGTTTTGAGAATTTCCTATAAAGGGCATTCTTGCCTCATTGTAAGGTTAGCTAGAAAGATAATAGAGACAAGCTAGATTAGAAAAGAGCTAGAGCATTTTGTAGTAGAGATAATAGTTAGTTTCTTAAAGCAAATATTGTAATAGAATAGTGGAATTGTTGCAGCATTGTGGTGATCTAATACAATTGAAGGCATTGTGGTTTTCCTGGTGAAATCTCTTGTGTTAGTTTACCTTGCATGGTTCCTGTTGTTTCATCTTTCAAATTTCTTAAAGATTTAGGATTTAGTGTTTAGAGTTGGATTAGTTTGGTGAATGATGTTCATGATTTCATAGTTGGAATGTTTGTAGCAATCTTTGGTTTACAATCCTAGTAACTATCTGATTGTAGTAGGCTGGTGAAGTCAACCTAGACGATATATCTATTTTATGCTTAGTTTGATTGTGGATGAATGTCTATGATTTAAAAATCTATATACCTTAGAAGATTGCACCATTCTTGTGATATTGCACTGTGGGTTGAGCAAGAATTGGTTATTTGAGATTGGTCCATTTCGGATATCTGTCATTTGCATTGTTTATCCTAGAAATAGTTTAGGTTTCATTACTTCTCTTTGCACCCTTATGTTTTGTTGTTTCTTTATCATTTGGTTAGATTTAGGATTTAAGATCATTATATTGCAAGATCTGATAAATTGGAAAGATACAGTCTGCTTGTAGTAAGGTCCAATTGTGATTACCAACACTTCACATTTTATCTGAGTTGTTTATGTCATGACCTGACACCTGAGAGACCTTGGGGTGATTTTTAATAACTTACTGTTAAAAATTACCTTTCAAGAGAGATAAAATATTGCATTGTGTCTGAGTTGTTGCTATGCAGAAAACACCATCAATAGATTGGCGCTAGAAGGAGGGCCTGAATGAGCACACTGGATCGTTTCTTGAATGTTATTTCTCCTGAGAGGTATAGAAGAAGTACCAGATCCACCCCAGGAGAAGAAGATTTATAGGAATTACAGTTCCTCTCTAGGTCAAGGAGGACTCAAGAAAGGGGAGAATCATCATCACCAATCCCTTCACCTGTATCACCTGCATCTTCACTTCCCAAAGTTGAGGCTATACCCATCCCTGAGGTAGTTCCCATTCAACAACCCCAACCTATCATTAACCAACCACAACCACCACCCCCACTTTTTCCAATGGGCTTCCTGGCCAATAATCCATCTCCCTTGTTTTTCCATGCCTACAATGCTATGCCCAAAAACCTTGAGCACTTCTATTCAAAATTCCATGTTAATGACCCAAACATGATTGCAGAGGAGCATATCAGGATCTTCCAAACCTGTCTCAAGGACAGAGGGATTGTTCATGAGGATATTGCCTATAGGTTGTTTCCTTATTCACTAGGAGAAGAAGCCTTTTACTGGTACAATCACCTCCCATCTGGCTCAATTCTTAACTAGAATGATTTTTGAAACTGCCTTTTTATAGAAGTTCAGAATACCTATCAGTGCCAATGAATTGTATCTGCAATTCACTAGAGTCAAGAGAGAGGTTAATGAACCAATATCCAGTTTCAATAATAGGTTTCACCGTGCATACACTAGACTTCAAGACCCGTATGTTTTAGATAACAATACAGCCCTGGGAGTCTATTACGAAGCCTTGGACAACCTTATGACCACCTTTCTGAATTGGAGACCTAACCCTCCAGCTAGCTTAACTGATGCCTATACAGAAGTTGTCAAGCTTAGCACAGATCTAAGGAAACATTTGACTAGACCATTGCCTTCTTTAGGACCAGTTGCACATCCCAATCAGGTTCAGGCAGTAAATCAGGCACTCACTAATCATACTCCAATCATGAATTTAGTGCCTCAATTACCATTAGTGCCACATCCTGGTCTCCCCATGAGCCAGGTCTCCCCTATGATGAATTTTCCCCAGCAGCAGGTTAACCAGCCTATGTATCAGCCGCAACCAACTAGCTTCTCTGCTTATTTGTAGAATTCTGAAGTGTTGCATCAATCAATAGGATCTTCTACAATGCCTGTTCCTCCTTAGAGTAATCTGAGCCAAATTCCTTATGGAGATCCAAATAAGGAAAGGATTGATGAAATGGATGAACAGATAAAGAAGCTAAACCTAGAGGTGACCTACTTAAGGAATCAAAACAGTCAATTACAAGCTACTCAAAAGAATATACAATCCAGCCAGAATAAGAAATTTCCACAAGGGTATAATTTTGACAAGGGACAGCGTAATGAGAGAGGATTTGACAATGACAGGGGATATAATCAGGATAGGAGTTACAACAATGACAGAGGGTTTGGTAATGATAGAAGACAAAATTTCGATAGAGGACAAGTTAGTGGATCAAGATTTGATAAGAGGCAATCACAGGGACAGAGCAGGACCTGGAATACAGGACCTAATAATGGAGGAGTTCCTACTCCATTGGATCAACCTGTCAACCAATCTGTGAATTAGCCAGTCAATCAAGACAAGCCTCCCAGTGGTGTATATTTGGCTGAAACTGCCCTATTAGGATGGTGTAGACTCTATAAGACAAGCTAGCATTCAGAGTTAGAATGTCTAGAGTTCCAAACTACGGCCTCCATTTTCTAGTATGCAGTGAAGAATAATGCAAATGGGTAGGATATTGTTCCCTCCACCCCTTATGACTCCCCTATGCTAGTATTAAATCACGCTCCCTTCCCAGCAAGTGGAGAAAATATTTCAGAAGAAGAATCTAATTCCCAAGAAGATAAGACAGATCAAATCTGCAATGGAGATGAGGTGGCTCAGTTATTCAAAGAGGAAGCAATAAATGATAATGGCCCCCTTGATAGTGAAGAAGTTTATGTTGAAGAAGTACAGATGTTCCAGAGGCAGGGTAAAGGATATGATTTAAGAGATATGCCCCATAGGCGCCCACAAGCTGGGGGACCTTTCACCACCTCTATTCCTCCTAATAATTTCAACATCCCTCCAGATCCCAATGCTAGTAATAATCTATCTTTTCCATATGTTTCTAGGCAGTACCTTGCAAAGGAAGGACAAGCTCAAACTGACTCATAGAAAGAGAAAATTGTTCAAGTAAAGATAAGGTGGAGGAATCTTCCAGGGAGGTCCCTACGAATCTAAGTGAGGAGCAAATGGCTTCATATGTCACTGAGGAGTTTAAGAAATTAAAGGTAAATCTTTCAACATTTGAGTTATTGAGGTTCCTTGCAATTAGGAAGGAAGTTCTAGGTACTTATGATGCACACCCAGTGTCCCTGGATAAATCTCCTAGTCATGATATCAGCAAGATTTCTAGCTCTCAGCCTGTGAAGACACAAAACCAGGCCCATGGTTGGACTAATTTGCCCCCAGGAGATAAAGGAAAGGAGAAGGACAAAACTCAAGTGGCCCAGGTAGATACTCAGCCAACTTTGTTCCAAAGGAAGATAGAGACCCCACCATTTCTGATTTCTGTGTGCATATTTGGTAAGAATCTACATAATTGTTTATTGGATTCTGGTGCTTCTACTAATGTGATGCCATTCAGAGTATGTAGAGCCTTAGGGATTACACCTACTGACTCCCAGAAGAAGGTAACCCAGCTAGATAGAACTGAAGTAAATGTGGTGGGAGAATTAAACATGATTCACATGCAGGTAGCCTTTGACCCAAGGATTCAATAGGTTATCAATATTCAGGTGGCTGATATCCCTGATGCATATGGCCTGATTATGGGAAGATATTTTACTAAGGCCTTAAATAGATATGTCTCTACTGATCACTCTTATATGTGGCTCCCCTGAAAAGGGGTACCAAATCAGATCCAGATTGAAAGAGAACCAAGGATGAAATACATGATTACGGAGTACCAAAATACTTCAAATGAAGTTATGATATCGGAAGTAGGCATGGGAAATTATATGCTGTTAACTCCATATGAGGAGTCAGACTCAGAGGAAGTATTGATGTTACATATGATATCTATGGATGTGGAGACAGAATCAATTGAGGAAGAGAAAGAATATGAAGATAATCAGATCAGCCTATTAGACAGTTTCCAAGAATTCATTAAATATTGTGTTGAAGATCAAGTTCACTTGGGCAAGATGACAAGCTTTGAAGAATTACTCTTACCAAATTGGTGTAGAGTTCATAATTCTTCCCATTTAGAGTCGGAGTGTTACTTATGCCAGACAGCAGTAGAACGAGTACAGAAATGCCTAAATCCAACCTTGGCAGTTGAAATAGATATACAAAACCCTCAGAAAGAATATCAAGAAAAGAAACCTATGTTGTCTGAGGAACCATCTAGCACTGATAAGCCAAAGAGGACTACCACTGCTGAATGCTAGACTCTCGGATTTGATGGATCCAAATCCAAGCATGGAGCTGGGGTAGGATTTGAATTGATCAACCCAAAAGGTAAAAACTTCTTTGCATCCCATAGACTTCAATTTCACTGTACTAATAATATAGTAGAATATGAGGTGTTAATTCATAGACTTCTTATGGCACTCAAGAAAAAGGTTAAGATTCTGCAAGTTTTTGGTGATTATGAGTTAGTAATTAAGCAAGTAAGGAAACAATATTCATGCCACGATAGGAGAATGACTAATTATAGGCATAGAGTATGGGACCTCATTGAGGAATTTGATGCCTTCAATATTCAACTTATACCACGGTAGAAAAATCAAACTGTAGATTCTCTGGCCTAGGCAGCAAGCACTCTACAACCTTTATCTTTGTCAGGTTTGAAGAAGTTTATTGTAGAATTGACCCCTGTGCCATCGGTTCTAGATAATGTTACTAACTTTCAGGTATTTGAAGATGACAAACACATTCTAGATTTTATCACAAACACAGACATTTTTGCCTCTCAAATCATTGATGGAATAAAACTCCAAGAAGCAGAACTAGATTTGGAGGGAGTGGTGAATTTGAAGTCTAATACTATTCCAAGGGGGATGGTACAGTTGGAGCGAATTTTTGATATGGATAAGATCAGAGATCCGAAACAAGAGTCAAAGAAAGAATCTATCAATGGATAGTGTGATACCTACAATCTGGGAACTGAGGACAATGCAAAGAACATTTTCATTGGTAAAGTATGCACTCCAGAAGAAAGACAAGGAATAATTGAAGCCTTGCATAGCTTTCTGGATATAGTAGCCTAGAGTTATGAGGACTTGAAGACCTATGATACATCAATCATAACTCACACTATACCTCTGAAGTCAGGTGCCAAACCTTTCAGATAGAGACAAAGACCTATCAACGCATTACTGGAACCACTTATACAGAAAGAAGTTCAGAAATTACTATCGGCCTGAATTATATTTCCTGTCAGGCATTCAACATGAGTGGCTAACCTAGTTCCAATAAGGAAAAAGAATGGAGAAATTAGACTGCGTTGATTTTAGGAACTTAAACAGATCATCAGAAAAGGACAACTATCCAGTCCCTTCATTGGATGAAGTACTTCAAGTGGTTAATGGATCTCAGATGATGTCCTTTTTGGATGGTTATTCAGGGTACAATCAAGTAATGGTTCAGTACGAAGACAGGCATAAGACTACTTTCACAACTAAATGGGGTACCTTTGCTTATAGGAGGATTCCTTTTGGACTCATTAACGCAGGGGCTACTTTTCAAAAGGCTATGGATATTGCCTTCAAGGACATTATAGGCAAATACATCATTATTTATATGGATAATCTGACTGTCTTTTCAAAAAATAGAGGAGATCACATCTCTGATTTATGCAAAGTGTTTCAAAGGTGCAGGGAATTTGGCATTTCCCTTAATCCTAAAAAGTGTATTTTCGGCATGACAGAAGGAAAGTTGCTAAGACATGTCATATCTAAAAAAGGAATTGCTATTGATCCAGAAAGGGTGGAAGCCATACTGAAGATTCAACTACCTGCTAGCAAAAAAGAGATGAAGTCTTTCTTTGGCAAGATCAACTTCGTTATAAAATTCATTACTGGATTTGTTGAAATAGTGAAGCCATTGAACGCTATGTTGAAGCAAGACGCTAAGATTGAATGGACTATGGAAGCAAATGAGGCATTTGCAAAAATCAAAAGAGCCATTGTTGATGCCTCAGTATTGGTAAGTCCTAATTACAGTAAGCCCTTCTATATCTATTTATTTGCTTCAGACCATTCATGTGCAGGAATGCTGACTCAAAAGTCTAATGAGGGAAATGAGCATCCCATTACTTTTATGAATGCACCATGAAAAGATGCTGAGTTGAAATATCCAAGTGTAGAAAAGCAGGCATATGCTCTGGTTAGAGTAGTGAAGAAATTCAGACATTATATCCTCAGGAATAAAGTTTATGCAATTGTCCCAGACCCCACAGTCAAGTTACTTTTGATGCATAATGAGTTAGGAGAGCGTAGAGCTAAGTGGGTGACAATGCTACAGGAGTACGATATTGAGATCCAACCCATGAAGTTGGTAAGAGGACAGGGACTTACTCAGACTATGGCTGAAATGGGGCCTAAATTGACTGTCCAAAACTATAACATTGAGGAAGTTTCCCCAGATGGTTGGTATAATGACATAGTTTATTACTTGCTAAACCAATGATCTCTAGGCCGTCTTAATGTTGTTCAAAGGAGAGCTCTGTGATTAAAGAGTAACGATTTCATACTAAAGGGAGCTATTTTGTACAAGAAAAATCATGAAGGCATTTATTTGAGGTGTCTTGGGAAATAGGAAGCTGAAAGGGTGATAAATGAATTTCACAAAAAGTATGGCACTGGCCATGGTTCTGCGATTGCCATAGCAAATCAGATCTTAAGGGCTGGGTATTACTGGCCCACGTTGTTCAAAGACGTCCACCATCATGTCAAGACCTGTCACACCTGCCAGACCGTAGCAATAAGGGAAAGGTATGCAGCACTTCCACTTCAATTGGTCACTGAGGTAAGGCCTTTTTCCCAATGGGGTATGGATTTCATAGGCCCTATCAACCCACCATCTTCTGCAGGACACAGGTACATACTAACTATTACTGATTATTTCACAAGATAGACTAAGGCTTTCGCTTGTAGACAATGTACATCTGAGGTAGTAATTGATTTTCTAGAATCTGCTATTATTAATAAATTTAGATGCCCTATTTCTGTTGTCTATGATAATGGTCCTACTTTCACCTCTTTAAAATTTTTAAATTGGGCTTTTGATCATGGCATTATTGTAAAGTTTGTGTCCAATTATTATCCCTAAAGTAATGGCTTAGAAGAGTCCTCCAATAAGAACTTATTGACTGTTATCCGTAAGCTGTTGTAGAGGAACCCAAAAGACTGGCATACCCAGCTTCGGTTTGCCCTCTAGGCAGATCGTACGAGGCTCAAATCATCCATTGGAACATCTCCCTATCACTTAATGTATGGTTTGGAGCCAGTATTCCCCATTCAACTCAAGATTCCAACCCTACAATTCATTAATGAGTTTTATGACGAGGGGGATAGGAGGGAGGCTAGGTTGACAGAACTATTGCACCTTGAGGAGAAGCGAGACAATGTCCTTGAGAACTTTGCCAAACATTAGGGGGTCGTTAAGAGGTGGTTCGACAGAAGGGCCAGGGTCAAAGCCTTTAGGATTTCTGACCTTGTGTTATACTAGGATAAACCTCATGATCGAAAAGGGGACCATGGGAAGTTTGAAAAACTATGGCTTGGTCCATATCAGATTGCTGAAATACTTAGAGATAATGCCTTCCATCTAAAGACTCTCACGGGAGAAGATATTCCACTGCCTATCAATGGGCAGTATCTGAAACATTATTTCTAGTGCTGAGCTGTTTTTAGCTCCCTGCTTTGTATATAGTTAGTCTAGGTTGCTTTTTCTTGGTTTGTTTTGGTTAGAGTAGGTTTGCTTAGGTTTGTTTGTTTTGGTTTGTGTTGCTCTTGCTCTTGGTTCCTTCTCTTTTGGGGATCCCTTATGGTATTTGTATGATAGTGGTGACAAAGTAGGTGTGATGTTCTTGGTATTTCCCTTACAAACTCTAATCATCTTTCTAGAACATTATGGTATGAATTCTCTATCCAATGTCACTTATCTTTGTGCTCAGGCAAAGGGTCTTCTAGTTAGATCGAACCATAATACATTAGGGTCTCATATTTTCAAATATTAAAGATACCTAAAGTTGCAAAAGGTCCTTATGAAGTTTGAACAGGTGAAAAATCCTTTTTCTACTCTAGTGCCACTGTGGTTCTCATCCCTAAGTGTGAACTTCATTGTTCACAGGTTGAAGTGAAAGCAGTGAAAAGACAAGCAGTATCAAAATATATATATATATATATATATTGAAAATTAAAATTTTTGAATTCAATTCATTAGGGGAATTTGAATATCTTTACCAGGGCTATGGACGCCTGGCTGACAGTAGAGCTATGTTCAGGAGGATCATATTGATAACCTCGTCGGGGCTATGGATGCCTGACTAGCAGCAAGGCTCTATCCAGGTTACTTTTAGAGTATGAATCTTTATGTAACTTGTTCAGACCAAGTTTGGTTCCTATTGCAGCTAACAGAATGTAATGAATTCATATGCACACACTTTCACCCTGGTGTAGGAAAGTTTGAGTGACTGGGGGTCCTTTGTTTTAACCAGAGGTGGTGGTCGGGTAGCTGAGTTGAAACCATAAGTTCTGGGTTCTTGATTCCAGTTTGTCATCGAAATGCCCAGGAGCATTTCCCCAGCGGAGTCACCATTTATTGTGTAGTTTTGCACACATGCCCCACTTAGAGTGAGGACGCTCTTTGACGATGTCTTTGACCTTTGGTTTTATTGAATTTGTCTTTTCGAGGTCTTGAGATGTTGGTCTTGCTGACTTTGGTCTTGCCTTGAGGTTTAAATTGGTTAAATTTGGGTTTTAATGAAAATCTAGGTTTTGACCTGGGTCCGAGATTTTCTAGCTCAGGTGGATTTTTCGGGTCCTAGTTCATTGTCTGGTTATTGCTAAATTATCCGAAATCTGGTTTCTGCTTGAATCCAGGATTTTCTGACTCGGGCAGATTTTCCCGAACTGCGTTAAAATCCTGAACTTTGTTAAAACCCCAGTGTAACACCAAATAAAGGCTTGCACAATAGAAAACAAGGGATCATTAGAAGCACACATGCATACAATATTAAATCTACAATGCAAATTCATTAGTTAAGCAACAAATAACATAGGAAAGATAAAATGTAAACAAAACTAGAACAATCTCACCAATTTCAAACGTATTTCCATGATTCATCTTGATTGCCCTTCTCCATTTTGCTTGTGTAGTATAATTGCCCTTAGATTTGTAGGTTCATGCAAGTATAGCTTAAGATAGTGATTAGCAAAATATTGAAGATTCAAGACATAGTGCTCTCAAAAGTCATAAGATTTCGCGAGAGATTGGAATGAAGAATGACAAATCAATTTATAGAAAATTGATTATTCGAACGACAGGTCAAGATTGAAAGATCAATAGACGGTTGAGATCGACAGATTAGACATGCATTCCGATAATTGATAGTAGTGACATGAGTGATACAAACTAGAAATAGAGTTAAAGATTAAATAAATGATTTAATCTTCAGTTCAGTATTCAAAAATAGAAGAAATATCTTTGCATGACAAAGATGAAGATTGATTATAACGACTCTCTGTTCGAATGCATGCACGAGGTTTAATTAATTAAATAAGAATATTTAATTAATCTACATGTACACGCAAATAAGTTAGAACTAGACGATTGAATGATCTGATGAAGAGATTACTCGAGACAGCCACTCAGACATCAAATGAAGAGTTAATTGAACGATTAAAATAGATGTTGAGTCGAGTAAACATGAATACTTAGATAACTCACATAATTATCTAAAATATAGAGGAATTTATTTAATTATAGTTGAAATATGATAAAGATAAATTAAATAATTATTTATTTAATTTAACAAGAAGAATAAGGTTAATTAGTAACATAATTAAATAAAAAGCATTTATTTAATTAATCAGATAGAATAAAGAAAAGTGTGAATTAATTAAATAATTAAGATTATTTAATCAATAGAAGAAATAATGTTAAGATGAATTAATTAAATAATTAAGATTATTTAATTATGACCATGAAGAATATGAATTACGAAGAATATGGAAGTCGTAGACTTAAACCAGATTTTGGTGTCTACATTTACCCCTCTTTGATACAATGTCATTTCGGTGTTGTGTCAAAGAAAAATTGATAAAAACATGCCCCAGTAATGTTCCATATTAGAATAGGTGAAGGTATGCCCCCTCGGAAAAATTGACAAATTTTCAAAAGGTGCAGAAAAATTTGTAAATGCTCCCGATTAGTCCATAGGATAGGTAGAAATGCAGTGGAGAGGATGGAATGGAGTTCAGAAATGGGAGGGATGGGTACGGGATGATGAAAAATGGAAGTGTACATGGCCAGTAGGATAGTAATGCCACCTAAGCCCTAGGTATATATTGGAATAGGGTTGAAAAACTATTCATTTGCTCCCACCTAGCTTAGAAATTTGAAAATTTGCTCTGACTTTCTAGCGAGGATGTCTCCAGTTCCAACCACTCACCATTGCGTATACAGGATTTGGGCATTCCAGAGACCAGCCGACGCGGACCCCCCGGTATGGACCTAAAACTTGCCTTTTGAAATTTTTCATTTTCATGCATTTTAATGCATTTATGGCAGATTTTGTATATGCGTCACTTTAGTTAGGAGCCACATATGCATGTGCGAATGACGCATGTGTATGCGAAAAACCGCACTTGTAATTTAATGCCGGTCGGTTAGAATAGGTTTTCTGCGGTTAACCGCATTTGTTGATTTCTGCAACGCATTTGATTATTTTGAATCGCATTTGTATTAGAATAGCCGCATGTGTAAATTTAGAAACGCATGTGAATTTTTTGCACCGCATATTTTATTTTGCAACGCATATGACTTTTGTGTGACGCATGTGGTTTTATGAGATGCATTTGCAATGTAATGATGCATATGAAATTTATGAACCGCATGTGTTGAAAAGCGACGCATATGAAAAAGAATGACACATGTGTAAAAGAACGACACATTTGCATTTCATGTAGTATAATCATGTTGCACTATAATAGATAATTGAGGCTAACATGAGGCATGTATAATGTTGTTGCAGGTTGTATTAGACACGATATACACACAGGAGTCTAGACCCACCACCTTCCGATTCAGAGACAACTTGCGGCCACCCGAGCGACAGACTCTATGGCATTTGAGTTTGTTGTATGTGACCGATATGCCCTACATTCAGGCAAATCGGGGATTATTGATAGCATTATGTGAGAGGTGGCACTCAGAGACATCATCTTTCCACCTACCGACTGGAGAGGCGACAGTGACATTAGAGGATGTGTATAGGATACTTAGACTACCGATTAGAGGCACATGGGTGGTCTATGATACTTAGAGGAGGGTCACCGAGATGTGCAGATATTACCCCCATGCCGACATTAGATAGCTAGGGGTTGATGACTATGAGATTAGGTGGCAGGTGTTGGCCCAGAGATATAGACAGTTGGACTGTCTAGTAGCGACATTGATAGGCGGTATAGTATAGCCTGACCGTCGAGGCCATGGGTTTCCTATGGGATGGGGGGAGATGTTAGTGGGCATGCTCGAGCGGCGAGTTGTATATGCCTAGGGTTCCTGTTTACTTGGGATGTTGTACTTCCACCTACATGACATTGCCTATAGAGAGGCACAGTCGATGAGCTGTGGTACCATGCTCCTGATGGTATTGGCATGGGAGCATATCGCTATTTTCAGACCACCTATTATAGTAGACCTACTCATGGAGCTCCATACACCTTTCGTTATGTGGGGGCGACCACACAGCATCATATTGGAGACACAGGCTACTTCAGACACGCTATAGATACGATGCAAGAGTGTACACGGAGACCATACCTTGGCTACGAGGTGTGGTCAGATGAGGGAAAGCACTTGCCATTTTGTCGACAGGCACAGTACTTGGTGGGACAGACAGTGTCCCATGTACATATTATAGAGCGACAGTTGCCAGACCGGGTTTTGAGACAGTTTGGAGAGATACAGGATGTGCCTCGAGGGAGAGCAGAGTTTGCTAGGTCCTCACGAGAGGTCCCATTATGGGGGCCAGAGATTCCAGTGGCTACGGCAGAGGCAGAGATTGATGGACTACAAGCACTTCCATGGGGTTGGAGGGACGGACCAGTAGACCCAAGGACCATGCCAGAGTACGATCAGTGGTGGGTAGCACATAGGCCGATCCCCTTGACAGACCCAGATCAGCCAGCACCGGTAGAGCAGCGTGGGACAGGTCTTAGAGGCAGATGAGGTAGAGGGAGAGGCCGAGGAGACAGAGGAGGCCATGGTGATGGAGGGGATGATGGCAGAGGTGGATGGTGTGGAGGCAGGAGAGGGAGGCGTGGTTGGCAGGGACGAGGACCAGCCTTGTCACCGATCCGGGAGGAGGGAGGAGAAGAGGAGGATGTGGCTATGTTAGATGTGGCCAGAGGCAGAGAGGAGGATGTAGCCAGAGGTGGTGAGGAGGCACAGTCGAAAGAGGCAGTCATACTAGATATCCCAGAGATCTCGGCAGAGGGGGAGGCAGGCAGAGAGGAAGCAGAGATTGATGCTTTGGGGCTGTTAGGTGCCTACAAGGAGTATGATGATGAGGATGTTTACGAGAGGGAGATTTGAGATTAGATCCTGGAGGAGTTGGATGAGGAGGAGGATGGGAGAAACAGGGCCCAATAGGATGAGACAGAGGTAGAGGAACCCGACACAGATATATTACGAGCCCAGGTTGCCTCCTTGGAGGAGCAGATGAGAGTATTGATGGCTGAGAGGGATGCCTATCAGATGGAGAGGGACAGAGCCTTGATGGATAGGGATCATACCATAGCCCGACAGCAGGAGACTGAGCAGAGGTTCATAGAGCTCAAAGCACTGTGCACAGGGCCATCAGTTGTGTTTGCCAGAGAGTTGGTCAGAGCTGGAGAGAGAGAGAGAGAGAGATACTACTAGGAACTATATGAGGCAGAGGTTCCCCCAGAGAGACGGGCTCCTATTTTTTTAGTGGCACATAGTAGCAAGTCCCAGACCAGGAATCACACATGGACAGTGAGCACAGAGGGAGTGGATCAGCCACGTAGAGCAGGGCCATATGACAGACCTCCTTCAGTGCAGAGATCCTTAGGTTCACATCATCATTCCCCCACACACTCCCGGCATGATGGCAGTGGCAGCTCAGGATAGGGGTACCATTTATTGAGACACTATATTTTAATCTTATAGCCTGTGGGCTTCCATGTATTATTGTTACATTATGACATTGTAATGTGACACATTTGAGTGATATATATATATGATTTTGGTAGCGATTCTCATGATATGCATTTCTATTTATTGATCATGCAGTCTTTATTTATACATGTGATGTTTATATGATATACCTATGTGATGGATGAGTATATGTATTTTATGATGTTTATGCAGCTAATGAAATAATGTTGATTCTATGTGATGTATGCAATTTATGATTATGGGATGCAATATGATGTGAATATGTATGATGGATACTACATGTATGTTATATAGATGTAATGTGATGCATGTATTTAAAGTTGCTTTGTACATGGAATGCTTATAATATCTATTATTTGATGAGTATCTATTATGTCATGATGAGCTAGATGTGAACTATGCCTATATGTATGAATGTTTCTAACATGTATGTTGATGCAGGATGATGTATAATGTTTTGTCACAGGACTCCATCACAATGCAAGGAAGAAGAACTGTTAGTGTGGAAAGATAGATCGACAAAGAATGAAAGATAGAAGATAAATGTTAGTATTTGGAATCTTCGATATATTGCCATATCACAAAAGGTATTGCACTTTATCATCATTGGGCGGGACTAATAAAAATGGAGAAAAACACCATGATATGACATAGATCAAGGTGTGCAAGGTCATCCACTTGCTAATAACAGACAGTCGCAGACAAGGATTGTCCTTAATTCATACTAAGGACACAAGTTGCCTCAGTTGTTTTGTCAGGACAAACCACAGACAACAAACAAAGTAAAAGATGGGTCATGAGACGCCATTGGTCCTCTAAATCCTTCATGGGACATCCTTGAGGAAACTAGTAACATGACTCAAAATCAAATTAAAAAAGATAGTCGACAGACAGCAGTCAAAAAAAATAGAATTCTGATACGTTGTTGCTTCTCTAAATCCTTCATGGGACATCCTTGAGAAAGCTAGTAACATGAATCCCAGTTATCAATTCAAGATAAATGATAAGATAAATAAGCCATAAAGTCAAAAATCCAGTAAAATATTTTCCAAAACTTGATCTGTTTGTTTGATTTGTTTGATTGATAAAAGGACTGATTGATAGAGCCTAGTTGCAGGAGATACACATACTGGATAAGACTATGAGTCTGGTTTCAATGTTATGACTATCTGTATAAGGCATGACAAAGCCTGGTTTCAGAAAGACATGTATCGTATAAGACGTTGAGTCAGATGTCGTTGATGTGAGAACCTGTGTAAGGCTATTGTTTGATTGTTTGACCTTGTCAATTATGCAGGAATGACTCATCCTGAATAAGACATAGGTTGATTGTCTGGCCTTGTCGATTATGCAGGAAGGACTCATCCTAAATAAGACATAGGTTGACTGTCTAACCTTATCGATTATGCAGGAAGGACTCATCCTGAATAAGACATAGGTTGACTATTTTGATAATGTCTTTCCAAGGACACATCTTGTAGCAGACTATAGTTGATCTGTGTTGATTGTTTTGTTTGGCAAGTTGTTTGATTTGACTTAGAGACTTTGCTAACTTGTTCACCAGATTAATGCATGACTTGAGACGGTGCATGGAAAAATAACTGCATGTGATGAAAAACCCTAAAGGATTGACCTAGTGTGGCCTCGGGGGCTCATCGATTGATGGCCTTGCCTACGTTGTACACGCAGAGACCTCGTAGTTCGACTTGACTACGACCGACAAGACTGACTACAAATAGAAGATGTGTGTGTGAAAGTGAAAGCGACGAACCCTAATGGACTGACCTAGTGTAGCCTCAGGGGCTCATCGATTGATGGCCTTCCCTACATTATACATGCAGAGACCTCGTAGTTTGACACAACCAAACGACCTTGTCATATAGACATATGGATTGAATCAAGACTTTATACAGAAAAATATAAATAGACTGACCTAATGCCTCGGGGGCACATCGACAGATGGCCTTTCCTACATCCAGTCACAGAGGCAACGTAGTTTGACAAACGACAAAGACTGACAAGTGCGACTGACTCTGACTCTATTTTTGGATTTTTCAAAATGTTTTGATTTTTTTTGTCTTTTCGAAGTTTTTTGATGTTTTTGTGTTTTCTCTAGTCATTTTGGGATGTTTGTGGATTTTCCATGGTTTGACGTCTTCAACATAGCCAATGTAAGAACCAATATGACACATGTCAAGTGTTTTCCCCCAGTCAAGTATAAGACCAATTGACTATGAATAGGGTAAAATGGAGGATATGAAAAACACTCGATGTCAATCGTTCCAAGTTCTAGGAAAGACTACCACTTATTAGGAATGGTATATACAAGCGATGGATACAAAAGATAAGGGATATGTACAGGGATAGGTAGTATGTACAGGGTAGCGGAATATGTACAGGATAGTGGACTATGTACAAGAATAAGGACTATATACATGAATAATGGATTATAGACAATGATAAGGACTATGTATAGAATAATAGTAGACAAAGCGGCAGAGTTAACTACACATGGCGCCTGTTTGCCAGGTTTTCACCATGGTACTTATCCAAAGCGCCACCGAAGTGGTTTTCACTATTAGACGAATGATTTGTCTTTACTATTTTCCAGATTATCTAATTTGTTTTTTTTTTTTTTTGGTGTTACCAAGACGCTTGTTTGCCAGGTTTTCACCTTAATAAGGATTTTTTTTTGTGATTTTATGATTTTTTTTGTATTTTTTGCTAATTAAGACAGAGGATCCCAGAAGCTATGCGTAGAACTTCTTCAAATGCATACTATTGATTGGTGAGGACAATGGTTCTCCTTTAGGAGTAGAGAGTTGGTATGCCCCTGATCCAAAAGCTTCTATAACAACATAAGGTCCTAACCAGTTAGGTTCAAACTTCCCTGGTTTTTCTCTTTCTGCTTGATTCTTTGGGTTCTCCATTAAAACCAGGTCACCAATGTCAAAGTTTCTATTTAACACCTTCCTGTTATAGCTACGACAAAGGCGATTCTGATATGCTTGAAGATGGTCAAGTGCCTTCTATCTATGCTCATCTAGGAATTCTAGCTCATGAAGTCTTGATACTCGATATTCTTCATCATCAATGTGGCCTTTCAGGGATACCCTTAGGGAAGGAATCTCAACCTCAATAGGCAGAATAGCTTCAGAACCGAATACAAGTGAATATGGTGTAGCACTAGTGGGAGTGCGAATACTTGTGCGATAAGCCCATAAGGTAGGGTTAAGCTATAAATGCCAGTCACGACCAGCATCATTGACAGTCTTCTTAAGGATTCTAATGATGGTCTTGTTAGATGCCTCTGCTTGGCCATTACCTTGTGGGTAGTATGGAGTAGAGAAGTGATGTTGGATATGAAACTCTTCACACAGATGGCGAACTTCTTGGTTCTTAAATGGGCAGCCATTATCAGTGATTATGGACTGAGGGACACCATATCGACAGATGATATAGTTCAGGATAAATCTAGAAATATGTGTACTGGTAATGTATGTCATAGGAATGGCTTCAATCCACTTCGTAAATTACTCAGTGGCAGTAATAATGAACTTATGTCCATTAGATGATGTAGGGTGGATCTTACCTATGAGGTTGAGTCCCCATTAGGCGAAGGGCCATGGTGACGTGATAGGACAGAGCTCCTGTGCTGGGGCATTTATCAAGTCTCCATGAACTTGGCATTGGCGGCATTTGGTTACAAAGACATATGAGTCCTTTTCCATAGTAGGCTAGTAATAACCCAGTCTCATAATCTTTTTAGCTAAGGTAGGACTGCTAGAATGGGAACCACATATACCCTCATGCACCCCATGCAAGGTTGCTTGTGCTTCAGTAGAATCAAGGCATCTCAGTAGGGCATTATCTAAGGCACGTCTATATAGGGTGTCTCCGACGATGGTGTATTTGGCTGACTTACAGAGGAATGTCCTACGTTGGTTATTTGATAGGCCAGTGGGTATGACTTCGGCATGAAGGTAATCATAGATTTCTTTGTACCATGGGGAATCAGGACCAACAATGTCACACACCATTTCAGAATCTGGGATATCGTAGGCTGGGACCAAAAGTTGTTCTACCAAGAACTCAAATTTAGACACGTTGTCAAGAATGTCAAGAAGTGATGCAATTGTGGCCATCGCGTCAGCTACCCTATTTAAAACACAAGGCACTTGATGAAATTCGACTTTGTCAAAGTACTCCTTAAAGCTATCAACCATACGTTTGTATGGATCAAGTTTCTCATCCTTAGTCTCATAATCATCATTTACCTGTCTGATTACTAATTGAGAATCCCCATATACTTGTAAAATTTTAATTTTCCACTTGACTGCCATGCATAACCCTGTCACTAGAGCTTCATACTCTGCTATGTTATTAGTGCATGGGAATGCAATCCTGAATGACTTAGGGATGGAATCACCCTGTGGTGTGATAAACAGTATCCCAGCCCCTGAACCATGATTTGTATGTGAGCCATCAAAGTACAGCTTCCATATTATGTTTGTGTCAATTGTGAATATGAACTCATCAGGAAAGTCTACAACTAAGGGATGATCTGCCTGTGTGGGTGCATTAGCTAACTGATTAGCAATAAGCTATCCTTTGATAGCCTTTCTTTCTACATACTGGATATCATACTCACTAAGTATCATAACCCATTTCGCTAGTCGCCCTATTAATGCTGCCTTGCTGAGAAGATATTTCAGAGGATCTATTTTAGCAATCAACATTTTTTGATGGTTTAGCATGTAGTGCCTCAGTTTTTGGGTAGCAAATAATACTGCAAGACAGGCCTGTTCAATGTTACTGTAGTTGAGCTCATAGCCTACTAAAGTCTGACTGATATAATAGACTGCCCTTTCATGACCTTCATCATCATTATGTGCAAGCAATGCTCCGAGTGATGAATGAGTTGCTGTAATATAAAGAATCAATGGTCTTCCTTTAATAGGTGGCATTAAGATAGGTGGTGTAAGTAAATATTCTTTAATCAGTTGAAAAGCCTCTTGACATCTAGCTGTCCATGCAAAGGGTACCCCTTTCTTAAGTAAATGTTGAAAAGGATGTGTCTTGTCTGCTAGCTGTACTATAAATCGTCTGATGGATTGCAACCTTCCCTATAATTTCCTTAGTTGACTGAGATTGGTGGGTGGTGGCATGTCCATGATTGCTTTCACCTTAGCAGGGTCCACTTCAATGCCTCATCTAGAAATAATATAACCTAACAGCTTTCCTGACTTGACTCCAAACACACATTTCTTTGGATTAAGTCTCACTTTATACTTCTCTAGCCTCTGAAATATCTTGTCTAAAACCTACAAATGTTCTGCCCTTGTCTTAGATTTTGCAATAAGGTCATCGACATAATCCTCCATAAGAGTATGTACTAGATCATGAAAGATAGTAGTTATGGCATGCTGATAGGTTGCTATGGCATTCTTGAGTCCAAAGGGCATGACATTCTAGCAATAAGTTCCCCAAGGACAGGTGAAAGCCATCTTGTGTTGGTCTTCAGTTGCAATTCTGATCTGGTTATATCCTGAGAATCCATCCATAAGGGACAACATTTCATATCCTACTATCATGTCAACTATCATGTCTATGTTAGGCAAAGGAAAGTCATCCTTAGGACAGGCTTTGTTGATATCTCTAAAATCAGTGCAGATGCGGATGCCCCCAGCTAGTTTAGTGATTGGTACGAGATTGGAAATCCAATATGCATAGTCGATAGATCTGATGAAACCAACATCTAAGAGTTTCTTGAGTTCTGCCTTGACTAATAAAGCAATTTGTGGGTGCATTTTTCTCAATTTTTGTTTCACTGGTTTGGCACTTGGTTGTAAGGGAAAATGATGCAGCACAAGGTTAGGATCCAACCCTAGCATATCTGCATATGACCAAGCAAAATTTATCTATCTTTGTGCAAAGAAGTTATGAAACTCAGGCTGCTCTTCTGTTGTCAATGATGCTACAAAATAAACCAGTCGAGGATTGTCCTTGGTACCTATGTTGACTTCTACTGATTCTTCCATGAGCATGGGTGATTTTTCCTGTGCAATGGGGAGAATGTTCAAACCTCCATCCTTAGGTGCCTCAGAGAGGTTTTCACCTTCGAATGCGTTCTTTCTTTTTACTTTTTCATTGTCTAAAGGTGCATTTCGATTTTCACCTAAAGACTCATCCTTTTTATCTTGTTTACTCTTTTTCTCATTTTTGCGACTGGAGGGTTGAACAGATTCCCAAAAATATGCTTTGTTGTCCAAGTCAATGGTAAAACCAGCCTTATGATCCCCATTAGGTATGCCTTCTCATAATCCCAGGAACTCAGCAATTTCTTCGTCATTCTCAAAAGTGTCTAAAACAGGTGCATCTTGTTGATCCCAATCGATGAGTTGGGGATAAACTAAGGGCATGTCATCGTCAGAGTTATCAAAGTCTAATGGGGTCAAGGTAAAGATTGAATTATTCATGTGGTTACAAAAGTCTTGTACCAGGTCCTTTTTGCTCTTAGGTTTAGGTCTAGGTGGATGAATAGGTGGGCCTAATGCCAAGGTTTGACTATCAGAAACAGGTGGCTCAGGTTGCCAAGAGGTAGGATCAAGTGATTCCCAATAGTAGTGTTTAAACCATTCCTCTTTTGTCATTTTCTTTGGTGGACAGGAATTCAAGGGATTTGGTGAAGAACTTAGCATCAAGTCAAGTTCTCCAAATAATTTGTCAAGGTCCATGGAAGAAGTAGAGGATAGCAATTCCCACTCATAATCATTAGAATCGGGGGAGTCACAATGATGTTGGTCTACTGGTTCGTGAGATGTCTTAATATCTTCTGAAGCATGTACTTCCTCAAGTAAGGGTAACAGAGTACTAGGAACGCCAATCTGAATCGGTTGAAACCCTAGCCCTACTCCTTTTGGCCACTGAGAAACAAATATTGGTTCAATTCTGCCATCTTGGTTTAAGCCTAAACCACTTTTTCCATCATATCCTTTGCTTTGCATGATTTTGAAACCCTTTCCATATAGGCTTGTAGGAATATGAGCAAGTAAAAGGGGTTCCTTATTATCTTCCTTATACAGCCAGGAAGTGACATCTTCTGCATCTATAGCCTCTTTGCTTAATTCACCCCATTTAGTGAAAGTTGTTGTGGGAGGAACATGTATAGTGATCATAGACTATACCCTACCTGTTGGAGGTAAACCATATGACTTAGGAGGAACCAAATGGCTAACACAAGAAGAAGTCTTCATGTAATATTCTCCACAACCCTTGTCTTGGATCTCAACCCTAGGAGTGGCAGGGAGTGAGGGTGAAACAGATGTTCGAGTGAGTGTGGATGGGTCAACATAAGAAGATGGATTAGATGATGAAGCCTCTTGGTTCACTGGTACTTGACATTGGGGGATCTCTTTTAGATTGGTGCAGTACTGGAAAGGATCAGGATCACCATCTATAGTTATTTTTGAGCCATTGTAAGGGAATTTAAGACACTGATGATACGTAGAAGGGACTGCCTTCATGGCATGAATCCATGGTCTATCGAGTAGAAGGTTATAAGGAAGGGTGAGATCCAAGACCTAGAATTTTGTCTCCATCACCGCAGGACCAATTCTGATAGGAAGTGTTACCACCCCCTTGGATTTGTGTTCCTCATCATCATAAGCTTTTATGACAATACTTTTGGTCATGTCTAGGCATGCTTCTGAGATACCTAATGCCTTAATCAGTTTTAAAGTGCATAGATTTAACCCTGCTCCTCTGTCTTCTAAAACTCTTCTAACCTTGGTGTCATCAACGAGGACTTCTAGGTGTAAAGGGTCATTATGGTTCATCTTTTCAGTGGCATAGTCTTGTTCAGAAAATGTGGCATGGTGATTATTGGTCAAGTAGCCCACCATTTCCTAGAAATGATTGACATCTAGATCATTAGGGACCGTGGTATTCTGTAAAGCTTTATCAAGGATAGATCGATGCTCAGGAGAAATACGCAACAATTCCAAGATTGAAATTTGGGTTGGGGTCTTCCCCAATTGGTCAAGTAAGTTATATTGTAACTTGGAAGGTTGGGGTGTTTGCTGTGATGGAGGGCCTTGGATAGTGAACTTAGTATGATGAGTATTGACTGCACATTCAGGATTAGCATTGATAGTAATGGTATTGATGTTTTCATTAGCAGCGCGAAGGCAATGAATGATTTTGCCACTATCATAATCATGTTTGATACTTGCATAATTGGCTGACATATTGGTCTTAGTACTCGAACTAGGGACAGTTCCTTTCCCATGGTCATGTAGTGGGTCTAAAAAGACTTGATGATCAGTGTTCGATGTCTTTTGTTTTTGTCCACTAACTTCAATAATTCTCCTTTCAACAAGATCCTGTATGATATTCTTCAATTGTCGACAGTTTTGTAAGTTATGCCCCTTAGTCCTATGATAGTCACAAAAGGCATTGTCATCCCACCAAACTGGTTTAAACTATCCTAGATCGTATTATCATGGTTCTTGCAGCTGTATGAGGTTATGTTGTAGCAATTGTTTGAACACCGACTCAATGGGTTCCCCTAAGGGAGTGAACTCATGTTTTTGAAATCTTCTCGGTTGTGGATGTTGAGTATTTTGGACCATGCTAGGAGGTTGATTGACAGCATTAAGCGTGTTGGAAAAATTATGAGGTCCTTGTAACGTGAGGAGGGGTCCCGACTGTAGCATTTTAACATCAACCACCCCATCATTGGTGACATTTTTGTTGCGAGACCAAAATCTATTTCTATCAGTGGGGGTGTTTTGTACGATTGGGTTTCTATTGGACGTTGATGTCTTGAGTTCACCCTTTTCAATGAGGTCCTTCTCTATTATCACCACTTTTTCCACTAATTCCAAGAAAGATGTACAACAATGTACCCTTAGGTTACTCCTGAGTTTCACATGAAGGTTTTCTTGAAACATTGTAACTTTTTGTTTTTCGGGTATCTCGACGAGACACCGACTAGCTATAGTCCTCCATCTCTGGAAGAAAGTGATGAATGTTTCCCCTTCATCTTGCATTGTGTGACACAAAGTTGCTATGTTTATCTCATGATCTATGTTGAAGGTGAATTGTTCCACAAATTTCTCAACCAGTTCACCCCAAGATCTAATGCCAGAATCTAGACCCAAAAACCATTCTAGTGCAATTCCTACAAGACTTCTTGGAAACAGCCTCATAAGATATGTGGGATCATAAGCGACATCTATACATATGGTAGAAAATTCCCTTATATGTTCTATTGGATTTCGTTTGCCATTGTACTTTGGGAGATTCGGTATGACATATCCGTGAGGGAAAGGGGTCATATACAATGATCTATCAAAAGGGAATGGGCATATGTCCTTTGGAGAAAATGATTTCCTAGTTGACACTGACATGTTATCCATTTGGGTTTGCAATGCCTACATTTGTGTTTGTAAGACGTCAACTTGGGTCAAAGATGTGCTAGGAGGATTATGCGGATCCAGGTATGTATTCTAAAATCCAAAGCCTTGTGATGGGTTTCGATTAAATGTTGACATGTGAGGTGGATTTGGACTTGGAATGTTAGTAAACGTGCTCTGGTTAGGAATCAACATAAATTGGTGTTGACCTGAGATCTGTGTAAACGGATTCTTAGTACCACTTTGGACAAAAGGATTCTAATTTGGAATCCATGTAAATTGGTTTTGACTTGGAATCTGTGTGGACAGATTCTGACTACCAATTTGTGACAAAGGATTTTGATTCAGAATTGATGTAAATTGGTTTTGACTTGGTATATGTGTGGATGGATTGTGCCTACCAATTTGTGAAAAGGGATTCTGATTCAGAATTGATGTAAGTGGATTTTGTGCACCAGTTTGGGAGAATAGATTCTGACTCAAAAACTGTGTGAATGGATTCTAATTGCCATATTGGAAGGAGGGAATGCCCCCTGTTTGTGTAATTCGTGGTATAGTACTAGTGACTTGAGCACTAGGTATGGCAATTGACTGTGGTATGGTACTCATGATACTAGCATTGGGTGTAGTCGTTGACTGTGAACTGGTGGTACCAACATAAGGTGTGGAGGCTAAGGTTTTAGACCTTTTATTCCCAACAAGAGGACTGAAGGGAGTAGATGATGAAGCCCCTGTAGTGAAATTAAATCCCAATGTCATGCTAGATGTACCAAATGGGGACGTATGGACTGTCATACTCTTTGTAGACATGCTAGATGGCATAGTCGTGCTGACCTGAGGTATAGTAGTACTAGCAGTTGTAGCATTTGTCCTTTATGTATGTTGAGTTTGTAAGGTACTGATATCAAATCTTGGAGGTAAAGTAGCACCTTTAGCTAGCAATTTTCCTAAAAACCATTGATGATCATTCGCTAGGTACTCATCTACAAAAGAGGCAAACTCAGGGTCCTATGTGGCAGCCTCTATGTCCTTTACTACAATATGTCCTTGAGTGTTTCTAGTGGTGAATTTGTCTAATAGAGTCTTATGAGGTTTTGAAGAAAATGGATTGATGAACTCGTTTGGGTTCGACATGTTTTCTCTCTCTCTTCTCTTAGACCTAGTTTCAACCATGTAAGACAAGCTCAATATGCGGGATATGCAAGACTATATCTATGAACAGTATGACTCTAGTCTATGTTTTGGGATTTTCATATGCAAAATAAGGAATATCCTAGGATGACACTAGTCTAGACTCTAAAGATGCAAAGTCTAAGCAAGACCCTAAAGTGATCAATTATATAAACCTTAAGACGAAGGGACCAACTACCTAAAGTCTAATCAAGGTGTCAATTTAGTGAAGTCAAGGAACCAATGTAGGATGAGGATCAAAGACAAGTTGAGTTTCCTAACTAGACTGATGAGCTAGGATGACTCTCTGTAGGACAAAGTATAAGATGATAAGACTAGGTTCAATGACAAATTTTGTTGACATTATGACTTTTCTAGAGTATAGATGGTGGACTACTCCTAAAGTTTGTAAAAGTGACCTTTCTAGAAGTCTAATGCAAGGTGATGTGTACCCTAAGATGAAGCTAAAATCTAACTGAAAACAACTATGGTAACAACTAAATGACCCTAAGGTATGCAAAATTGAGCAAATCATTTCAGGTTTATGTTTCAAAGACTAGTTGTGTGAAGACAACTGAAACTGGTATAACCGTGTTGACTGGATAGTGACTGTGAATTCTGCTTTTCTGATAATCAGACAGATGCATCGTAGGATTTAACAGATGCAGTTCAAGTTCAACAGTTGTGGTCTAAACTGACAGATGCGACTCAAAATTTACCAGATGCGACTTAGAATATAATGCATGCAGTTTTTCCAAAGCAAATGCGATCCAAACAGATAGATGTGACCCAATCCTAACAGATGTGACTGACAATTACAGATGTGACTCAAAAATTAATAGATGTGACTCAAAATTTAACAGATGTGACTCTAAAAATTAGATGCAAGTTTCTGGTGAACAGTTGCGACTCTCTGTGAATTTTCAGTGACATGAAATTTAAGCTGACTCCATTTTCTGTGATCAAATTCTGACAATCAAAGACAATCGTAAGACAAAGTGTTTTCAGTTTCAATTTTGGACTCAAAGAATGTTTAAAGTGATAACATAAAAGCACATCCTAATAGGCCAAAGGCCTAGGGTGTGTATACCTTGTATAGCCCACCTATTATACCCCAGATTGGTGATGAACACCTTTCCTTCTCGAGAGCGGATAGCTTAGGAATTTGGTGGCATTGGATCCCCTCCATGGCTCATTAACGTCTTTTGAGCACACCAATTCTGAATTCTTTGGGCAATGACCTCCCAAGAATTGCTATCTCTACTCAAGGGGATCAGTAGTGAGTATCTTCGGGCATGATACTGTACCCTACACTATACCAAGCAACGGCCAGAAATAGGTTGGTCTCTAAAAACAAAAGGTATTTAATTTGGGCATTCCGTTCATGGGGTGTGATCCATACAGTGCGAGTCCCCTTTTGGATCCATCTCGTCGGAACCACACTCGTGATTCTTAGGGTTTCCCCAAGAATCCACTTTTATATATCGGCTGGAAGTCCCTCGGGTTCAGGGTGCTACCGGTCTGAGTCGTCCTGGGGTGAGTACTTTTTCCCACCAGAACAGGCCCAAGTTCTAGAGTTGGTAACTATTTCTCTTACACCCAGGATCGCATGGATGTGCAAGGGGAGAGGATACTTTGATGTACCAAGTTGTAAGGGTGACCAAAATTGTGCTTTTGCACCAAACACAGTAGACACTTGTTAATTTTAACCAAATGAAAGATTTTCTAAGCTACCAAACAATCTGTTTCAAAATTAACTAGGGTCTTCGACAAGTGTCCTGCAAAAAAACTTGTTAGTAATTTTCAATATTGTCTTCGTCAATCATCCTGCAAAATCTTGTTAACTCCAAATGGCCACACACTGAAAATCAGATATCAGTAACACGAAAATCAATTGAAAATTCCAGATTGCCGGAAACAGAAATAAAATTTTACCAATCAATTGCGTCGCGGTATTACCAGTCAGATGCATCATTTTTTATTCAGTTGCGGCTTGAAAAATCAATTGTGATTCAGGAACATACAGATGCGGTGTTTCCTTTGTCAGATGTGGTTCAAGAAGTCAATTGCGGTTTAGGAAGCCTCAAATGCATCGTTCCATACGAAAAATCTGCAAAAACAAAAATTAAAAGATCTACGGATTCGTGAAGATGGTGTCTTCACGTCGGGTTCACCAAATGTAACGCCAAATAAAAGCTTGCACAATAGAAAAAAAGGGATCATTAGAAGCACACATGCATACAATATTAAATCTACAATGCAAATTCATTCATTAAGCAACAAAGAACATAGGAAAGATAAAACGTAAACAAAACTAGAACAATCTCACTAATTTTGAACGTATTTCCATGATTCATCTTGATTGCCCTTCTCCATTTTGCTTGTGCAGTATAATTGCCCTCAAATTTGTAAGTTCGTGCAAGTATAGTTTAAGATAGTGATTAGTAAAATATCGAAGATTCAAGACATAGTGCTCTCAAAAGTCATAAGATTTTGCGAGATTGGAATGAAGAATGATAAATCAATTTATAGAAAATTGATTATTCGAACAACAGGTCAAGATTGAAAGATCAACAGACGGTTGAGATCAACAGTTTAGACATGCATTCCGATAATTGACAGTAGTGAAATGAGTGATACAAACTAGAAATAGAGTTAAAGATTAAATAAATGATTTAATCTTCAGTTCGGTATTCAAAAATAGAAGAAATATCTTTGCATGACAAAGATGAAGATTGATTATAACGATTCTCTGTTCGAATGCATGCACAAGGTTTAATTAATTAAATAAGAATATTTAATTAATCCACATGTATACGCAAATAAGTTAGAACTGGACGATTGAATGATCTGACAAAGAGATTACTCGAGACAGCCACTCAGACATCAAATGAAGAGTTAACTGAACAATTAAAATAGATGTTGAGTCGAGTAAACATGAATACTTAGATAACTCACATAATTATCTAAAATATAGAGGAATGTGTTAAAATAGAATTAATGAATTAAATAATTCATTTAATTCAAGACCCGATATTTGAAGAATAATTAAATAAATAATATTTATTTAATTAAGTGATGAAGGGATTTAAATGAATAATTAAATAAATAAAATAATTTATTTAATTATAGTTGAAATATGATAAAGATAAATTAAATAATGATTTATTTAATTTAACAAGAAGAATAAGGTTAATTAGTAACATAATTAAATAAAAAACATTTGTTTAATTAATCAGATAGAATAAAGAAAAGTGTGAATTAATTAAATAATTAAGATTATTTAATTACTAGAAGAAATAAAAGAAGATGAATTAATTAAATAATTAAGATTATTTAATCAATAGAAGAAATAATGTTAAGATGAATTAATTAAATAATTAAGATTATTTAATTATGACCATGAAGAATACGAATTACGAAGAATATGGAAGTCGCAGACTTAAACCAGATTTCGGTGTGTACACCCAGTTTCTGCCATATCCATGGAATTCGTGCTCATTCGGATTGTCTGTCAGGCATGATTTTTTTGAAATTCCGTTCTGGGCTCGAGTTTCTGGATTTCCTTGACATGTCTTGTCGCTCATTAATGCTCGAAGTACATATGCTCAGGTGAGGGTGCAGATGGATTTATGGCCTTTTGGGCATCATTTTGATTTCATTATTCACTTACTATTTTCTCTGGCATTTGAGATTCTTCATTTGAGGTTTTGATTGCTGAATTCGAGCTTCTTGTGTGTGATTTTCTTGAGCGTTGGTTGAGTTTTTCATCACTAGGGCACACTATTTCTCAATCACTTCCCCAAGTTTGAGCTTCATCCAGACCGATCCATGGTAAGTCATTGCTGGCCCCTCTGTTTGTCTACACTTTGATTGAATCTTTTGAGTCGAGTGATGGTCACTTCAGGTCAGTCTTTGATTATTTTATGGTGTGCATTTGTCGAACTAGTGTTTGACCCACCTTTTCACTGGTTTTTGTCACCCGCACTATGTATGCTTTCATTTATCAATCGAATGTTGGGTATACCCCTGTGGCAAGGTGTTTCGATTAGGATCCTGTCTTGTCAGCGCATAGTTTGTTATATATTGTGAGGTTAAGGTTTTGGTGTTTTGCCCAGATTTGCTAGGTTTGATGGATCAGTTGGGATCTTCATGTCTTGCATCTAGCTCAAACCCGCTCATATCTTGAGAGATCCCGGTGCTACTAGATTGATCTTTTTGAGGGGTAGTGTTTGAAACTTTGAGCTTACATTGATTTTCATGGTGGAGGTCTGGTCATTAGATTTAGGGCATCATTGTTTCACTATGAGGATCAGTCATTTGTGGGTCTTGGAAATCCAAATTCATGTGCATTTGAAGTTTTGCTTATTAGCATCAATTTTGAGACCGTTTGAATCCAAATAGGGAAGTTTGCATGATCATCTGACGGATGGTTCACGCGTTAACGATTGTCGGGTTTCCGAGGTGTCCACGGAATTTCCGCACACCCCAATTTTCCCAGTTTCTGCCAAGTCCACAGAGTTCTGGAATTCTGAGCTATCCGCAGAAATCTGGCCTGTCCGGATTTTTTCAGTTTCTTGCGTGTTTCCATTTCCTTTCTGATTTTCGATGTTAGGGGTAATGGAGTAAATGCTAAATGGTGATTTATTGCTGCTAATGGATGAATTTCATGATAATTACATAAATTTTTGTTTGTACTAATGATTTATTTGGCTAATGATGTCTTGGCATCAGGAATCCATCTAGGTCGGATTTCTTCGAATTCCGCCCCGACTGGATTTTCCTGGTTTACCTCATTTTCCAGGATTGCTTCATTTTTTTGGATTTTCAAAGATTGACAATTTGTGATGGATTTTGATTGCTTTATGTGGTTTTATGCTAATCCTCTAATTGGAATATGTATGATAATTGGGTGCTCATGAAGTTCTTTTGTGAATGTAGGCTGAATCAAGCAAAGCTATTGCAGGAAAGTCTAAAGGTGATACGAAGGGGTCCTCCATTTCAGAGGCAAAAATATTGAGATTGGATACCAAGAGTTAGCTGCCTGAAGGAAAAATAGCTTCCGTGTGGTCTGAGGTCTCTGACACCAATGTAGGGGCATGGAGATATGAGGAATTAAAGGTAAGAATAGCTCAGAAAGATGTATCAGCCCTAACCAAGGGGATGATGAACTCTGGACTGGTCCATGTGGCAGGATTTCCTCCTACAATCCAGTGCTATGAGTTGATACTAGAATGTGCACGGCAATATGATTTTGACACACAAAGGGTCGTTAGCACTGAAGGGAGAGTCTTGGCAAATTTCAATCCCGTTTCTATTGCCTAAGCTTTTGACATGCCGGATTTTCCATCTATGTGTGCCTTGAACATGGATTTGGCCAAAACTTACTATGAGGATGAGCCCACCAAAGCCCAGCAGATGATCAATTCCTGGTTGGAGAAACCAAAATCTCACTTTTCCAAACTGTCCAAGCAATTACACAGAGTCAAATTCAGATCAGACATATATGATGCATTCACACTATTGAGCAGAGTGGACAGTTTGAAGAGTGTCAGAGTGTTGGAAAACTGGATGGTCCATGTGATCAACAAAATTGAACAAGGTATTAATTACCATTGGGCAGGACTTATCAGTGCAATGATTGATAGACAACTGAGAGATGTCCTAGAAACAAAGAAGTTTACCATGTCTTCTTATGTGATATATGTGTTGGCTAGATTCTACCCATATAGGGGTTTGAATCCAAAGGCAAAATTTGGACAAGATATAGTTTATGATATATATCCAGAATTGCGCATAGGACACCAGGATTATAGAAGAGCAAACGATGCATTTACAATGTATATCACTAGGTTTCTCCAAAATGCAGAGCATGTAAGAATATCCAATGGAGCTAAGGAGCTAATTAAGAAATATGGAGCTTGGTTCATACAGTTTCCTACCTTTTCCTACATCAGAATTGGCGGATGTCAGATTGCTCCATACAGGTTGCCTAGGCATCCTACTGATCACATTGTGTTGTTGGAGGTTACAAGATAGATATGTGAGTTTGATGCTATTGTTAAAAAGGCAAAGCATAAGACAGGGTTTGGTGGAGATTTCCCTCTGAGAATTGGCATAAGTGAAGTCTGTCCTTCAATTCAATCAGCTTATGCATCAGGGGATGAACTAAGTACATATGGTTTCTCTTTTCACTCTAAAAGGGAAGATTTTGATATCACTAATGAAGCGCAGAAGAAGGCCACCAAAGAATACCATCACAAGGATGACCTAGAAGATTACTGGGAAAATATCAAGGATGATTTTGAGGCAAGGAAGAAAAGGTACTCCAGGCTTCCGGTTGATGTGATTAGGTTGTACAATGTCAAGTTAATCCCTGACCAATTAGAGGATGACGGGAATCTGGTGCAAGATCATGCATATGAGTCTGTCAAGGATAGATCAATTGGAGAGGTAAATTGGGCTGAAAATGAGGTAACTGAATTGGAAGACCTAATGGCCCTGTCATGAAGCTTACCAAATCGTGGTTGAAGCACAAAGTTTGGGAACTGGAGAGTGAGAAGGTACCTTGTACCTCCAATTTAATGGGAAATCTAAATCCTTTGTCCACCTCAAAAGAATCCAAGGAAGGTGATCCCACAGGGAAAACTAAAGTTAGCTCACCCTTCAAAATTAAAGTCAGAGGCCCTAAGGAAAGTGAGCCAGAATAGAAAAGGAAACCAAAGGGAAAGAAGAGAAGACAAACTTTGATGATAGGCAAGTCTTTTGAAGAGGAGGAATTTGAAAAAGCAGAAGAAGAGGACGCTCCTCCACAGCCAAAGAAGACAAGGACAACTAGGGTTTCAAAGAGAAAAGGTCAAGAGACTTCCAAAGATGAGACTCTGGTGGTTGATGTAGAAAGCTCGGGAGAGAATACCAGAGTTTACTCAAGGAGATCAAGGACTCCATCTCCTAAGGAGGCTGTGCAAAAGATGGATCCTCTTCCAAAGGCACTAGTTGTGGGCAACCTAAGGCTACTTCCCCTTCACCAAGTTTACCCGAGCAGACAGCCCATCAAGAGCAAGAGACTAGTGGAGAGACAGAGCCATTCAAGGAAGGAGAACTCTTTGGTACAGCAGCTGAGCTTGAGGTTGAAGATGTAGAAAGGCACCCTTCTCCACTAGTGCAATATGAGGATTCTCCGGCAAGCAGCAAAGGTAACAGATCACCTGAGAAGGAGGATGCCCCTGTTAGAACCCCATCACCTATGCAAGAAGAAGGGCCAAAAAGTGGGTAACCAAGGTGAGCAGTCTCCCAAAAAAGAGAAGGATGAAACAACAAAACAACATGAAAAGGTAAAGACAGATGAAATCCGGGTGGATCCTGTTGTCCCAGATTGGTTGGATAATGAAATTACAAGAAAGAAACAAGTCATCATTGAGGACACCTCACTTGATTGGGATGAGATGTTGGCCAAGATTGGCAAAGGTAAGAAGAAGAAGATGGCTAAGGTAGTTTCAAGGATAGAAAGAGATGAAGCAAGTAACAGGGTCATTCACGTTGCCACCCCAGTTGCAGATAAAACTAAAGAAGTCACTGGAAAAGATTACAATGTGTAGACCATTAATCTTGGACCGGCCTCTATGGAATAGGATATTGAGGAGTATGAAGGGTCCAGTATAGTAATAATTGGAAGATTAAGGAAGGAGACACAGTCCAAACATGAGCTTAAAAGGGAAAATGAAAGGCTTAAGAAATTTCTAGAAGATGTGATGAAGCCTTTGCAATCTCTTCACCCATCTTCTTCTGCTGTGGCTAGTTTCCTGCCCAAAGAAACTATTTCTGAAATTGAAAGGATGAAAGATTCTACCCAAACTGCAATGGATTGGTTGAAAGATGTACAAGTGAAAGGAGATGATGTAATAAAGGAAATCCTTTCAACCGGAAAGGATGCAGTAAGAGGCAAGGACTTTTTAGAACATGTTCTATCTCAAGACAAGGAGGATATCGACCTTCTATTGTAGAAATTTAAAGTGATTATGGAATATGGTAAAGATCAGTTGGCTGCAGATGGAATCCTTCCTTCATCCAGACTTAATGATCCATGGGAATGGTTCGAGGCCTTACAAATTCGATAGAAATCCATTAGGAAGATCCACAAATGAAAGAAGTAGATATATGGTGATCTGACTGGAGTTTATGATGGATGTATTACATTTTTTGAGATAGTGACTGGTAGGAGGAAGATTGCTCCTAAGTATTTGAGCCTAGAAAAATTGAGAGAATGGTGGCATGATTTTTATGCTCCAGATTCCAAAAATGTAATAACAGGGTACCAATTGGATGATGCATCAACTTACTTGGTTGTGATGGATAAGTACCAAGCACACAAAGATAAATGGGATAAAATTGTTAAACAGTCAAAAGAAGAGATTGGCTCCATCGAATGTCAGCTTCATATTTTTCCTTTGCCACCTGTTGTCGAGTTGGATAAATTATTTTTAAGGGTTCAGGATCAGAACAAGGATAAGGGAGGCGACAATTAATGCCAATTTTGAGATTTGTGCTTCCCTATTATTATAGGGCATGTGTTGATCCGGGCTGCATCGGGGAATGTGTTTGGGCCGACCTTGATGATGAATCAACATTTAATGTGTTCCTTATTTTGAAATTCCTAAGGCCGACTTGTTTTGGCTGTTTTATTTTGTAAATGTTTGGCTGGGCCGACATGTTTTGAGAATTTCCTATAAAGGGCATTCTTGCCTCATTGTAAGGTTAGCTAGAAAGATAATAGAGACAAGCTAGATCAGAAAAGAGCTAGAGCATTTTGTAGTAGAGATAATAGTTAGTTTCTTGAAGCAAATATTGTAACATAACAGTGGAATTTTTGCAGCATTGTGGCGATCTAATACAATTGAAGGCATTGTGGTTTTCCCGGTGAAATCTCTTGTGTTAGTTTATCTTGCATGGTTCCTGTTGTTTCATCTTTCAAATTTCTTAAATATTTAGGATTTAATGTTTAGAGTTGGATTAGTT
Organism: Sequoia sempervirens; assembly: GCA_007258455.2. Lineage (NCBI taxonomy): Eukaryota > Viridiplantae > Streptophyta > Pinopsida > Cupressales > Cupressaceae > Sequoia > Sequoia sempervirens. Next base: position 136,787 of record VDFB02024545.1, on the reverse strand, counting down.
TGGTGAATGATGTTCATGATTTCATAGTTGGAATGTTTGTAGCAATCTCTGGTCTATACTCCTAGTAACTATCTGATTGTAGTAGGCTGGTGAAGTCAACCTGGACCATATATCTATTTTATGCTTAGTTCGATTGTGGATGAATGTCTATGATTTGAAAATCTATATACCTTAGAAGATTGCACCATTCTTGTGATATTGCACTATGGGTTAAGCAAGAATTTGTTATTTGAGATTGGTCCATTCTGGATATCTGTCATTTGCATTATTCATCCTAGAAATAGTTTAGGTTTCATTACTTCTCTTTGCACCCTTATCTTTATCTGTTTCTTTATCATTTGGTTAGATTTAGGATTTAAGATCATTATATTGCAAGATCTGATAAATTGGAAAGATACAGTCTACTTGTAGTAAGGTCCAATTGTGATTACCAGCACTTCACATTTTATCTGAGTTGTTTATGCATTGTCATGACCTGACACCCGAGAGACCTTGGGGTGATTTTTAATAACTTACTGTTGAAAATTACCTTTCAAGAGAGATAGAATATTGCATTCTGTATGAGTTGTTGCTATGCAGAAAACACCATCAACAGTGCATTACCTGTAGTACTAGCACCAAAGAAAGATGGGGAGTGGAGGATGTGTATAGATTCCAGAGCCATAAACAAGATAACAATTAAGTACAGATTTCCCCCGCCAAGGATGGATGACCTGATGGACTATTTGAGTGGAGCTCAGTACTTCACAAAGATTGATTTGAAGAGTGGATATCACCAGATCCGGATTCGAGAGGGAGATGAATGGAAGACTACCTTCAAGACCAAAGAGGGCCTGTATGAGTGGTTAGTCATGCCTTTTGGGCCAACCAATGCACTGAGCACATTCATGCGGCTCATGAACAAGGTACTAAAAGAATTTCTGGGAAGTTTTGTCATTATATATTTAGATGATATTTTTATTTTTATTAAGATGTTGGATGAGCATCTGATGCATATTTGGAGAGCTTTTGAGAAGTTAAGAGAAGAGAAATTATTGATTAATCTGAAGAAGTGCAGTTTTGTGAAGAGGGAGTTAATGTACTTGGGGTTTGTTGTCTCAGCAGAAGGTCTCAAGATGGACCCAGAGAAGGTGAAGGCTAGTTTGGAATGGCCTACCCCAAGAACTACTGAGAGGGGGAGAATGGTGCAGGAGCACCTGCCAAAGTGCCAAAGTACAAGCTCATTTTTGAAGTTTTTGTTTTAAAATCCTTTTTGTTGTTTTGGTATGGTCTTGTGGATCACCTTATTGGTGGTTGAGGACCTTTTTGTTCTTAGAATAGGATTTGAATAAGTTTGGAGTCCTTTTGTGGTTGATTCCTAAGCTTTAGACAAAAGTTGCAAAACACACTATGTTTTACAACAACTAGCTTTTGGCCATTCTTAGGCTCGAGAGAAAATCCTAACTGTTTCTTTTCTTTGTAATAGGGATCTATCAACCTTTGAAGAAGGTTGGATGATTTTGAGCGTGGTATTTTTCATGTGAATAGAAGGAGAGAGTGATTTTTGATGTGAAAATACAGTTTTTCTATTTTTGTTTCTGGAACAGCGGTTAAATGAATTTAGCTAGAAATTTGTTGTTTTGATGCAGCATGTAGAGGAGTCTTTTTAATCATTTTTGTGGCTATATAAATAGTTAGTTTACTGCTACTCTCCATTCTTTGTAGATATTGTGCTTTCTTGAGTTATTGTTTTGATTGGTAATTGTGTTAAAAATGGAGTTTTAGCCCGCACTTCCACCGTACCAAGAAGTATGCAGACCATGGAAGGGTGGCTAAACTCCATTTGTGTACATATCTTAGAGATAGGAGTCTTTGTGAGTTCTGGTAGCATGCTAAAAATCTTTCCCTAGGCGAGTTGGTTAATACCCGGTTATGGAAAGACAGTGAAAAGTTAGTTCTTACATTGCAGGGGTGATGCATCTTCATTAAAGAAATGTGTGCAGTGGTTGCAGGTGTAGACACATAAAATTGTCCTAGGCTTGCAACTCTTAGATTATTCAACATTGCCCCTTTCATTCTTAATAATTAAATAATTTTTAATTATTTGATTATTTTCTAAAGTCATAATTCTTCTATTAATTAAATAATTTTAATTATTTAATTAATTCATTTTTATCTTTATTCTCCTTGATTAATTAAATAAATTTTATTTATTTAATTACGCCACTAATTAAGTCCCTTTCTTCTAAAATTAAATAAATATTATTTATTTTAATTTTTGTCCATCGTTTCCACTATAATTAAATAATCATTATAATTATTTAATTATTCATTAGCCTCTTTCTTCTCATAAATTAAATAAATTTTATTTATTTAATTTGGTCCACTTCTAATTTTGAATTAAATCATTATTTAATTCAAATGATTCTTTTGTCACATTCCTCTATAATTAAATAATATCTTTATTATTTAATTATTCATTGGTCACCTAAATTAAATAATTTTATTATTTAATTTCTCCAGCAACCTCTTTGTCCGTGCCAGTCTTATCTTCCAAATTTATTCTTATCTTTTGACATCTCATTTAATTTCGACCCTTGATTGAATTATCTTATAATTCAATCTTGGCCCTTCATCCTCATCATTTGCCCTAATTTTGACCTAACCCTAATTCTTATTGCAACATTCAATCTTGATCATTGATTCTAGGGTATTTGTCATCTTCTCATCCTAGCCACACATTCAAAATTGCAGTTTTTATAAAATGGCAATTTTGTTCTCATCTGGTTCTCCTGGCTCTCTTGCTCTCTTGACTTCTTGCACTCTTAGTCTATGTCCATTTGCTGTCAACTTAGGGTTATAGTCACTTACAGTCATAGGCATTTTAGTCCATTGCAGGGTTATTTTATTTTCTGCAAATCCTTCAACACTTGCATAGGGCTTAGTCTTTAGTCATAGCTGCTCACATAAATCTGAGGGCATTGTTATTTATCTGCAAGCTAGGAGGTGTAGCAAAGGTTAATCATGGAAGGTGGAGACTTAGGGTAACTTCATCCCTTTTGTCTTTACTTCACTTCCTTTGTGCTTTGTTATTTCATAGGAATTTTATTGTTATTGTGCTAACCCCCTTTAACTAAATTTTAAGATTTTCCCATGATCACATTGGTGAACCTGATGTTGTTATTTCAGCTTTTCGTACATTTTTTTTTTGGTGTTTTCTGTTGTTTTGCAGGTACAGGTACGGATCGCCGCAACTTTTTTAAAAACGGTGTGACGCATCATATGCGTCGCGATGCACACGATAACCGTAGAGCCGCAATCGCCCTGTCATAACGCAACTGACGCTCAGAACGACGCATCCGCTTTTCCTGAGCCGCATCCATAACCCCGAAAGCCGCATTTGAAACCCATGCTGCGTCTGTCTGGTATAATACTTTTTTTTCAGTTTGAGGGTTTTATTTTTGAATTTCGGGTGCTCTAATCTGATGTCTTCCCATATTTCCTACTTATTCCTGCATGTTGGACAAGATCATATTTTCTGTCACTAATCCTTTCTGGTAGTGGCCTTCTATTTTGGTAGGGTTTTTTGTTGTTTTCTGTTATTTTGCAGGATACTGGTACAGATCACTGCAAACATCGCAATGCATTTGCTGACAAAAATGACGCAACTGCCCTAACAAGCCGCAACTGCCAGTTACAGAGACGCAACTGACATTCCTAGCCACATTCGTAGAACAGAACAACGCATCTGACAAACCGCGCCGCATCTGTCTGGTAATACCGCGCCGCATTTGCCTGGTGAAATTTTCTGACAGTTTTGAGATTTTAATTGTCAAACTTTGAATTTTTCTGTTCACTGGTTTTCTGGTTTTCCATATTTTCTGTGTTTCTATTCCTGCATGTTAACCAGATTAGAGATTTTGTGTTACTAATAATTTCTTGTAGCGTGTGGCGATCCTTTTACATGTGTCCAAGACCCTCACATACAAGACTACTAACTTATTGTTTGCAGATTCGCATGTCAAAGAAGGAGAAAACAAACAGTGTGCTTGTTTATTTCTAGATTAGCAAACTTTGAATTTGGTGCTTTTAAAAAGAATCATGTCTTTCATGTTTGAGTGTGCTTGTGGAGTGGTAGGTGAGTATGCTCTCACTTGGTGAAAACCTTGTGATCAGAAAACCAGACCCATTCCTTTTTGTTAATTTACCCTTCACGACTCGGTATATCAGAGTATCCTCTCCCCTTGCACATTCGTGCGATCCTGGGTGTAAGAGAAACGGTTACCGACTCTAGAACTTGGGCTGTTCTGGTGGGAAAAAGTACTCACCCCAGGACGACTCAGACTGCAGCCCTGACACCGAGGGACTTCCAGCCGGTATAGAAAAGTGAGTTCTTGGGAAAGCCCAAGAATCACGAGCGTGGTTCCGACGAGATGGATCCGAAAGGGGACTCTCACCGCATGGATCACGCCCCATGAACGGAATGCCCGAATTAAACACCTCTTGTCTTAGTGTCCAACCGTTCTATTGGCCGTTGCTTGATATAGTGCAGGGTACAGTATCATGCCCGAAGATTACTCACTACTGATCCCCTTGAGTAGAGATAGCAATTCTTGGGATGTCACTACCCAATGAATCCGAATTTGGTGTGCTCGAATGACGTTAATGAGCCATGGAGGGGAGCCAATGCCACCAAATTCTAAGCTATCCGCTCTCGAGAAGGAAAGGTGTTCATCACCAATCCAGGGTATAACTAGTGGGCTATATCAAGTATACAAACCCAAGGCCTAGTGGCCTTTCTAGGATTGTGCTTATCTCATGTGTGTTTGGTTATCCCTTAAAAAATTGTGTTTTTCAAGTGCATTCTGGTTTTGTCACAGTCCAAACAAAAAATTCATCAAACAGACCAAAAACTTCCATCAACACACCACGAAAATCACTTTGAAACAAAATTGTCATATCTGTCGAACCGCAACTGAGATTCTACAACGCAACGGCTCTGATAAACCGCATCTGAAACTTTAAACAACGCATCTGTATGCGTCGCGACGCATCTGTAAATCCAAAACCCGCATATGTTAAACCGAGTTGCATCTGACAGTCAAAAAGCCGCAAGTGAGAAACTGAACCGCAATTGCGAAACCGCGATGCAATTGCCAAACTGAGACGCATCTGCCTGTCAAAATTTTTAAACTCCACAATTGAAACCAAAGACCTCCAAACTGTCAACCATCTTTCAAACTCTGTCATCAGAAAGATTCTGCCAGAAACCCAATTTGAAATTGCTCAAAGTTTTTGTCTCTTAGCTTGCATTGATCACCTTAGGTTTCATACCTCACACCATTTAGTATCACACATTCAACATTACGTTGTCCCTAGCCCAAATCTTGCATATTTAGGAATAGGAAAATCTTAGGCACCCCTTGGAAAAATCATTATTTTCGAAATTAGACCCTTTTGGACCAAGTTATCAAACATCCTTTTAGTCATTGTCCTCTCTTGTGAGATTTCTTCCAACTCAAAAGTCTAGTTAGGAAGACTCATTAGTCATATTGTCAACTTGTCATTAACAACAAAGTCCTCTAGCAGTCCAAACCGAAAACAAAGGTCAAGCTTAGAAGTGCTTAGATAGCCTTGTCTTACATTGCATCCACATTGCATACCTTATTCACAAAAATCCAAAAACAGTGGTCATCTTAGTCGTCAATTTGAACCTTAGATTTCACCTAGTGTCATACTTGCATCTAGTGGACATTCCCTTTGAGCAATCTCATTTATGGTCGAAACCAGACTTCAAAAGCACAAGAGACAAATGGAAAACTTTGAACGAGATCCCCACAGTCCTCCACATGACTCAAACTGGACCGCGAATGATCCCTTTACCAATCTATACAATCAACCCCTAGTGACAACACAATCCTTACCTAACAACTCATTCGAATGCTACATGCAAAGAGATGAAAATGGTCAACTACTTCAAGAACACATAGAAGCATTGACACAAGACCCAGAGGCCTATCAATTGGCTGAAACAATAGCACGTCACGACAGAGACAGATTTGTAGCTATGCTCTTGAGTGAAGGAGCTAAGTTACCACCAGGATTTGACATTAACACATTACATGACCCTAATGCCAACAATGTTCATAACATCTCACACAGTGGTCAAATCCTAAATGCTACAAGCAACATCCCTTTTGACACCACAACACTGCATACCACATCCAACATCCCAAACATCTCCAATACAATAAACGCTACATCTATTGGGGGATCACAATCATCCACAACATCCACAACACTACCCCAATTAAATACAACCACTCTTGGTTCCTTGACATCATCGGAAAATTATTCCAATCATCCTGTTATCGCAACAGCAAACACCACAGGGGCATCATCAAGTCATCACAACCCCCCTTTGACAACTACATCTACTACCATGAACACAACTTCAACAAAATTGTTCAGTAGTAATTCACAACATCCGTTGGGAGGAGCCACAGGGCGTATCTTTATACAAGGACAACAACAAAACGTTAACACGACAACACAGTCAAACATCATTACCTCCCAAGGTACAAATACCAATGTTCCCCTTGTGCAAACTCAACAATTCACACAAAGTGGCCAAATAACTCAACCCATGACATCGTCAATACACCCTAACATTCATGGTCACAACATCCCCCAAATAATGACATGCATAGCTAGGGGACACATTCCAACATACTCATCCAACGTTCACACTCATCAACATGCACCTAATCACAACTTTCAATACCAACAACACACGTCATATGTACCACAACAACCCGTACCGCCACAATACACCTATACTCACGCTGGAACACATGGTGTACCAGGCAATCCAATGTATGGAAATATCAATGACCCTACCATAGATGAACTCAAAACAACAGTGCGGGATATGGCAAAGCAAATGCAAAACATGCTCATCACAGGCGGGAAATCCGAACTATCATATGATCTGGATGTATACCCATTCGACACAAACTTACGTATGCCCGCATTTCTGCCAGGATATGTATCACCCAACTTCACTAAATATAAAGGCAAGACAAACCCCATTGAACATCTTCGTGAATTCGCAACTAACTGTATGGATATCGCATACGAACCCACATACTTGATGAGACTTTTTCCAAAAGTTTGGCGGGTCAAGCCCTTGAATGGTTTTCAACGCAAAAAGATATCCAGACATGGGATGAGCTCAAAAGAAGGTTCATAAAAAATTACACATACAATATTGACATGGACACCTCTATCACTAGCTTATGCAATCTCACATAAGAAGAGTCGGGTGAGACATTTATCCCGTTCTTCCAAAAATGGAGAAGCCTCGCTAGTCGATGTCACATTGACATTCCTGAAAGAGAAAAGGTTGACATGTTTGTCCAAACACTTCTAGGGCCCCTCAAATTCGCATTGCAAATACATTGTTGCACAACCTTCACCGAATTAGTGGAAAAGGGGGTCCAAATTGAGAAAGCCCTTATCGCAAAGGGAGAACTGAGGTATGGTTCCAAAAACACAAACACCAACCCACCCGCTAACAAAAACAAATACTGGGTCAAGAATAAACATATTACAAATGATGGTGTTGTTGACGCCAAGAATGCAAGTCCCGTATTGGCTCTGAAAGGAGTGCAACAACAAAATAGACCAACAACGACATTGACACCTCCCCCCAATACTCCTTCAAACAGTCAAAATGATCAAAACCGTCAAGGACAATATCGTCAACTAAGACAATTCCCTAGGGGTCGCACATACACCAATTTAGGTGAACCCATTGCAGATGTCCTCAAGAAATGCATCCAACATGGGGTCATCACACTTCCAGAAATAAAACCTTATGACCCAGGACAATTCAAACCAGCATGGTGGGATGACAACGCAATTTGCGAATACCATCGAGTCAAAGGGCATACAACCTCCAACTGTCGACAACTGAAAAACGTAATCCAAGACCTCATTGAAAATTGCACCATCGAAGTAGGTGGATCGCAATTCAATTCCAACTCAGATCATACTATCCACAAGAATCCACTACAGGATCATGGTCCCCATAATGCTTCCACTTCAGGTCCACAAAACTAGGCTAACTTCACCCGAGCCAAGTACGATTACTCTGGTGGACCCATAATAAATAATGTTAGAACAGATGAGGAATACATCAACACCATTACGATCAGGAGAGCACCAAAGTGCAATGCTACTACACGAAGTGGCAAGGTCACTATAGCTGGTCCACCTCCCCCTGGACAAGCCAAGATCACTGTAGCAGGTCCATCTGCTAAACAATCACAACCAGCTTCATCTGCTAAACAACCAAAACCGGTCTCAACCCCACAATAGTGGAAACCCAAAAGTCAGTTCAATCTCATTGACCAACTAGGAAAGACTCCTACGCAAATATCTATCCTTGAGCTGCTTCAAATTTCTCCTGCACACAAAGAAATCCTGGATAAAACTCTCTTAGAGTCGTCGGTCCCAAAGGACATTGATGTCAATCAGTTTGAAACTATGGTGGGATATCTCACCACGCCACACCATGTCACCTTCTCATATCAGGATTACTCATCATCTAAAACCAACCACAATGATGCGTTACACATAGAAGTTTTTGTCCACAAGCACAAGGTTAGACGGGTTTTAATAGATGGCGGAGCAGGATTGAATATATGCTCCCTTAAACTGGTTAAGGCTCTTGGATTCTCTGATGCATGTGTAGACCCAACAAAAAGCATAGTGATCAAAGCATATGATGATGAGGAACGCTCTTCACAAGGTGTTATCTCTCTCCCTATCAGAGTGGGACCACTCATTGTCGACACAACTTGCCAAGTCCTGGATTTGGAACTACCATACAACATCTTACTTGGCTGCCCATGGATCCATGCCTTAAAGGTCGTTCCGTCGACATACCACTAGTGCCTCAAGTTTCCTTTTGATGGTACGGAAGTAACCATATATGGAGACCCCAACCCTTTCCAATATTGTACCAATTTAAGGGGTATCTCTGAAAATCAAGTACCTATTAACCGGGAAGCACCTGGCTCCTTGTCCAAATACATCGACCCTTCCATGCTCGGGTCATCTTCCACATCCACTCCATCCACGTCTTCTGACATATCACAACCCTCCACCAACCCTAAGCCTGAATCAACTGATAAAATCCAGGACCTCGGCTGTGGAGAGTTCAAACTAAATACAGCATATAGCATAACTACAATACCTACTCCTCCAAAGATATATGGTCGACCATGTTTCAGAATGGAACTGCAAGAAACATTCAAAGTTCCATCGAATACATTTTTCATCAAGTGGGGAGACATGAGTGATGAAGATCTTACCGACATCACAGGATGGATCTACAAGGATATAGTCTCACTACCTCCACTACCAGTCCAGAAATATGGCAAGGGTTACAATATCATGAAGGCTAAAGGCTACGATGGTACTAGTGGCCTTGGAAAAGATAAAACTGGTCGAAGAGAACCCATAGAAACTTTCCAAACTCTGAAGTATCTTGGATTAGGGTTTGGATCACTCAACGAGGACGATCGATGTACCCATGAACTTTCTAATGAGTGAATACATGCTTCTGAAAGTGTTGAGACTACTAGGGAATACCTAACTGAAACAGACTCGCACAAGTGGGAATTTGGCTCCGAACGATCCCTAAGTGACTGTTGTCTTGATGACTTGTTTGTCGAACTAGGGGAATTGACCTCTAAGCAATGATTTTGGCAAACATTCAAAATTGAGCAGGCACTAAATAGTCAAAACCCCACTACCACATCTCATGACACGCAATAGCCATCATCCGAACCCCCTCAGTCTAATCTATCCGAAGTATCAGATGACATTGATAGCCAGGGCTGTCAAACCTTCACCCCTTATTATGACAATGAATATGACACTAGTGAAGGAGAATACTGGATAGAGTCCAATGTCAAGTTGGATGATGATAACCTCATCTACAACATCAACGCATCCATCTGTATGCTATCGGCATCCTCACCCGAATTCACTAGCCTTGATGATGGCATTTCATTAGTCTACCCTGAACTAGTCGATTGGGACCAACAAGGACCGCCAATTCTAGACACATTCCAAAATGATGAAGCCATTGCAGAATTCATGGGATTACGCGAAGGCATACCCAGTGGGGATCACAAATCAGGCTTCGCTATTGATCTAGACTGCACTACATACTTCGGTGAGATGATTCAGTCCTCTAGTTGCAAAAGCAAAAATAAAGTAAAAAATGAAACGTCTCTAGGTGAAAACCGAAAGGCACCTCTTGACGGTAAAATAGTAAAAACAAAGGACGTATCTGTGGGTGAAAACCTCTCAGAGGCACCCAAAGATGGAGGACTGGACTTTCTCCCCGTACAACAGGAGAGATCAGCCATGCTTGTTGAGGACACCATAGAGGATAACATTTTGACTCTAGAAGACCCCAAGATGGTCCTATTTGCGGCATCATTGACAGATGAAGAGAAACTAGAATTTCACAAATTCTTTGCAGAACAGAAAATAAATTTTGCATGGTCCTATGCTGACATACCAGGATTGGACCCCAAACTGGTTCTACATCATCTGCCACTAGTACCCAATGCTAAACCAGTCAAGCAGAAGTTGTGCAAAATGCACCCACAAGTTGCTCTATTGGTTAAGGCCGAGTTAAAGAAATTACTGGATGCCGGATTCATAAGGTCTATAGATTATGTTGAATGGATTTCCAACCTAGTACCGGTGACAAAGCCAAATGGACTAATTCGGGTATGTACAGATTTCCGAGACCTAAACAAAGCATGTCCAAAGGATGACTTTCCTTTGCCCAACATTGACATCATAGTCGATCTAACTGCAGGACACGAGATGCTATCCCTCATGGATGGTTTCTCTGGTTATAATCAAATTCGCATCGCTCCTGAGGACCAACACAAAACAACATTTACCTGCCCATGGGGTACATACTGTTGGAACGTCATGCCCTTTGGTCTCAAAAATGCAGGTGCCACATACCAAAGGGCTATGACCACGATCTTTCATGATATGATGCACAATATAATGGAAGACTATGTAGACGACTTATTGGCCAAATCAGCAACAAGGAAAGATCATTTGAAGGTACTTGACAAAATTTTCAAGAGACTAGAAGAGTACAAGGTGCGGTTAAACCCTAAGAAATGTGTTTTTGGCGTCACGTCAGGTAAGTTATTGGGGTACATAGTTTCCCGAAGAGGCCTAGAGGTCGATCCGGCAAAGGTTAAAGCAATCAAAGACATGCCTCCACCTAGAGGGATCAGTGAACTCAGAACCCTGCAAGGCAGAGTATAATCTATTCGCCGCTTTATAGCTCAATTGGTAGATAAGTGCCACTGATTCCAGTATCTATTACGCAAAGGTGTTCCCTTTGTATGGACAGATAAATGTCAATAGGCCTTCTAGCAAATCAAAGATTACCTGCTATCAACACCAATCCTCATGTCGCCTATTCATGGAAAGCCATTAATTCTATACATCTCGACCACTAGTTCGGCACTGGGGGCATTATTGGCTCAAAATGATCATGAAGGGAAAGAAAGAGTAGTCTACTACATCAGCCGCACACTGATCGATTACGAGCTGAATTACACATACATCGAACGTGCATGCCTCGCAGTTGTCTTTGCAGCCCAAAAACTAAGGCATTATATGCTCAATCACCAGACACAACTAGTTGCCAAAATTGACCCATTGAAATACCTATTAAGTCGAGCAGCGTTAACAGGCCGATTGGAAAAATGGGTCATGATCCTAAGTGAGTACAACATACAGTATGTTGAACGCAAGGCAATCAAAGGGAAAGCAATAGCAGATCAACTGGCAGATGAGCCAATGCAAGCCTCTCATCCGTTGGTAACTGATTTTCCTGACGAGTCCATCTTTCACACGGAACCAGCAACACCATGGAAGCTATATTTTGATGGGTCCCACACTGGTCATGGCTCAGGGGCTGGAATCTTATTCATCACACCACAAGGGGATTCGATTCCTAAGTCATTTCGAATTGCTTTCCCTTGCACAAACAACATCACTGAATACGAAGCACTAGTTACAGGTCTCAAGTTAGCAATTAAATGGAAAATTCAGACATTGCTTGTATTCGGGGATTCCCAGCTAGTAATCAAACAAGTGAATGGTGACTATGAAACAAAGGATGAGAAGTTGCTTCCTTACAAGAGGATGGTGGATAGCTTCCTAACATACTTCCAATCAGTGTCTTTTGAACAAATCCCCAGGGTAGAGAATAAGGCAGCAGACGCAATGGCTACTATTAGTTCTCTCTTGGACATCCCTAAAAATGTGTCGCAATTTGAGTTCCTAGTAGAACAGCTGTTGATACCAGCATATGATATCCCAGAGTCGGAAATGGTTTGTGAACTTGTTGGTCCCCACCCTCCTTGGTATCAGGACATTTATGACTATCTAAAGACTCACACCCTTCCATCAGACCTATCCAATAACCAAAGGAAGTCCTTCATTAGAAAATCCGCAAGGTATGCCATTATCAGTGACACCTTATACCGTCGTAGTTTCGACAATACCCTCCTTAGATGTGACTACCCGATGCGACATATGCGACCTTACGAGAAGTGCCGCGGCCGGTATATCTGGATCTCGACCGGCGGTCCCTACTCTGGCTAGAAACTAGCGAGACGGATATTATTGGCCAACAATGGAAAAAGATGCAATTGAATATGTTAGGACTTGTCACAAATGTCAAATTCATAGTGATTTGGTCCATGCTCCAACACAAGAACTTCGGCCAATCACTTCTCCGTGACCCTTTGCTCAATGGGGACTCGACCTCGTGGGTAAGATTCATCCAACCTCCTCCAATGGCCATAAATTCATTATCACCGCCACTGAGTATTTCACAAAGTGGATCGAAGCCATTCCATTGACATACATTACTGGCAAACAAATATCAAAGTTTATTCTCAATTACATCATTTGCCGGTATGGCCTCCCACAATCCATCATCACTGACAACGGACGTCCGTTCAAAAACCAAGACGTACGTGAGTTATGTGAGTGATTCCATATCCAACACCACTTATCATCCCCATACTACCCCCAAGGAAACGGCCAAGCTGAGGCATCGAATAAAACCATTATCAAGATCCTCAAAAAGACTGTCAATGTGGCCTTGATTGGCACATACAATAACCCTTCCTGTGGGCTTATCCGAAATAGCATTAGATAGCCTACGGGATCTACCATTCACCACGGTTTTCAGGCAAAGCTATCTCTTACCCATTGAGTCAGAAATTCCTTCCCTCTGGGTCTCTTTGAAGAGGTCTAACTAATGAGGAATCTGAGCAATCATGCTTACCTTATTTGGAAATCTTTGGACGAAGAGGAGCAAAACTCCTTTAGCAGATCACCTCGGGCATATCAAACCACCTTGTCCGGCTAATAAAGGTCATGAGTGTGAGAAAGTTTGACATTGGTGACCTGGTTCTCATGCAGAACCCTAAGAACCAAGTAGACAGAGAAAATCCAGGAAAGTTTGAACCAAATTGGTTGGGTCCATATATCATCATATCTTCTTTTGGTTCTGGAGCATATCAACTGGCGACTCCAGATGGGGAACAATTGACCGAACCCATCAACAGTTTACACCTCCGAAAGTTCTACGCATAGCATCAGAGGACAAGGCTGGAGGGCCCTAAAATACAAAAAAAATGAAAAAATGGAGAAAAAATCGTCACCTTGATGAAAACCTAGCAAACAGGCGTCTTGGTGACACCAAAAAAATCAAAAAATCACAAAAATAGTAAAAAGAAAAATAATTCGTCCAATTGTGAAAACCTGGCAAACAGGCGCTTTGGACAAGTACCATGGTGAAAACTTGGCAAACAGGCGCCATGCGTAATCAATCATTGCTCTGCCATCTATTGTCGCTTGGTCTAAACTTGGCTTAGGATGAAAGCTATCTTCGCCATTATTCCGCAAGTCACCATCACATCCTACTCTACCTGTCCTAGTGGATGAACGATTGACATCAAGTCCTGACGACTATTTGTCCAGTAACTCAACAGCATCCTATCCGTATCCCTTGCAAATGGCTAAGTCTTAAACCTAACTGGGGGCAAAATGTTTATCACGCAACATCATAAAATGTCCTGAAAAAAGACAAAAACATCATAAAATGTCCTGAAAAAAGACAAAAACATCATAAAATGTCCTGAAAAAAGACAAAAACATCATAAAATGTCTGAAAAGACAAAACATCATAAAGAGTCCTGAAAGACAAAACATCATAAAATGTCCTACAAAGAGACAAAAAAATCATAAAATGTCACGAAAAGAGACCAAAACATCATAAAATGTCACGAAAAGAGACAAAAATCCATAAAATGTCCTAAAAGGACAAAAAACATCATAAATGTCACGAAAAGAAGACAAAAACATCCATAAAAGTCCTAAAAAAAGGCCAAAAATCAAAACATGTCAAAGCCAAAATCATAACATGTCAAAAATCCAAAAAATAATCCAAAAATGTCAAAAATCCAAAACAAACATAAAATGTCAAAAATCAAAAAAATTAAAAAATCCAAAAAACACAAAAACATCCAAATCAATGTCAAAGTCAATCAAATGGAGTCAAAGTCAGTCATGTCAGTCAGTCCATGTCATTGTTGAACTACGTTGTCTCTATGCATTTGCTACATAGGCAAGGCCATCAGTCAATGAGTCCCCAAGACATTGGGTCAGTCCTTTTAGGTTTGTCAAAATAAAATCATGATGCAATCTTTGGTCCCCAAGACACAGTCATTAGTCGTGTCGAACTACGAGGTCAGTCCATTAGGGTTCATGGCATCACACTGGCACACATGAATCTTTCCAAACGAACAAAACTCATCATGACAATCACTATCATAGCAAGACAATCTCATTGGCACATATCATCATGACAATATCGACATATGGCCAACACAAGTCAAACTCAGTCAAAACAAGTCAAACTTGGTCAAAACAAGTCAAATTATCGCAACCAGTCAAACTATCAACTCTTGGTTACCTTTCAGATGTGTCCTTCTGAAGAACAAAACCTCTGACATTGGTGCCTTAGGATGTGTCCTTCCTAGGCATTGTCCCTATCATTTGACATTTTCGAGGAATCCTTTCTAACACTTAAGGATCATTCCTCTCGACAACAACGTTCTTTCAGATGTGTCCTTCTGAAGAACAAAACTCTGACATTGGTGCCTTAGGATGTGTCCTTCCTAGGCATCGTCCCTATCATTTGACATTTTCGAGGGATCCTTTCTGACACTTAAGGATCATTCCTCTCGACAACAACGTTCTTTCAGATGTGTCCTTCTGAAGAACAAAACTCTGACATTGGTGTTTTAGGATGTGTCCTTCTTAGACATCGACATTATTCAGGATGTGTCCTTCATGAATATGGCAACCTTCGGCACTTGTCATCTTGGCATCATTTAAATTTACATTGACACATCAATGCACTCGGCATCCAGACGCACTTGGCAAACACTTGTCATTTATTTTTAGCTTTTATCATGATATTAGTTTTTCAGCTAGATCCCACTAAGCAGGATTTAGAGAAGCAGCGACGTATCATGTCAATTGACACGCATGACTACTAGTTTCTCAGCGAGGTCCTGATTTTGGGATTTAGAAAAACAACGACATATCATGGTAAGGACTCTTTCTTTTTGTATTTTGACAATCATGCTACTAGTTTCTCAAGGAGATCCTAGAAACAGGATTTAGAGAAGCAGTGATGTTTCATGAGTTGTCCTCGTCTTTTTCTGCTTGTGGTTGATTATGACAACAAGACTGGGGCAAGCACGCTCCTAGTGTGAGTCATGATCATCCTTGTCTGTGACTGTTCGTCTTAGGTAATGGTATGACCTTGCACACCTTGATCTATGTCATATCATGGTGTTTATTCCAGCCGTGTGCTTGATTCGCTAATGATGATTAAGAGCAATAAATATTAGAGTCCTATGTCAATGTTTGGAAGGGATTTGGTCTAGGAACTAACATGTCTTCTTTAGTCTTGTCATCTCCATCTCATATAGGCATTGCATCCATATCATCATCCATATCTTTTGCACTAACATTTCTTGTCTCTTCATATTCTAGTCTTCTCATCAGATTTCGAGAGCACACTCATGTTCTTGGAGCACATGCATCCTCTAGGGGGCATACCACAACCCTCCTGCGTCATTCTTCCTCATCTTATTTTGCCTTTGGGCCATATTTTGAAGCCTTTTCTTTGTCACAATGGGCATGCTACATTATGACAAGAGGGGCAAAGTACAGACACATACAAAATTGTCTAGGCTTTAACTCTTAGATTATTCCAGCATTGCCCTTTCATTCTTAATAATTAAATGAATTTTGGTATTTGATTTATTTTTCTAAAGTCATAATTCTTCTATTAATTAAATAATTTTGGTATTTAATTAATTCATTTTATCTTTATTCTCCTTGATTAATTAAATAAATTTTGTTGTTTAATTGCGTCATAATTAAGTCCCTTCTTCTAAGGTAAATAAATTATTATTTATTTAATTTTTGTCCACGTTCCACTATAATTAAATAATCATTATAATTATTTAATTATTCATTAGCCTCTTCTCTCATAAATTAAATAAATTTTATTTATTTAATTTGGTCCACTCTCTCGAATTTTGAATTAAATCATTATTTA
Source organism: Sequoia sempervirens (assembly GCA_007258455.2). Classification (NCBI taxonomy): domain Eukaryota; kingdom Viridiplantae; phylum Streptophyta; class Pinopsida; order Cupressales; family Cupressaceae; genus Sequoia; species Sequoia sempervirens. The sequence continues at coordinate 120,037 of VDFB02024545.1, read as the reverse complement.
ATTCAAAATGATTCTTTTTGTCACATTCCTCTATAATTAAATAATATCTTTATTATTTAATTATTCATTGGTCACCTAAATTAAATAATTTTATTATTTAATTTCTCCAGCAACCTCTTTGTCCGTGCCAGTCTTATCTTCCAAATTTATTCTTATCTTTTGACATCTCATTTAATTTCGACCCTTGATTGAATTATCTTATAATTCAATCTTGGCCCTTCATCCTCATCATTTGCCCTAATTTTGACCTAACCCTAATTCTTATTGCAACATTCAATCTTGATCATTGATTCTAGGGTATTTGTCATCTTCTCATCCTAGCCACACATTCAAAATTGCAGTTTTTATAAAATGGCAATTTTGTTCTCATCTGGTTCTCCTGGCTCTCTTGCTCTCTTGACTTCTTGCACTCTTAGTCTATGTCCATTTGCTGTCAACTTAGGGTTATAGTCACTTACAGTCATAGGCATTTTAGTCCATTGCAGGGTTATTTTATTTTCTGCAAATCCTTCAACACTTGCATAGGGCTTAGTCTTTAGTCATAGCTGCTCACATAAATCTGAGGGCATTGTTATTTATCTGCAAGCTAGGAGGTGTAGCAAAGGTTAATCATGGAAGGTGGAGACTTAGGGTAACTTCATCCCTTTTGTCTTTACTTCACTTCCTTTGTGCTTTGTTATTTCATAGGAATTTTATTGTTATTGTGCTAACCCCCTTTAACTAAATTTTAAGATTTTTCCATGATCACAGCAGGAGCCTTCACAATGGTTAGTCAAGAAGGCAGAGTCTTTTTTATGATCCTTTGGAAGTTGGAACATGTAGAACAGTCCAAGAAAAGAAGCAAAGAAAGCCCTAGTTTTTGCAAGAACAGGGTACACCTATATACGAACAGAAGAAGAGTCCAAAACCTAAAGAATCTGTTAGTGCTTGGGATTTGAGCCAGGGTTTCAGAAGGGTGTTTGGCCTAAATATTTGAAGGAGAGGAGCATTAAGCATTTTTCTTGTTTGAGGAGGCCTAATAGGGGCACAATCCTAGTAGCCCTTCCCAAACCCTAGACTAGAGTTTTGTGATAGCGATGGAAAATCTAAGCATGGAGGTTAGACAAGAACCATTCCTTGATGGTTTTGAAGCCATAGAAGCCTATGCACACCCCTGCAAACAAGTTAGGAGGCATTAGAGGTAATCTAGTCTTTAAATGGATTAAGGGCTAGGGAGAGTGAAGAGAGGAAGAGCACCGAGTTGGCTTGGTAGCAGCAAACTAGAAATGATAGCAGGGTTGGCTAATGAACCAGGGGTGCCTAAATAGCAGAGGACCTATAGGTTGAGTAGTGGATGAAGTAACACCAAGGGGGTTATCAATTTGTGACCCAGAGCATTGAGCCAGTGATTGACTCAATCCAACCCTATCCCTATCAGATTGGTATCAGAGCAAGTGAAAGATTTGGGAAAGAAATATTGCATGTCAGACATTGAGTCAAGTGATTCTTCCACCATGGTGACCAATGTAGAACTGGCTAAGATGGTTGAAGAGCAAGAAGAAGACAATAAGCAGTTGAGGGAAAGAATAGCCCAACTTGAGGTAGCAGTGAGGAGTGCACAATTTGAGGGAAGAATTCCAAAAGAAGAAGAGGTTGCAGAGGAAGATAAGACCCCTGAACTTGACCCTGTTTTGAAGGAGGAACCTTTCTTGAAGGCATTAAAAGCTTTGAGTGGAAAAGCACTTGAAGGTATACTTCTTTTTAGTGGAAAGATGGAACCTGACCTAGTCATGGACTGGATAGAAGGCATGGAGAATCACTTTGAGTGTGATGGAGTCACGAAAGCTCAGAAGGTGAAGGTTGCTAAGTCAAGATTGAGAGGATCAGCTTTGACATGGTAGAAATTTGTTCAAACTGAGAGGGAGAAAGAAGGCAAGCAGCCCATATCAACTTGGAAAGGAATGGTTGCTAAGGTAAAGGAAGCCTATATGCCAGATGACTATGAGATCCAATTACACAAGAAGAGGCAGAGTCTAAGGCAGAAAGACCAGGATGTCAACACCTATACTGAAGAGCTTCAGAAGCTTTGCTTGAGATAAAATGTGACAGAGGATGAGAGCCTGAAAGTGGCTAGGTACCTGAATGGTTTAAAATGGAACATTCAAGAAGAGATGGCTCTTTTGAGTCCTAAAATAGTTCACCAATGTTATCAACTGGCTATAAAGATTGAGGAAAGGAACAAAAGAAAGCATGATCAGTCATCTAAAGTTAGAGGCAACGGTAGAGATCAAAGAGATCAAAGAGGATAGCGTGGTGGTTACCAAGGAAGAGGTAGTGAACAAAGAAACCAAGGAGAATCAAAACTCACTAAGCATGGAGGTGAAAAATCTTCAAGAGGAGGATTTAATAGAGGAAGAGGACCTCAAGGAGGTTCAAATAGAGGAAGAGGAGTAGGAAGAAGTATCTCTTACTTTGCCACCATGAAGTGTTACCATTGCAACCAGCTAGGTCACCCTGCTTATAGATGCCTGGAGAAAGCTTCTTCTTCAAGCAATGAAAAGAGAGTGGCCTATGTACAAGAGGATACCATGAGTGTCAAATCACCTGAGATCAGTCATATAGAATCTGAAATTGGAGAGAGTCTAATGTTTAATAGAGTGTTGATCAGACAACCGGTCAAAGAAGAACCCAAGCAAAGGAGAGCTTTGTTTAGAGCAAGGTGCAAGATACTGGGAAAGGTATGCAAGGTCATTGTAGATTCTGGTTCTACAGATAATATAATCTCAGAGGAGGCAGTAACTAAGCTGAAATTGTAGAAGGTACCTCATACCAACCCCTACAAGGTCACATGGCTAAATAAAGGGCAGAGTGTTTTGGTGAATGAGCAGGTCACAGTGGAATTTTCAATTGGAGGCTATAAAGACAAGTTGGTTTGTGATGTACTACCCATGGATGCATGCCATCTTCTACTTGGCAGGCCATGGAAATATGATAGAGATGCTATAAATCATGGGAAGGAGAACACCATTGAATTCAAGAAGGATGGAAGAACCTTCAAGCTATAGTCATTGACTGAGGATGATGAGGGGCAGTCCAAGGTACCAAACATCATGTTGAGCAATGGTAAAGAGTTTATTAGCAATCTACATCAAGGAGGTGAAGGTTATGTGGTTTTAATGCAGTCCAAAGAGGAAGAAAAGGCTGAAAGGACATTCTTACCAGAAGCAGTCCAAAGGTTGCTTGATAAATACAAGAGCATAGTGAGTGATGGAACACCTGCAACTCTACCACCAAGGAGAGCAATAAGTCATCAAATTGACTTCATACCTAGAGCCTCATTGCCTAACAAAGTAGCATACAAACTTACTCTTGAGCAAAACCAAGAGTTGGCTAGGCAAGTGGAAGAATTGTTGAATCAAGGTCTGATTCAAAAGAGTATCAGCCCATGTGCAGTCCCAGTGGTTTTGGCAACAAAAAAAGGTGGTAAGTGGAGATTATGCACTGATTCTAGAGAAATTAATAGAATCACAATTAGGTATAGGTTTCCTATTCTGAGAATTGAAGACTTGATGGATTGTCTTGGAGGTGCAAAATTCTTCACCAAGTTGGATCTTAAGAGCGGGTATCATCAAATCAGAATCAAGGAGGGTGATGAATAGAAGATAGCTTTTAAGACAAATGATGGCTTATATGAGTGGAAGGTGATGCCATTTGGCATCTCAAATGCCCCTAGCATGTTCATGAGACTAATGAATGAGATGCTTAAGGATTTCATAGGGATTTTTGTAGTGGTCTATCTTGATGACATACTGATTTTCAGTAAGACAGCAGAAGAACATCTGAAACATGTGGAGATGGTTCTCAAAAGGCTGCAAGAAGAATAGTTGGCCATTAACCTTGAGAAGTGTGAGTTCTTCAAACAAGAACTTGTGTATCTAGGATTTGTGGTATCCCAAGGAACTTTGAAGATGGATCCAAGCAAGGTGGAAGCCATCCTAAACTGGCCTACACCAACCACAGCAACAAAGGTAAGGAGCTTTCATGGTTTGGCTCAGTTTTATAGAAAATTCATTAGGAATTTTAGTGGTATATGTGCACCAGTCCTAGATACTATTAAAGGTGGTTTAAAAACAAATTTTAAGTGGACTCAAGAAGCTAATAAAGGGTTTGAAAATCTGAAACAAGAAGTGGCAACTCAACCCATTTTGTTATTGCCTAGTTCTGATAAGTTGTTTACAATTGAGTGTGATGCAAGTGAAGTGGCAGTAGGAGGAGTACTTAGTCAAGAAGGTAGGCCTGTAGCCTTCTTTAGTGAAAAACTCAATGAGGCCAAGCAAAAGTACTCTACCTATGATCTTGAGTTATATGCTTTAATGCAGTCCCTTAGGAAGTGGAGGCATTATTTGTTGCCCAAAGAGTTTGTGGTCTTCATTGATAACCAGGCACTTAGTTACATCAACATCCAAGAGAAGCTGAGTAATAGACACTTGAAATGGATGGAATACATCCAAGCTTTCACTTTTACCATCAAGCATAAGAAGGGACAAATGAATAAGGTGGTAAATGCATTAAGCAGGAGAATGTTGACAGTGCAGGAAATACAGCTGAAGAGCATTGGATTAGAGAATTTCAAGGACCTCTATGGTGAAGATGAAGACTTTTCAAAATCCTAAACGGTATGCTCTGATTTTGAGAATCATTTTCATAGTTAGTATGCTGAGTATACATTGCAAAATGGACTGTTATTTAAGGGTAATTTGTTATGTGTCCCAAGAGGATCAATGAGGGAAAATCTGATCCAAGAGAAACATAATGGCAGTCTTAGTGGGCATTTTGGAATAAATAAAACTTTAGAGCTGGTACAAAGGTTCTATTACTGGCCTAAGTTGGCAAGAGATGTTAGGAAATATGTGGAGCAGTGTGTAGTTTGCATGAAAGCCAAAGGGGGAGCCAACAATACAGGTTTGTATCAACCTTTACCCATTCTCAATAGACCATGGGAGTGTGTTAGCATGCATTTTGTGGTAGGTCTTCCTAAGACCAAAACTAGTTTTGATAGTGTTTATGTAGTTGTGGACAGATTTAGCAAGATGAGTCACTTTATCCCTTGCAAGACTACACATGATGCAAGTTGCATGGCCCATCTCTTCTTCAGGGAAGTTGTAAGAATCCATGGATTGCCATTGAGCATTGTATTAGACAGGGATGTGAAATTCATGAGCCATTTTTGGAAGACTTTATGGAGCAAATTGGGTACCAATCTATCATTTGGATCAACATACCATCCTCAGACCGATGGTCAAACAGAGGTGGTTAACAGGGTATTAGGTAATCTTTTAAGATGTTTAACCAAGGAGTATGGACAAACATGGGATATGGTGATTTCCCAAGCTGAGTATGCCTATAATGACAGTGTAAATAGAACTACAGGAAAAAGTCCTTTTGAGGTTGTGTATGGGATGCACCCAAGGGGAATTTGTGAGCTTAGAGACCTTGGATCTCAAGAGAATAGGAGTGGACATGTAGAAGACTTCACTAGACAATGAAAGAGATTCATGAGCAAGTCAAACAAACAGTTACAGCAGCAACCCAAAAGTTGAAGGAAAAAGCTGATTTGTCAAAGAGAGATGTGCAATTTGCAGTTGGGGACTATGTTATGGTTCACCTCAACAAATCTAGATTGCAGAAGGGGATTACCACCAAGTTGAAAATAAAGAGAGTGGGTCCATGCAAGGTGTTGGCCAAATATGGCAAGAATGCCTATAAGGTGGAATTACCATCAGATTTGGGCATCTCTCCAGTGTTCAACATTACTGATTTGATCAAGTATAAGGGAATAGTCAGTGATGAGGTTCAGAACAGTAATGAAATATTCAAAGAAATTAGTAATGTACCCCTACCTAATCAAGAGAAGCCTCAGGCAAAGCAAATCTTGGAGTCTAGAGTGCAAAATTCTACAAGGAATAAGGTATACATGGAGCACCTTATCAAGTGGAAGAGTAAGCCTAACTCAGAGGCTACATGGGTACAAGAAGATCAATTTAAGAAACTTGGAATTGACCTGGCAATGATCCCTCTTTCCAGTTCTTAGTGTTTGTGCTGAGAGGGGGAGAATGGTGCAGGAGCACCTACCAAAGTGCCAAAGTACAAGCTCATTTTTGAAGTTTTTATTTTAAAATCCTTTTCGTTGTTTTGGTATGGTATTTTGGATCACCTTATTGGTGGTTGAGGACCTTTTCATTCTTAGAATAGGAGTTGAATAAGTTTGGAGTCATTTTGTGGTTGATTCCTAAGCTTTAGACAAAAGTTGCAAAACACACTGTGTTTTACAACAACTAGCTTTTGGTCGTTCTTAGGCTCGAGAGAAAAACCTAACTATTTCTTTGCTTTGTAATAGGGATATCTCGACCTTTGAAGAAGGTTGGATGATTTTGAGCGTGGCAGTTTTCATGTGAATAGAAGGAGACAGTGATTTTTGATGTGAAAATACAGTTTTTCTATTTTTGTTTCTGGAACAGTGGTTAAATGAACTGAGCTAGACATTTGTTATTTTGATGCAGCATGTAGAGGAGTCTTTTTAATCATTTTTGTGGCTATATAGATATTTAGTTTACCGCTACTCTCCATTCTTTGTAGATACTATGCTTTCTTAAGTTATTGTTTTGACTGGTAATTATGTTAAAAATGGAGTTTTAGCTCGCACTTCCACCTTACCAAGAAGTATGCAGACCATGGAAGGGTGGCTAAACTCCATTTGTGTACATATCTTAGAGGCAGGATTCTTTGTGAGTTCTGGTAGCATGCTAATGAGATTTCCCTATGCGAGTTGGTTAATACTCGGTTAGGGAAAGACAGTGAAAAGTTAGTTCTTACGTTGCAAAGGTGATGCATCTTCATTAAAGAAATGTGTGTAGTGGTTGCAGGGGCCTTGAAAATGGTTATTCAAGAAGGCAGAGTCTTTTTCTGATCCTTTGGAAGCTGGAACATGTAGAACAGTCCAAGAAAAGAAGCAAAGAAAGCCCTAGTTCTTGCAAGAACAGGGTACACCTGTGTACAGACAGAAGAAGAGTCCAAAACCTAAAGAATCTATTAGTGCTTGGGATTTGAGCCAGGGTTTCAAAAGGGTTTTTGGCCTAAATAGTTGAAGGAGAGGAGCATTAAGCATTTTTCTTGTTTGAGGAGGCCTAATAGGGGCTCAATCCTAGTAGCCCTTCCCAAACCCTAGACTAGAGTTTTGTGATAGCGATGGAAAATCCAAGCATGGAGGGTAGACAAGAACCCTTCCTTGATGGTTTTGAAGCCATAGAAGCCTATGCACACCCCTGCAAACAAGTTAGGAGGTATTAGAGGTAATCTAGTCTTTAAATGGATTAAGGGCTAGGGAGAGTGAAGAGAGGAAGAGCACAGAGTTGGCTTGGTAGTAGCAAACTAGAAATGATAGCAGGGTTGGCTAATGAACCAGGGGTGCCTAAATAGCAGAGGACCTATAGGTTGAGTAGTGGATGAAGTAACACCAAGGGGGTTATCAATTTGTGACCCAGAGCACTAAGCCAGTCATTGACTCAATCCAACCCTATCCCTATCATGAGATCTTTCCATGGTTTGGCTAGTTTTTATAGAAAGTTCATTAGAAACTTTAGTAGTATTTGTGGACCCCTGACTAAAACAATGAGAGGGGATAGAAAAAAATTTAAGTGGAGCACTAGAGCGGCAAAAAAATTTGAACTATTGAAGCAGAAGGTGACAGAGCAACCTGTTCTAGCCCTCCAAGATTTCAACAAGGTGTTTCAGGTGGATTGTGATGCCAATGGTTGTGCCATTGGAGCAGTGTTGAGCTAGGAAGGTAAGCCCATTGTCTATTTCAGTGAAAAGTTAAATTATGCCAAGAGAAAGTATTTTGTTTATGATCAAGAATTTTATGCAATAGTTCAAGCATTAAAGAAATGGAGACATTATTTGTTGCCGAAGGAATTTGTTCTATATACTGATCATCAAGCCTTGTAGTACCTAAATAGTGAGGGAAAATTAAATCAGAGGCATATGAAATGGGTAGAGTTTTTGTAGAGTTATACCTTTGTTTTGAAACATAGGAGTGGGAAGTCAAATAGGGTTGCAAATGCCTTAAGTAGGAGGCATACATTGATGACAAAGATGCAGATTGAAGTGGTTGGGTTCAATAAACTCAACACACTGTATGCAGAAGATCCTAATTTTGCAGAGGCTTGGAAAGCTTGCAAGGAACCTATTACAGTGGACAAGACAAGGTGGTTGGATTTCATAATCTAGGATGACATGTTATTTAAGGGAAGTCAATTGTGTATCCCAAGGAGTTCCATGAGGGAGAACCTGATAAAGGAGAAGCATAGTAGAGGAATGGTAGGACATTTTGGTCGGGATAATACCATTGCCATTATCAGTGAGCATTATTATTGGCCTCAGTTGTCATAGGATGTGAAGAAGTTTGTACAAAGCTGCAAGGTATGTCAGATGGCTAAAGGAGTGAGCTAGAATATAGGCTTATATCAGCCCTTACCTATACCAGAGAGGCCATGTGAGGATATAAGTATGGACTTTGTTCTTGGTTTGCCAAGGACACAACAAGGGAATGATTCAGTCTTTGTGGTGGTTGATAGGTTTTTGAAGATGGCACATTTCATTCTATATCAAAAGACCCATGATACAGTCCACATTGCTGACTTGTTCTTCAAAGAGGTGGTGAGGCTACATGGTCTACCAAAGAGTATTATTTTAGATTGTGACACCAAATTTGTGGGGTACTTTTAGAGGACCTTCTGAAAGAAGCTGAAGACAGAGCTGAAGTTCAGTTCTGCACACCATCCACAAACAAATGGGTAAACAGAGGTTGTTAACAGGAGTCTGGGTAACCTACTGAGATGTTTGGTAGGAGATAAACCCAAGGGATGGGACTTGATTTTACCCCAGGCAGAATTTTCTTACAACAATTCTGTCAATAGAAGCACTAGTAGATCACTGTTCCAGATTGTGTATGGGGGTAGCCCCAGAACAGCTCCAGAATTGAGGAAGATGGACCAACAGAAGAAAATAAGTGCTAAAGCCGAAGATTTTGTAGAACACATCAAGGATATACATGAGAAGGTAAGAGAAAATATTAACAAGATGAATATGCAGTATAAGGCTAAGGCAGATCAGAAGAGGAGGTATAAGGAGTTTCAGATTAGCAATGAAGTAATGGTCCACTTGAGGAAAGAAAGGTTTCCCATGGGAACCTATAATAAATTGAAGATGAAAAAATTTGGTCCCTGTAAGATTTTGAAGAAGCATGATTCAGGGAATGCATATGAGGTAGAGTTGCCTGATGGAATCAACATTTCCCCTATGTTCAACATTTCAGATTTGACAGAGTATCATGAAGGTGGAATGGAGGAAGCACCAGCAGTAGGGCAGTATGACATTCCAGCACCTACTTCAGAAAGGGAGGAGATTGAAGCAATCTTGGATAGTTGTGTGGGAAGGAGTACCAGAAACAAGCAATATGAAGAATATCTGGTGAAATAGAGAGGAAGGCTTGTGGAAGATTCATCCTAGCTATCTAAGGCAGTGGTTGACCGATTGGGTTTTCCTCAACCATCTGAGACGTGACGAGTTCACTTCTCAAATTACCCTGGGTGTCTGATGCAAGAGCATCTAATGGTGTAAGGGTAATCTTGCATCACCCAAAAATAGTTAAATTTCAAGTTTCTCAGTTTATAGATGTTTTTACATTTTTGGATACCCTTTTTGTCATAATGAAATTCCTAATTTATGATTTTTATTTTCTATTCCTGAGTTGAAATATATTGTAGTTTTAGTTTCTCAGATTTGCACTTGAAAATCTTTCGAGTTGGATTTGAGGCACTTAGAGCTCCCGAAATGGACCCAAAACTTGCTAAAATCAGCATTGCAAATTTCAAGCGTGTTCTTGACTTCGAGACCTTTCCAACGGTTCAAACGGTTCGTGAATTGGAGCCCCAAATCAAAAGTTATGGCCTCGTTAAGTTGGCACACTTTCTAGAAGATACAATTGCAAATGTTCTTTTGAAATTTGAACTTCAAGTTGTAATTTTTAGCGCCAAACCACCTAAACTCAAATTTTAATGTTGTTTTGGCTCCAAACTAAAGAGGAGCTCTATTTATGGATGGGTTTCTAATTTTTTGGGTAACTTTTTGGAGACAAATTCGCATATTGTGAAAGGGTTATTCTGTAACTTGCATGTGTTGTAGAACTTGGGGATTTGAGATCCTCTGCATGTAAGAAGCTCTATTTTCTAAATAATAAAATTATTCTCTTGTTTGTGGGTTATTTTCTATGTCTTGAGTTGTGCCTTCATCATCTGGCATCATAGGCTTGGCCACATTGGAGAAAAAAAGTTTTAAAACTTTAAAAAATAAAAACCTGGTTGAGGGGCTTGATGCCTGTAACCTTGAATTCAAATTTTGTGAACATTGTATATATGGTAAATATTGACGCCAAAAATTGATGAGGTAACAGTGTCTTATGGAAAAATCAGTTTAAGGGGGACTCTTTGCGCTAAACTGAGTAACCTCCAAATTTTTAAAGAAGTCGGCTTCTTTTATAATGGGTTTTTGGAAAGGGAAAAGGAAACGAATATAATGAAGCAAAGTCTAATCTAAGGCGATGCGCCAAAATCTACTGATGGGCATGATAAATCATAGATTTAGGGGTCTGAATGGTGTTGTTGTGTTCCAAAATGTTAGAGACTTGAAATTATAGCATAGACAATTCATTTATTGATATAAAATAATATTACATACATCCTCACTACTAAGAAGAGTCATTAGACATGATTTAGGTAAGCAAGCTTGTATCCAACATATATAGAAGTTTTTCAAATGAAATGTTTAAGACAGTATAAAGCACAGTTTATAGTTTAATCAAAGCATGAAAAATAAAAAGGCCGAACAATTGGCACAGTCTGAAAGTTTCTTGTAAATAAAATAGTAAAAAAGGTCTTGTGTCTTTTGCTAAAACTAGTGTATTTTTTCTTAAATTTTGGACCAATTCTCATCGACAGAGAGAGTATATATAGTAGGAAAAGAAACCTCCCACCGCTTTGGAGAATTGCAACATAAAAGATCTCGCAATTCTTTGCAATGATGCTTGAATCAAAAGATTCCCAAGGCCATTACAATGACATCGAGCTGGAACACAGCATCCAGTCACCCTGAGTACAGGTGCATCCACTATAATGATGGCGGTGGTCCTAGCAAGGCTTGAGCAGAAAAATGTCATCCCTTGCTGTGAATGATTATGACCAGCAGTAACCAATAGCATTGTTTAGTTCATCCGGCCCATCGCCCACATAAAAGATCAGCATTTAGGCATGTGGCAGCCTCCTGCTACCCATATCAAACCCTCTCCCATTGCTGTTGAGGATTTGTGAAAATGCAACACCCATCAAATGGGCTGAGATCCTTATCGCAGTGGAGAGAACGTTGCATTAGCTGGGTGTGAAAGACACGTGGCAGTATTTCGCTGCCTACGGTTGTTTATTTTCTTACTGCGTTGAAAGATTTGCGAACGGTTGCCACCTAGTAGAAAGTGGGACCCGCAAACACCTTTTAAGAATAAAAAAGTAACCCTATGGAAGCATTTCATAGCCCGTCAAGGCCTCGAGGAAGCAAGCGATAAAAGCAGCCCGTAACCGCGACATGTGGGAGCCCAGCGGAGCCTCCCAGGAACCGAAAGGAAAGTCGATACCCGAAGTTGCGAAGAGAAGATGTGCAAAGTGGTAGATCAAGAAAACTTGATGGAAAACTGAATAACTTGGTGATGCATAGGCTGGCACACACACAATACAAGAAGAAACCCGAAGGGAGCTACTCAAATATTTATTTTAACAGCTTTTGACGACTATCAGGGGTGTTTTGAATAAGGAACAAAGAACCTAAAAATTTTCTCTGGTGCTGCAGACCAGAGCTTTATCCATAGGGCTAATAGAGTCAAAGTTTGGAAATAGCTGCTTGCAAGAGCGACCATTCATTTTTGGACGGCTTTGCTATGCTGCGCAAATTTTTCTGTGCTCCATGTAGATCAATAGCTTCCTTTTGAGGCAGCACATCGAGTAGACCGGCGCCTATTTGTATATGGAAAAGCAGCTGCGAGAGCGGATGAATGATTGCCTCAATGTCGGCTGTCGTTGGGGAGCTGTTGAACTCCCTGAAAGCCTCCAGGTTGTTTTCCTTCTGCTCAATAATTTCAACAATTTGTGTAGTTGTGGCAATAGAGCCATCATCAAGGAATGGGGACGGCAAACCCATCCTGCCTAATTCGAAGAAACTTCCCCATATACCATCTTGTATCTTACTTAGGAAAGCTGCAGCTGCCTTAGTGCGCTGGAAAGTGAAGTGACAATGAATGAATTTGTTTTTCGTTTGGGTAGCAGCGTCCCAATCTTCAATACCCGCTCCGGTAAGGATTTCATCAGAGATAGAGTATAGCTTGTTGAGCAAGTCCCTTGCCTTGAGAACCTTCTCGAGGATGAATCATGTGAACTGCTCAATTGTATCGTGTGTCTCTTGATTGAGCCTTGATGCCTTGTCAATAAATCGGAGGGTAGGCTATAGTGTTAGGCAAAAGGTCTTGATTTTCTCCCAGTAAGAAATTTATAATTGCCTAACCAACAGAATGACATCAGGTTGGGTAGGGGAAGGCAACAGAGAGGCTTTAAGTGAAGTAATCTTCGCGTCTCTTGAAATAAGGGCCTCAGCTAATTCTGCATTTTTCCTTTTCTCGGACACCAGTTGCTTCGCATAGTTGCTCATTTTTTTATTCCAATTCTGCTCAGCTCAGGAGTGATTTGCTGATTGCTCCTCCAGAGAAGCCTTTGTCTCTTAGAGCTCTTCCTCCAGTTGAACATTTAGGCCTTTAAATTTGACCTCTTTCTCTTGTATTCCTTGCTTATATTGAGCCTGTTGGCATTTCAACTCTTCACCTTTTTGTGTCATCACCTGACTATGCTCAAGGTGGAGGCACTCAAGCTCTTTATCCTTTAGCTGTAGGTTTTTCTGCGCTTCCTTGTTCTTACTTTGCAGCTCTTTTATTATGCTCGGGTCAACAACCTGGGTCTTCGCAATTTCACCCTGAAGCCTATTCCTTTCATCCTCTGCTGCCAGTGCCCTTTCATTCATGCGGGCGATATCTACTTCTAAGGACTTCTCCTTCCTTTCCAGAAAACTCACCCTTTTCCTAGCTGTCCTAAGCTGCTCATCTTTCTTCTTTAGCTGGTGACCAGTTTTGAGGAAGTCAGAAGTGACTACCCATTGCGTCTCCTCCATGATTTCAACCTTATCCTATGGTCAGGCTACTTTCATGTCAAGTCCAACTGCATATATTTCATAGTCTTCTGGTTGCATTTCTCCTTGAGGTTTGCTTACCCTTGGATACATGGTTGCGAACTTCAATTCTTGTCGGGCCTCTTCATACAGAGCTTGCACTCTTGGCTCGATGGGACCACTATCATCTTTTGCCTTGTGTTTCATCATTCTATTCACGCGTGCCTCCTTTTCGCAATCTATCTATGCTATGAATTTGGCTAGTGATGAAACCAGTCCACCTACAAAAGGAGCACCAGAAGGCAAGGCATAGGGGTAGGTAACCTTCATTGGTGCAGGCATCCGCTTCTTCTAGAGAGTGACTATTTGTGGAGAGAAGTGCGGCATATTCTATAGTTTGGTTTGAGAACTAATAGCTGGGCTAGGCATTTGTAGCGACTGAATCAGGGAATCAGCCATAAGGCTCATTGGTCGAGAAAGGGGAGTCGCTAACAAGGTGTCAGCTTATCGCAATGGAAGAGGATCCATGATCAAATTGGAGAAAGAATGGGCACCAATAAGGGGAACACCTTTCGATAACTGTGCGAGGGAGGTCTAAGCGGTGGTAGGTGTGAGTATACTCAGAGGAGTAATTATAAGCGGGTGGGCCTGTGAAAACTGGGTGAATCCAACTGAATAAGTTGGATCAAAAACAGAAGGTAGAGGGCCAAGACATATGTCAGGAGTCGCCAGTGAGGCAGGGGCAGATATGAAAGAATGAGATGCAAGAGAAGAGGGAGCGAATTGTACCTACTGACTAGTTGTTGGCATTTTCAGAAACGTTAGATGCTCCATGATTTCAACCTCCAGTTCCTGAATAGCAGCGAGTACTCTTACTCCAGCGGGTTCTTCTAAAGCCTCTCTAATAACACGCTGCCGCTTCACAAGAGGAACCTCCCTAGCTTTGGCAATCATCTCCTTCTACTAAAGTGATAGCCTCGCTGGTTTAGAAGCCCAAGTGAGTGTACATGAGCCTTTTGATGTATTAAAATGTACGTTCGTGGCCACATAAGCGGGCTGTCTAGAGACTTTCTCCTTTTGCACAAAGGAAACCGATGTCGCCGCTTCCTCTTCTTATTCTTCGGATTCCTCCTCCTATTTGCTCTTGTTAATACTAGAACTTAGGCTAGGATGGCCTTCATTACACCACCTTTCAAATTCCTGGTCATCTCCTAGTTGATTGTAAGGAGCATCTAATTATGCAATCTCCTAGTGATATTTCTAAAAAGCCTTTATTTTCTCCTCACTCCATTCTTCCTCCCTCTTTAACCTATTGTATATGCCGCACTCCATAGGGACATTATCCTGAGCCACAGCCACAGGAAAGTAGAACTTGTACCATGAGCCTCTAGTGTCTAGCATAGGGATTTGCGCCAATTCAACAAAATCCTCATCTTTGTCCGTTCTAGGGTTACGTCGCTTTTCTCAGTATGGTTGGGAAACATGGGTAACTCTCATATGTGGCTTTGGCAAGTCGTCGAAAGGGTTGTATTCCCACTTATCATTTACCAGTACCAACCCTAGATGTGCCAGCTTATCTTCTAGCAATTGGTGCGATTGTTTTTTCAGAAGAGTTACAGACTTGAAATTCTTCAGACAAGTGAAAAATCCCTTATTTTTGACCCTTTCGCCACTACGAAAAGTAAATTCAATGACACAAACCTATCGGAACATTTCTAGCTCGAGCACTCTATCCATGACGTAGGCTGGGAGCAAGAAAGGTTTTCCAGTAAAACCCCGCATTCGAAGGATTGTAAAATCCTTGCCCAAGAACCAATCACAAGCAGGGGTGAAACTCTGCATAAATCCAGCCTGCTCCCTATCGAGTTGGATAATATCACCCTCTCTGATCAAATCATTCAAGACCAGGGCTATAAAATAGTCTACAAATGCATAATAATCGTATGATGTGGAAAGGAATAGAGTCCATACGGACACTGGCTTCCTTTTATTTTGCTCATCAAAAATTGATAGCAAAAAAAATTGGGCGAAGAAATATGGGTTCTAATGCAGAAACATGTGGACCAAGAAAGAGACAAACCTAAACTTTTTCTCTGCCTAATAATCCTCAATTTGCTGTTTCATTTCTTCAATCATAAATTCAGCAAAATCATACCAGAAGAGTTCATGTTGCTTGCGAAATTGCATCGCTGGTCCCAGTTAAAAGGCCTCTATCTTCTCATCAGAGTCTCGGCCACATACAAAGGCCAGCATGGATATGGCATCCTGGAGATCATCGTGAAATGCACTGCGAGACAATGGAATACTTGGCATTTTAGTGGCTGAGATGCCTTTCTTACTAGTCTCCTCTAACAAGAACTTCGATCTAGTTTTCATTTTCCTCCATATTTTTTCTCCCTTGTTTGGGCGAAAAGGCTCAATAGTATCCTTCCTTTTACTTGGATCTGGGATACATAACATGTGTCAGATGGCCTCTGGAGTGATATGCACTTTTAAGTTGCGGCCTTCAATGTAGTGGGTATCTAGATTATAGCGTTGAATAGCAACATCAATCGCTTCTAAGCAATAGTGCACCAATAGGATCATGTATTGAGGAAGACCACTATACCAAACTCTACTTGTCATAGATTGGTCTACCTTTGTTGCCGATAACCTTGCACAAGCTGCCTCTCTGAGTGACTTAAGGTTCTTCACTAGCATTGGGTTGTAGATATTGTCCCAGTTTTCCTCAACTTTTTTCTGGTTTCTCCATTTCTTGGATCTATTCAGCTCTTCTGTGTAGGCTCTCCTTGTCCTTCGGGGTATACCAGGCGTAGCGTACACCACATCCTCATAGACATATACCTCTATTCAAGAATGAATAGATGTGAATAGCTTCTGGTTAATTTCTTCATGTATTGGCTAAGCTGAAGATTTCGACATTTTCCTTCTCTAAAGGTTTTGTAAGCTCCTGGTTGACTGCGACTATGCTTGACTCTAAATAGATAGACAGAAAACAACTCTGCACTTCTCCTTGTGTTTGTAAAAAGACTTTGAAATATTAAGCCTTTTCATGCAATAATAAAACCTTTCCCAAGGTGGTAGGTGAAAGCAAGCCTTTTGCATTTAATTCGCATGTACTGGTAACCCTGCAAATTGTGCAAAATGAACTGATTACTATTTTGAGGTAGCCGAAATTCATTATTGCATTTGGGTGATCGTGTGATATGCCCTGATCTCCTTGGAACTTGAGCCAACAATTGGCTTGCTAACCCTACATTAACATGCACTGACAATTAATATCTCGGCTGGAATGATTACGCCAAACAAACGATCACAACCTGAAAAGATATGAATATCGCCTTGGGTTCTGGGATGCGCTTAAGAGATGACACAATAGCCTATGACCATACATCTCACTGCCCACAAGCGCCACATTTTTAAAGCTAATTTAATCAATTTCATTTATTTAAGCACGCATTGAGCTGTGTTATCACGGATGTAACTGGCCCGAAAATGTGAACAAATGCAAGTCTGCCTTTCAAGAAAGCAACTACCATAATATACTTAGCATTTGAGAAGTGATAGGTCAGTAGTAGAGCATTAAGCAAGTCTTTTCATAGGTTAGGTGGTAAACAAATTCGGCATTAGCTCAAAAGCCTAAGGACAGTGTCAGAGCAATGGATACCCCAATTCGTCTAACCTCATATAACTCACAGACGGCGTTCCTAGGGGATATTTTAACTAGGAGACTGAAAAGGATGATGAAGAACAAGCATTCTCTGGTTTTGGTAGCCATTAAGTGGGTCTTAGGCAAAGATTGCATAGAATATAAGGATAAGTATCGGGTGAATACCAACGTATGCTCCCACTTTGTAGCGTCCATGTTGGACATTTGCGTTCCTTGACCACTGATCCTGAAGCTAGTTAAAGAAATCTTCTCGACGAAATACCTGAATGGTCTTGGTGAGGTCATTGCACATGCTACCTATGGGATAGGTCTGCCATCAGCCAACGCCCTGCGTCACTTTATTGAAGAAGAAATTGTCATCGTTTGGCTGCCATTCTTCAGCAGATTCCACCTGTAGACCTGTGACCAGCACCACCAAAGGGTTACTCAGGCCTTACACTTCCTGTTTCGGAGCTACAACGTGATACCTTTCTACAACGTAGATTGGTATACTAACTTCAGGAACCTGGTGTTTCCACCACCAATGGTGGTTGTGCCAAATGATGCTGCCAGTATTACCGAGGAACTCATGGACGAAGAAGAAGTGGATGCTACAGTGAATGTGTCAATTGCCGTCAGTCATGCCTTCAGATAGACAACCCTTTGCTTGCTATTCAAAATGTAACTCTCCTGCTGTATATAAGTCTGATAAAAGGCTATCATATATAATATATCTCAATACTTGTAAATTTTGAAAAATGGCTTCCCACCCATTTTGTGATGAAAAGAACGTATATAAATAGATATCCATCGTTTTAAAGAAAATCCATGCTCTTTCCTTCATTCTGTGTTTAAGCTTTTTTGGGTTTGCAAGTTTTATATGCTATTTCTCCACACATGGGTGTATTTTATGTAAAGCAACTCTAGTATTCCACCCATCAATAATAATGGGTTACTTCCGCAAAAATACAAACTGATTTAAAAAAACACCAACCAAACAAATGGAAAAAAAAGAAAAACGCTATTTACATATGTACAAAGTAGAGCTTAATGACTAATGGAATAGCTTAAGATGAATCCCATTGATTGGGATTCCTAACGGCTCCTATTCCATATTCTTTTGCTCAAAAGTGTTGTGCTATTTGCATTGAATGACTTTAAAGGGACCTTCCCATAGGCAATCAAATTTACCGTGCTGACCTAGCTTTGCAGCCCGACTATCATACTTTAGCACTAAGTCTCCACATTTCAAACCCTGGTCGGAAACCTTCTTGGCAAACCATCGTTTGACCACCTGTTGACGGCTTGTCATTGCCATTAGGGAATTCTCCCTTTTTTCTTGCACTTCCAATAGTTCGGGGAGCCGAACCTCCATGGCTTTATTTTGTTCTATCTCAAGAGATTTCAACAATTGTATTGTCAGAATCTCCATGGAGATGGGTAACAGTGTTTCTTTCTCGTATACCAACTCATAAGGAAAAGTCTTAAGGACTTGCTTAGGAGTTATGCGGTTTGCCCAGAGCGCTATTCAGAGGTTTTTATGCCATTCCCTCTGGTGTTCTAAGCCAATCCTTTTAAGAAGTCAGACTAAACTTTTGTTCGTCAACTCTGCTAGACCATTTCCCTGTGGGTAATAGTTTGATGATGTTTTAAGGAATATGTCATTCTTTAATGCAAAATGACATACCTTTGCACCTAGGAATGCTCTGGTGCTGTCCAAAATGATAGTTTTCAGAGGACCAAACCTTATCACCAGTTCCTCAATGAAATCTACAATTTTTGTCTCTGTTGCACTTTTAAGGGGAATAGCCTCCGTCCACCATGTGAAATAGTCCGTAGCGGTTAGAATCCACTTGTGTCCGGCACTAGAGACCGGGTTGATCATTCCAATGAAGTCCAGGCCCCATTGCACAAATGGTTCGTCTGCCACTATGGGTCTGAGGGGCATTGCAGAATTCTTCCTTCTATTAGCGAAGAACTGGCATTTTTTACAACCTCTTACCAAAAAGTGGGAGTCACTAAAAAGTGTAGACCAATAATAGTCAGCGCGCATGATTTTAATTGCGGTGGTTTTGGAAAAGAAATATCCACCTACAGCGCTATTGTGGAATGTGTCAAGGATCCTGTTCGCCTGCTCCGAAGTAATTCATCGCAAGATAACACCATTGAAATTCCTTTTGAAAAGGACTCCTTCTATCAGCGTATATCTGTAATTCTGAAGCCGGTAATACCTCTTTTTTTGGAATGAGAGGCCTGGTAGATACCTTCCAGTTTGCATGAAACTCATTCTATTAGTCAGCCAATCGTCTTCCGATCCTGATCCATTTATCAAGATGAGATCTAGTTGTTCCTCCTTGGTAGGTACTTCCTCATTCTGTGCCATATACTCACACAGTCCTATTCCTTTAATAGTCTTAGTAGGCTTGACTTCGATGTCATATTCAAGGATCTTGGTGATCCAATTAGCCCTTTTTTCTATGATCTCTCCTTCCATGATGTATTCATGCACACTAGAATGTGTGACATATACCAGAACTTTGTTGCAGGAAATTAGATGGCGGAATTTTTTAAGTCCCTTTACTATTGCAAAGGCCTATCTTTCAACAAAGTTATAATTTGCCTCATATTCTTTTAGGGTCTGGGAATAGAACGCCACTGGATGTTCTCCCTTTCCTTCACTATCCTTTTGGGTTAGAACAGTAGCAATACTGGACTCACTACTAAAAGCATACATTATAAAATCTTTGCATTGATCCGGATTAACTAGCATCGGGGCTGTGGAGATCACTTCCTTGACCCGTTCAAAAGCCTCTTGAGCTTCCATTGTCCACTTGAAAGCTTGATCTTTTTTCAGCATTAGGGTGATCGGCTTAATTATTCCAGCGAAATCAGAAATAAATTTGCTGACGAAATTTACTTTTCCTAGGAAAAACTGGACACCTTTCTTATTTACCAGAAGGGGAAGTTCTTTGATAGCCTTTACTTGTTCAGGGTCAATTGAAACACCTTCTTTAGACACAATATGCCCTAATAGCTTACCCTACGGGACTCTGAATACACATTTCTTTGGATTCAGGGAAACTTCGAACTCCTGACACTTTTGAAAAACTAATTCCAAATGATCAAAATGATCATCTTTAGACTTAGAGAACACAGTAAGGTCATCCAAATAGATTAGAATAAACTTATTGATCAGTTCGCTGAATGCAATGTCCATCGCCTGCTGGAAAGTTGCCCCATTGGATAAACCAAAAGGTATTTTAGCATATGCAAATGTTCCCCACTTTGTGGTGAACATAGTCTTGTGTTGATCTTCTTCTTTAACACGAATCTGGTTATAGCTAGAGAAACCATCCAGTAGAGAGAACATTTCTGATCCTACCACAGTTTGTAAGATTGCCTCCATAGAGGGAAACGGATAGTGGTCCTTCAAAAATACTCTCTTCAGGTCTTAGAAGTCCACACATAAGCAGATATCATCATTTTTCTTTCGAACTAGTACCAGATTCGATAC
This sequence comes from Sequoia sempervirens, assembly GCA_007258455.2. Lineage (NCBI taxonomy): Eukaryota > Viridiplantae > Streptophyta > Pinopsida > Cupressales > Cupressaceae > Sequoia > Sequoia sempervirens. The sequence continues at coordinate 99,581 of VDFB02024545.1, read as the reverse complement.
ACAAGTACTATGTTTGATTGGGAAGACAATGCGTGAATCAATGAGCTTGGTTAGCTCTTGTACCATTAGGGCCTCAACCTTAGGGTTGACTGGCCTCTATTTTTGTTGGATTGGTTTTGCACCTTCTGTTAGCTCAATAGTGTGCTGAATGATGCTAGGATCATAACCCTCCAAATCATCGTAGGACCAGGCCACTATTCCATACTTTTTGCAGAAACTGATGAGCCTTTCTTTATCATGATGTGGGACATCTTTTCTGACTCGGAGATTCTTACCATCGGAGATCAGAAGTTCCTCATAATCACTTTTGTCCGCCATGAACTTCCGCTTATCATTTTGGGCGTCATTACAATCGAAAAAGTTTTCGAGAGTAACCAACCCTTTCAGAAGTTTATTTGATTTGAGCTGCATAATTTGTCCTTCATAAGCCTCAGTGATCTTTGGTTGAAGCTGATCAGTAAATTCCCCTGAGTGTTGGATAAACGAAGTGATGTGTTCATCACTTTCAAAGACTTGCCAAGTTTGATCATTGTCGGGGATCGCTAGTCGGACTAATACCCGTACTGAATATTCATTCCAAAGAAAGTCAAAGACAGGATCAAACTGAGCACTAATCACCACCATGTGATCTGTATCGCTATTCTGCCTTCAGGGAATGGTCCAGATGTTGAAAGCTTTGAAACCCTCAATCAAGTCCCAGATTTGATGTAGATAGGATCTCATGCGGACATTCTTTGCTACAGAAATTTCTCGGACCTGGTTAACTACCAGTTTGGAATCTCTGAACACAATCAATTGCTTAATACCCATTCGTTCCACAAGGCTTAGGCCTTGGACTAACCCTTCATATTCAGCCTCATTGTTTGAACAGGTGAAGTGAAAGTGGAAAGACCTCAAAAAAAATTCATTCTATGGGGATATTAGATATACCCCTGCTCCTACACCTACTTTGCTTCTTGCTCCATCAAAATATAATGTCCATAGCTCATTTGCTTGGTTACCATCGGATTCTTTGGCAACCTTCGAAAACACCTGGTCTTCATCATAAATCACATATGTGCCCAATCCTGTAGCATGATAATTTCCAAAAGGGTCATTGTTTATGTGTTCGCTCAACAGAGCATCTTCCTTATCATTTCGGTCTCCGCTCACCTTCTTTTCTTCTAGCAAATCAACACTATACATTTCTTGCTTGGTGATAGAGATATGTGTTGCTTCGAAATTGATCAAGGCCTCATCTGCCACATGTTCAAAATGTAGAACCTCTGATTCTATCTTCATTTTTGTGTCATGTTTGGTCCTAAGTATCAAATGTGACCAATCCAAAGATAGGTATCCACCCACTTTTGAAGTAAATTCGTGGGATAGACAAAGACCAAACATAGAAGGAACATCTATGATCACTATGTCCTGCGGGACTATGATACTTGGGCAGGTGAATAGAGTTAACGAAAGCACTTTGATGACACCTACGGTTTCAACTCTATTTCCATCAAGCTGCATAACCCCTCTTTTCATAGGATCATAGGTGAGGCCCAAAGCTTCAGCTATCTGTTTAGGCATAACCATCGTACTAGCGCCAAAATCAACATAGCGTTGTGTAATAGTTTTTTTTCTATAATAAGAGTCAAGAAGAAGGGTTGAGGTTTCAACCTACCTCTGTCATCGGAAGGAGATTCATTTGTATCATTTGTAAGCACCTTTGGTGGTGGTATGTGACAACCGACCTCTACATTGGCCGAAGGCTCTGTTAATGTCGGGTTGACCTCTTCCTGAAGCACCTTTTATAATAGCATCTTTTGTTCTGGGATAGCTAGAATGTCCCATAAAGACATGTTAGCAGATGATTTCTTCAATTTCTCTACAACATTAAAAGGTGGAAAACTCAGAGACTTTTGCTCTTTAGTTCTTGCTATAATAATCTCCTTTCATGGTTAAGAAGATGAAGGGATAGTCAAAGCACCTAGAATTTGATTGGACACGCCTTTGCTTTGCGGACTGTCTGGATGTGAAACAACAAGCTCACCTGTGAATCTCCTCTTTGAGTGTGTGTTATAGTCAGATTGCACCTGCAGTGTTTCGGATATGAATGTGTCATTATCAAGCACCGTTTCTTCATCTTCCATCTAGGAGAATAGCGCATGATCAGGAGCACTATCGAACTCTTACTCTAAGGACATTCCTTGCATTTGCACAATAAGGACCACACTCTCCATTGGCGAGGCATATACATATCCTCCATTTTTTGTTGCAGTACCTTGACTGCGTTGCTCCACCACCTTTTATTGTAAGTTGCCACATGGACAATTTCGAGGCATATGTGCATTGCTGCAGGGGAAGCACCATGGATTGATGTCATCAATAAGATTGTTTTATCTCGTAGTTAATTCCCTACTCGAGCTTGAAGACGCGCTCGTTAATGGAGAAGGCACCGGCACTATTTGGTTTGTAGTTGAAGTTGGTGGATTAGTGCAAGGCGCACCCTGATATTGATTTTGCTGATAAGTAGACCGCCTGCCTTGATAGTTTTGATATGCAGGCCACAGGGGTGTTGCTTGGTTCCACTTGAGAGTTGTTATGTCATTTGTCATGGTTCGCAACATCTCTTTGAGGTCGCTTATTTCATTTTCGGAAGAACTTGATGTAGAAGCCAAGTTTTCAGGAACGGTCGCATATGAGTACATCGACTAGGAAGTTGCTGCCACACTAGTTGATGCAACCTCTTGTGCAGAGATTGTTATTTTAGGAAATATTGGCATAATAGGTTGGGGAGGAAATTTTCCACAATCTATCAAATGATTCTCAATTTTGATAGTGGTACCATAAGAATTTGGTAGAGTGGCTCCTCTCAAAGACATGATTATCACAAAAATGTCAGGATTAATAGACTTTAGATAAAATATGAATGCCAACTCTGGATTCGGGCGGATAGTCACAGGGATCCTCTTCCAATTTACATGAAATCGGGCATTGAAGTCCATCAAAGCCTCCTGGAGGGCTCGTCTTATGACGGATAGCTGATAATATAACGAAGAACAATCTCCGTCGTTTGAGAACCTTTCATAAAATGGATCTCCGAGCTCATCCTAGGTGCGAATTAAATTAGGAGTTAGCATTCGGTACCAATCCAGAGCCTTTCCTTTGAAAGACGCAACGAGGAGCCTCAGGGCTACATTCTATGCTGTAATACCATGTACCAAACAAACATCTGCTACATCTTGCAAATGTTCTGCTAGCGTTTTTTGAGTTGTCTCTAGTAAATTTGGGAATAGCTTTCAGGGCCGAAACCAAGATAGCGCCCCAAACAACGAGCGCTATCGGGGGTACCAAGGGACTTCCAGCATCCCATGCTACGTATTTTCTATTTGGGGCCAGCAACATGGTGAGAGGAAAAGGTGGTGGAAATGGAATGGTTACCAGTTGATTTGTGACCTGGACTGTCCCTAGCGGAGGTACTAGTAAACCTGGCTTATTTGCAGTCTGGGATCTAGTTACAAGCCGATGGCTTATACACCTATCTACAATACTATTTTGTTAAATTCGTGTCCCATTAGGTGTGCCAGAAAAAGAATAAATTGTTGACGCCAAAAATTGATGAGGTAACAGTGTCTTATGAGAAACTTAGTTTAAGGGGGACCCTTTGTGCTAAACTGAGTGACCTCCAGATTTTTAAAGAAATCGGCTTCTATAATGGGTTTTTGGAAAGGGAAAAGGAAATGAATATAATGAAGCAAAGTCTACTCTAAGGCGATGCACCAAAATCTACTGATGGGCACGATAAATCATAGATTTAGGGGCCTGAATGGTGTTGTTGCGTTCCAAAACGTTAGAGACTTGAAATTATAGCATAGACAATTCATTTATTGACATAAAATAATATTGCATACATCCTCACTACTAAGAAGAGTCATTAGACATGATTTAGGTAAGCAAGCTTGTATCCAATATATATAGAAGTTCTTCAAATGAAATGTTTAAGATAGTATAAAGCACAGTTTATAGTTTAATCAAAGCATGAAAAATAGAAAGGTCAAACAATTGGCACAGTCTAGAAGTTTCTTGCAAATAAAATAGTAAAAGAGGTCTGGTGTCTTTTGCTAAAATCAGCATGTTTTTTCCCAAATTTTGGACCACTTCTCATCGACAGAGAGAGTATATATAGTAGGAAAAGAAACCTCCCACCACTTTGGAGAACTACAACAGAAAAGATCTCACAATCCTTTGCAATGATGCCTGAATCAAAAGATTCCCAAGGCCGTTACAACGGCATTGAGCCGGAACACAGCATCCAGTTGCCCTGGGTACAGGTGCATCCTCCACAATGATGGCAGTGGTCCCAACAAGACTTGAGCAGACAAATTTCATCCCTCGCCGCGAATGATTATGACCAACAGCAACCAATAGCATTGTTTAGTTCATCCGGCCCATCGCCCGCATAACAGATCAGCATTTAGGCACATGGCAGCCTCCCGTTGCCCATATAAAACCCTCTCCCATTGTTGTCGAGGATTTGCAAAAATGCAACATGTGTCAAATGGGCTGAGATCCTTATCACAGTGGAGAGAACGCTACATTAGCTGGGTGTGAAAGACGTGTGGCAGCATTTTGCTACCCGAGGCTATTTATTTCCTTACTGCGTTGAAAGATTTGCAAATAGTTGCCACCTAGCAGAAAGTGGGACCCGCCAACATCTTTTAAGAATAAAAAAGAAACCCTGCAGAAGCATTTTGTAGCCCGTCGAGGCCTCGAGGAAGCAAGTGACAAAAGCAGCCCATAACCGCGACACATGGGAGCCTAGCAGAGCCTCCCAGGAACCGAAAGGAAAGCTGATACCTGAAGTTGCAAAGAGAAAATGCGCAAAGTGGTAGATCAAAAAAACTTGATGGAAAGCTAAATAACTTGGCGATGCACAAGCCGGCACACACACAATACAAAAAGAATCCCGAAGGGAGCTGCTCAAATATTTATTTTAAGAGTAAACAACACCATGGTTCATTTTACTCCAATCCTCATAAATTTTCTGGTTTACTTGATTACATACATTCTGATGTTTTTGGTCCAGTAAATGTTCCTTCTTTGTCAAAATTAAGATATTATGTATCATTCATTGATGATAATTCAAGAAAAGAATTTGTTTATTTTTTGAAAAGTAAATTAGAAGTATTCAATCATTTTAAGGAATTTAAAAACTTTGTGGAAAATTAGACTGGAAGAAAAATAAAAATTTTAAGGATTGACAATGGCAGTGAGTTTTGTTCTAGTGAGTTTGAAAGGTATTGTAAAGATCCTAGAATTAAAACATAAAACTACACCCTACACTCCGCAACAAAATGTAGTTGCTGAAAGGTTCAATAGGACAGTGATGGAAAGAGCACGAAGTATGCTGAGCAGTGCTGGCTTGGAGGAGAAGTTCTAGGCTGAAGTAGTTGCAACAACATGTAATTTAATTAGTCGTTCTCCAAATTTTGCTCTTTTTGAGAAATCACCTTTGGAAGAATGGTCTGGAAAGAAGCCCTCTTTGAGACACATTCGTGTCTTTGGCTGTGAGGCATATGCATATGTGTCGAATGAAAAAATATATAAATTGGAGAATAAGACTATTAAATGTATTTTTATTGGCTATAGTGTTGGCATAAAATGATACAAGCTTTGGAATCTTGAAATAGAGAAGGTTTTGTACAACAGAAGTGTTATTTTTCATGAGTTAAAGCCTTCTACTTTGGATTTGCAGTCAGAGACAAAATCAGAAAATAAAAAAGGATGTAGTTGAAATTCCTTTGACACCAGATAAAGAGGAATTGTAAATTCAAAATGTTCTTGAAACTGAGGAGAGCTCAAGTAGTTTTGAGAGTTTTGAAGAAGAACAACAACCTTAGCCTCAGCCCGTGAGGAGGTCAACACGTGAAAGAAAGCAACTTGATAGGTATGGGTTCTCTATGTTAGATTCTACTTGTACCTATGCTTTAATTTCAAGCATTGATCAGCCTAGAACTATCAAAGAGGCGATTAGAATGTCTGATTCAAACTCTTGGTTGGAAGCCATAAATGAAGAAATGGCATCATTAGAAAAGAATGACACTTGGAGTTTGGAGCCCTTTCCTAAAGGAAAAATAGTTGTTGGCTACAAATGGGTATTTAAAAAGAAAATAGGATTGGATGGAAATGTTGAAAAGTATAAGGTGAGGTTGGTTGCGAAGGGTTATTCCTAGGTAGAGGGAATTGATTATGGAGAAATTTTTTCTCCTATAGCTAAGCTAACGTCTATTAGATTTCTTTTGTCACTTGTAGTAGTGTATGACTTAGAGATTAAATAGATGGATGTGAAGACAACATTTCTTCATGGTGATCTTGAAGAAGAAATTTATATGTCCCAGTCTGAGCACTTTGTGGAAAAAGGTAAAGAAAATCTGGTTTGCAAGTTGAAAAAATCTTTGTATGGATTAAAACAATCTCCTAGAATGTGGTACCAAAATTTTGACACATTTTTTTTGTCATTGAGATTTGTAAGATCAAAATATGATCATTGTGTGTACTTCAAAGCTGAAAATGATCACATTCTTATTATTTCTCTCTATGTTGATAATATATTGTTCATAGGCAATAGTAAGTTAATGATTTCTGGTCTAAAATCTTAGTTTTCTGCAAAGTCTGAAATGAAAGATCTTGGTGCAGCTAGGTATATTCTGGGAATGGAAATAACTAGGGACAGAATGAGTAGAAAACTTTTGCTCAACCAGAGTAAGTATATTAATATTGTTCTAGAGATATTTTGTAAGATTGATTGCAAGCAACTAGTTCCAGTTTTGCAAGGAATGAAGCTATTTGTTGAAGATTTTCCAAAATATCCTACTGAGATGGAGGACATGACCAAAGTGCCTTATTCTAGTGCAGTTGGTAGTTTAATGTATGCAATGGTCTGTACAAGGCCAGACATTGCCCAAGCAGTGGGAGTACTTAGTTGTTTTATGGTGAATCCTGGAAGGACACATGGGGATGTTGTGAAAAGAGTGTTTAGATATCTAAAGGGCACTTCAAAATATGCTTTGTGTTACCATGGAAATTTGGTTGAATCACAAAGGACTCTTAGCATTCATGGGTATGTGGATTCTGATTGGGTAGGGGACATTAACAACAGAAGATCCACCAGTGGATATATTTTCATGATGAATAGTGGTGCAATTAGTTGGATGAGTAAGTGGCAGGCTGTAGTCACTTTTTCCACTATATAGGCAAAATACATGGTAGCTACAAACGCCTATAAAGAAGCAATCTAGTTAAAATGTTTTTGTTCTAACATTGGGTTTGATGAAGGGAAAATTACAATTTACTGTGACAGTCAAAGTGCTATTTGTCTAGCAAAAAATCCTACTTTCCATGCCAAGATGAAACATATTGATATGTAGTACCACTTTGTACGAGATATGGTGGAAGATGGAAAGGTTTCTTTGGAAAAAGTGGATACTCTGGAAAATGTTGCAAATGCATTGACAAAACTAGTGAGCACAGACAAGTACAGGTGGTGTGCCAATTCGATGGGCCTTGGTGCCCATGAATTTCAGTAGTTTTGTTATGCTCTGGAGGTTTCAGTAAGATCTTTGTCAAGTGGGAGATTGTTGGAAAAAGTGCCTCAAGCTTATTGACATGGAACTCCTGAAAGAGCAGAATCAATGAGACCCTTGGAATGTCTTGCCGATAAGTAACCGTATTCCAAAGTCTTGAAGAGATCATATCAGTGTGACCTTGGACCTATCTTTTCGATGGAATTCATTAGGGTGACTTGAACTATCAGAGTGAGATTCCAGACCCGTTCTGATGGTAGATGTCTTGCCAAAGAAGATCATCAAGAAAACTCTTGCCGATGGATGTATCGAGGTGACTTGAACTATCGAAGTGAGATTCCAAACTCATTCTGATGGTAGATGTCTTGCCGAAGGAGATCATCGGGGAGATTCTTTCCAATGATGTGATCAGGATGACTTGGTTTGTCAATGAGAATTTCTGATCTGATGTTGATAGTATTACTCTTACCGATGGACCTGCTCTGATGAATGTTGATGTGACTCTTGTCGATGTGTGCAGTCTTGGTGTTCTTTGGGACATCAAGGAGACTTGAGCTATCGACATGATATCCCAGTTTGTCGCCGATGGTCCTATGGTCAGGGAAACTTCGTCAGGTTTGAACAATAGAATAGTAGAAGGTTGTGGATCATGCGATGGTCAATGGATAGTTTGGCATCAGTGAGACACATTTTGTTGCCTCACCGATAAGCGATACATTTGAGAACCGTTTGACCAAATGACTGTCCTACGTGGTTTGTCTTGAACCAATGAGAGAATCAAAATGTGAACCGGTTGACAGTTGAACTATTGTGACTATTCTCTTGTGGGAAATGAACAAACCACTTGTGAAAGAAGAACAATTCAATTTTGAGAAAGGATTGATCGATTGAGCAGAGGATTAGTCTGAGTGTGTGAATTTCATTGTATGTTGTAGAAGAGCATTGTAACAATGATGTTTTGTACAAGGTTGATCAAGGAAATGTTGTAAAATTGACATCTGAAAGTGAAGTTTGATCTTTGTTTGTAATTTTTTTTACTATAATACAAAGAAGCTTTACTTGGTGTGGTGGGTTTTTCTCCTGTAAGGGTTTTCCCATGTAAATCTGGTTTCTAATTATGTTTGTGTCTATTTCTCAATTCTGTTATTCTTTTCATGTGTATCTTATTGAACTGTAATTGCAAAATTTAAAGTCATATCTGCATTCTTCTCTAAGTTTTGGCATTAGGAGATTTTGTTCCGCACCTTAAGATTTCCTTACAGATCAAAGAATGGGATATGTACAAATTGAACAACAAAAGAATGCTCAAAGAAAATGATTTCCTGAGAGACACAGTCAAGGACACATTCAAAGGATCCACTAGAATGTTAACTCAAGGAGAAGGTTCCAAATCAAAAGACAAAATTAAGGAATCACAGATGAGTAATCAACAAATACTCACTCAAGTGAACAAGGCCAGATTTGAGACACTTTTTGCAATAATCCAAAAGAGGCACACTAATCTGATGATATAGATGGACAATTTCTGGGTAACCCACTCCAAGAGTCACACTGCCATTCAAGAACACAAAAGGATAAGTGACAGGCTTCAAGAAATACAAAAGAGAATCACTTCTGATACTGGAGCCATTACAGCTGTTGAGGACATGGTGAGGAAGCATAAGGATTGTTATAAGGAACTTCAAGCAGATGCCAAGGATTTTATTGATGCTTCAAAGGAAGGGGTTTCTGCACTATTCAAAGCTGATGGAGAATTGAAAAATCATAGTGAATGGATGAAAGAGTGTAGACTAATACTACATGGAGCCTTGGAAGTAGGTAAGAATGAGGATTCAACACTGGAAGAGGCCTATGAGCATTTGGAGAAGATGATCATCATGGAGATTGTTGTGAGGAATGTTGGATAGGATGTTGATACACACTTAATTCAAAAATATTTAGATCATATTACACAAGTTCATTTATGGCTCATTAGAGCTCAATTGTTAATGTTTTATTGTTAATTCCAAAAGATAGTTATGAAGAGGTGTACCCTCTTCAAGATATTGATATATAAGTTGTACATGTGATGATTAGATAAAAAGAGAGAATAGGGAGAGAATATATAGATATAAGAAGATGACTTTCATAATATATATCAAGTAGACTATATTGTAAAGGGCAATGATGCATGCATGAATTTTGGTAGAAATCAATAGAAGATCTTTGATGCTGTGTGACTTCATATTGGTGTCTATTGTTTGTTGATTTAAGTAGTTATCTGACTATCTCCACAGTGTTATTTCTTTTTTATTTGAATTTGTGTATCCAAGTTGATATCCAATTTCATCAAGACACATTTGTTGTTATTATGTAATCAAGTTGATTGGTTGCCACTAAATAATTATCCTTTTAGTTGATTACAGTAACTTGGAAGTAACATTTGGATCAGTAAGAAGAGCTAAGTAATTGATAAGATTTTCATACTATCTCCAACTTGATGGTATCTTGAATTAAAGATATACTTCATTTGTCAATACACATTTGTTGTCATTATGTGATTATTTTAATTGGTTCCTTCAAGGAAGGATTAAAATCCTTTTAATAAATCATAGTAACCTGCTAAGGTCAATTGGATCAATAAGTAGAGTCTGTCTGTCACATTCTTGCATGTTTATACAAGATATAAAAAAATATAAGTGCCAAACAAGTAGAACTGTCACCAATAATAATCACCTATAATAAAAATTTGTTGACTCTGCTTACCCAATAAAGCACTGGTCCACTTCACATTTCATTTATACATTATTTATCCATTTTCATACTCTAAATTTCCAATTATCACATTAGGAGTAGGAATAGTTAACAATTCATCGTCTATCTCACACTTTATGCCATTGTGGTTAGATCCTTAAAAAAAAAAATCACACAATCTGCTTCAACTATCAAGGTCCACCCACATAGGTTTAGCAGAGCCTAAAGTGTAGGGAGTCATCAACCATATAGGTTAACTCCATTCATGGGTTCAAGAACGTTGCAATTCTGATCATAGAGCCTGGAATCCTCTTAGGATTTGTAACCTGCATTTTTTAGATCCAATAGGTTGGAAGATGGGTTGGGTGGAGGCCTGGGAAAGGATCACTAATTGGTTTTGCATCTAACCCATATTCTAAAGAAGTGCATTTAGAATAGGGTCATAAGATGGAAAATGCCTAGTGGAACCTCCCCTAGATCCACTACCACCAAAACCACCTCTGAAACCACCATTGTGACCATCACTAGAGCTGCCACCAGAACCACCGGTGTGACCCTATTGGAGCCAGTACTGCCAGCATTGCCTGAGCCATCACCACCAGTGCCACCACCATTAACAAAGCCACCACCACTCATCCCACTAAATCCCCCACCACCAAGGGTAGTAGGAGGGGTGAAATTGAAACCAAGAGGTATCCTACTTGCCTTGACAATGTTAAGATTTTGGGAAGTAGAGGAAACACTAATTGAGGGGCCTGTTTCAACCATGCATACTGATGTGGTAGGCATCGAGACACCTATTTTTCTCTCATAGGCATCAAGCAACTCTCCTTGGGTAGTACCCAATCTAGTGTTATACAAAGGGATGTATGCTTCAATTAGATCAATAAGGCCATGTAAGAACCCTATGCATTTCTAATCCTTGCCTAACATGTATCTCACCTCGCTAGCAAGTCTTGTAGCTTTCACCAAATTTGATGCTTTCTCCAAATGATTCATGAGGTCTAACAGCCTCCTATCTAATTCACAAAGGGATTTTGCAGGAATATTCATAACATCATCTTCATCCATAGAAGAATTCATAGGGGATGTTGGAGGAGTGGGCACATGAGTGGTTTCATCAATGAAATCCATCTCATCTATAAAACCTATGGAAAAACTAGTAGAAAATCCATAAGTGACCTTCATCTTTTCATTTGGTAAGTGTTGTATACTTCTCCTAACAATGTACCTGGAGGTCGTAGACTAGGTTGTGATGTTCATAAACCCTCACAACACCCAAGTCTAACTTGGTTTCTGAGTGCATGGGAAAAAATTTCAATGCAAAGAAATGGATAGATGTTGTTGTGTTCACCAAAATGTAGAGGAGGGGGACCAACCACACCAAGGCTCCCAGTTATGGAGAGCTAAGAGCGAAGGGCTGCCCTAGTCTACCTCAAGTTGGATAGGGGTTCTTAGGTCAAAGATAAAGAATGAAGAGCACTCTCAAGTGCTTTTGTCACTCTGCTAATCTAAATGTTTAGATGGGGATAAATGAGCCAATCTATGGAACTCAAATCGTACCTCTGACAGCTTTCTACCTGAGGATAGTAGTGCAAGTCAGGGATGAAAATGTGACACATTGGTGTCCCTTTGGGGCTCTAGCATCCATACAACCAAAAAGTGCAAAAATATAATACAAAGTACAAAAACCTACTAACAATCTAGCCGATGAAGTTTAATGTACTAAAAAGATGAAAGAATACAAGGAATGCCTATAAAGATGATAAAGAAGATGACAAGAACAAAGGTGATGAATATCAACTCACTAAGAGTCTAGTTCACCAACAAGCTCCACACGCACACATAGCCAAGAGAGGAAAATTGTTGGGGCTATATAGGGGTTTGCCTCAATCAAACCCCCGCTTTGGTGTTTCCACCTTCACAAACAACTAGATAGATTAAGAGAAACAGAAACATGATAAATGAAATGTTGGAAAGAAGAATATCAAACACTATGAAAAATATAATGCTACTATATCAAACCACAATGAAAGAAGGATAGTGAAGCAATACCACCTCCACCCAAAGGCGATCAAGGCTAATGAAGGGAGAATGCAAGACTACAAACTTGGCAAAGTCAACACGACCGCAGCAGTCATGAAGGAGGTCTCACAAGACACCAAAATCGTAGCTTCTATGGTAGCACAACACATTCTTAATGGATTTAATGGAGCAAAAAAATGCTAAGCAATGGTCAAGAGTATGAAAAATCAAGAGGCTTGTGGAAAATTGTCCAAGAGATTGTAGAAGATGGAATGAAAATGAGATAAATGCATTTGAAGATGAAAATGAGAGGGAAAGAGCCATTCTCGAGTTGACTGGTCGACGCAAGGGTGTTACGCTTCATCCCCAATGGGGAACATAACGTCCCTATAGATTCCAAAGGAGAGAATCTTTCAAGGATGGCAGTGCACCATGAAGACGTCAGTGCACCGCACACACGTCCCTGACAAAAATTCCCCCACCAACACAAAGAACAAGCACCAAGTGGATGCATTGCAGGTAGGTGATGTGGAATTTCTTAGTCGTGTTTTATTTTCTAAGGTGGAGGGATGTAAAAGGGGAATTTGCAAGAGGGGTGTAAATTCGCCCCTATACATATAAATTAATTTTTCTCCAACTGTTTTAATAAATCTCTCAGCCCTACACCCCCATCCTCTTTAGATTTGTTAATCTTATCCTAACTAATTAATGCAATCTTATTTTTCTCTGATGTTCCTTTCCAAAATAACTTCCTCATAGTTTGATTTAGGCTATGATACAATTGATGGCAAAGAGAGGTAATATAGAAGCTAAATTGGTATTGTAGATATGATAGCCTTTAGCATCACAATTATGCCAACCCAAGAGAGCCACTTTCCTTTCCATGATGCAAACCAATTATTGATTTTGCTTTCCAAGGGGTCCCATAACTTGTTTCTCAAACCTTTGGATAAAGAAAGGCCTACATAGGTGGTTGGAAGCTGACCTTTTTTAAATTTTAAAGTCCTTGATATATCTTTCTCCTTCCTAGGAGTTATGTTAAAAAATAAAATTTCATATTTGGCTTCACTTACCTCCTTCCTTAACACCGTGATGTATAGATCTAGGATTTCCTTTAAGCGTTGCACTTCCTTTCTCTTTTTTTCTCCAAAGAGCATCGTATCGTTAGTGAACTATTGATATGTTATTGCTAGCATGTTTCTTGTTATCTTAATACCATTTATGCTTCTTGAATCAGCAACTAGGGTGATTGCCCTACCAAGGGCTTCTGCCATAATAATGAATAGGAAAGGGGAAAGAGGGTCCCCTTGTTTGATACCTCTTGATATCTAAAAGTAACCTTCTGGCGAGTCATTTAGAAGGGTCAAAAATCTCAAACTTGATATGCAATTAAAGATCTAGTTCACCTCATGCAAGTTGAAACCAAAGGCCTCTAAGCCCTTGTATAAAAATCTCCAATTCACTCAATTGTATGCCTTCTTGATGTCCAATTTGATCAGCATGCTTTTTCTTTTACTATGTTGGATTGAATTAATTGCTTCTTGAGCAATTATTACTCCTTCCAAGATTGACCTCCCCAACACAAAGCTCATTTGTTCATTCAATATTTAAAATACAGGAGGATTAATTTCAACTAATTTATAATTTCCTTCGCCATTATTTTATATAGATTATTGCATAATGCTATTGGATGATATTCATCTATTGACATAGGTTTCTCTTTCTTGGGAATAAGTGCTAAGAATGTATTATTTATCTCCCTTAGCACCATGACTGAAGATCTTGAATCTTCTATCATAGTCACCACTTATGTTACCTCTATATCCCAACATTTTAAAAAAATATAGTTGGAAATCCATCCAAGCCTGGGGCTTTGTTAGGGTGTAGTTGAAAGGTAGTAGTTTTTATCTCTTCTTCAGAGAATTTCTTTATTAACATTTTATTTTGTGTTTTAGTTACTAGTTTAGGAATGTTTTGCAAGAGATGGTTTTGAGAGCCAATATATAATCCTTCTATATTGTTGAGCATATTAGAAATGTAAGCCACAATTTCCTTTGCAATATCTTTTGAATTATCTAAGATGATCTCATCTGCCCTTATGATTTTTGTAATTTGGTTGTTTTCCCTTCTAGCTTTTGTCACATTGTGAAAATATTTTGAATTCTTATCACCCTCATTGATCCAAGTCTCCCCTAGTTTTTTCCTCCAATATATTTCCTCTTTGGCTTGAACCTAATCATAGTCCTTTAACAACTCCCCCTTCAAGAACTTCTCCTTATCCATGCCAACTATGATCACCTCTTCATTCAAAACTTTTAATTCCTCTTCTAGCTTTGTTTTAATTTCAAAAATATTCTTGAAGTGAGTTTTATTTCAAAATTTTAATTTCTATTTGATCATTTTCAATTTTGTCACCATGCCAAACATCTTAGTTTGTTCAGAATTTACTTCCATCTACCATTTTACTATCATTCTTAAGAACTTCTGATCTTTAAACCCCATATTTTCAAATTTGAAAGGACATATTATAGGTCTTTTATACCCTAAAATTTTTCACTTGATTGGGTAATGATTTGACCAAATTTGAGACACAATGTTGCCATCTATAGAGAATGAAAAGAAACCAAATCATCTTTAAACAAGTACTTGTCCAAATTTTATGCTATATTGTTGAAACCTAATCTTGGTCCATGTGAAGTTCCTATTTGACATTTGGATCTCCATCAAATGATTTAGCTCACAAACTCTTCAAAATCTACCTATGATTGATATTTTCTTCTAACCCCCCCATATTTGTCATGGCTATGAAGGATAACATTGAAGTCCCCACCCAAGATAAAAAATCATTTGTGGCACTCACGAAGAAGTTTCCTATCCCCCCCATAGCTCCCTTTTCTTGAAGCAAACAAGATGGACCATATACATTTATTATGGTGAAAGTGAAGTTTGAAGTTAGACTTATTGCTTTGCAAGCTATCCAATTCTTGTGAGCTTTCACCAACTTAATATACATACTCTAAGGTATCCAAAAAGTAATCATTCCCCTAGAGGCCCCATCAGATTCAACCACCTTTTTTTCCAAAACTTACACTTACTTCTATATAACTCCACATTTGTTTTGTTCAACTTGGATTCCTGAATCAAAAAAATATTTTCCATTGAAGATTCCATACAATGCCTTACTAGGTGCTTTTTGTTAGGGGTGTTTAAGCCCCTAACATTATAAGAGTATATCCTCATTGTTCTTCAAGAAGGGTAATTCCCCTCTTTAATCTTAACATCTTGGTATTTTTTTCCTAACCTTCTCCATCCCCATCTATCACCCTCTTTTCTATGTTTGTCTTTCTGCCTTAATTTTTCCCTCAGCGCATTTTGGGGATTTTTTGTCATTTTTGTCTACTTGACACCCAACTTGCTTTTTTCTTGTGGGGATGATAATTTGTTTGAGACCTCCTTGATTTCTTCTTTTGCATTATTCAACTATCCTACCTTTATTTCTCCTTCTTCCATTATTCCCTCCCCCAATGACCTACAACCTCTTCCTGAGGGTTATTAACTTCTTCCACTACTAAAACATCATTCATATCCCTTCACTCCATTTCTATCAAATCCAATAACTCACTACCTACTTCCAAAATTATTTATAATCCCTCTGATTCCTACCTTATCTCCCTTTCCTCTGGAATATCTAATCCATATAAGTCATCCATAGTCTGAGGATTATGAGTCTCTTTGTCCAACAATTTTTCTTCCACCATGTCCATATTTATTTGTTGGTTATGCCCTTCTTCCATTCCTTGGTTTTCATCTTCTAATAATTTGTATTCTAATTCTATTGTTTTCTTTTCTCCTTCATTTAATCTCTTTTATTCCTTCCTTCCATCAATCATAGGGGCATTTGATGGTTTCAGTTCCCCTACTAGTTTGGGTATAAAATCCCATTCCAAATTTTGGAGTCATCTTCCCTCTTCCGATATAAGTTCTAATACCTCCCATTTGTGGTTGTTCGGATTTATCTCAACACAAATTCTCACAGATGTCTTCGGTTCCCCTTGTATTGAGACTTCATCCAAACTTATGAAGTTTCCTAATGCTTCCCCTATCCACTCCAATACTCAGTTGGAAGATTATAAAGGTTAACCCATACTGATATTTTATCCATCACATGTGTTTTAGGGTTGAAATTTGATTCCCATTCTTTAAAATAATATCCTATCCCACCCATCATTAGGGTTTCCTTTTCCATTATAGTTTGTTTGAGATGTGTTGAAGAACATACAACCAGTAGGTAATTGTTTTGTAGAAATTTAATACTTACCTCATCACCCCAATTCTCTAACAACCATCTTTGAATCCTTCCTCTTGGGATTCCTCTACCGCACCATTTTGGAAAAAAAGGCTTTCTTTTTCAGATGATTTTTAGATTGTTGTAGAATCTTGGTAGGGATAACCATTGTCATATTGTTCTTCCTACTACCATTCCTTTCTATCTCTTGACCTAGGGTATTTGATCTACAAAACTAGTTCTTGTCCATCTATTTTCTCTCCCTTCTCCATGATGTTAGGCCAATTTGTCACCCGATGCCCTTTGCACAACTTCCACCCACCGAAATCACTAGTATGCTAATTGAAGTTTCTTCCATGGCTAGCATCACTTTTGGACCAATGAAAATACCTCTAATCCTTGCTATAAATTAGCAACCATTGTAATAGATGAATTCAATTTTTTTATTTGAGCTATATAATAATCATTATAATTAATTAGAGAATAAAATCTTAAAATTTAACTTAAGGGTTGATGTTTTGTAAAAGAAAACAAAGCGTAAAATTTTTCCTAAATGCAAGAAATGAGTCTTTACCTTGGCTTATTTTACACCTTGGATTGAGAAAGAATGAACATGATGATGCATCCAAATTATTGAGTATAATTCAATGGCCTTCCAATAATCTCCTTCTTCCACACTAGCTTGTATGTATATGCTCAATATTAGTGATTGTGTGATGGAATGAATGTAGAGTTATCTCAAACCTACAACATAATAATAGCATTCAAAAACTTGATGCAAATGGCATGAAGAGGGTTTACTTTATAGATTTAAGAGATGGAGGATGGATAATTAATATTTGATTTCAAGATCAAAGGTGGAGGATTCATGAGACGATTGGAGAGAGGAGAGAATGTCAAGTGACATCATTAGATTGAGGTATTTATGAGAGGTGATGATTGAGGAAATATCAAAGGATAATATTTTTTTGATCAAATCCAATGGTTGAGAATAAATACTCTCACATGTGTCAAACAATGTATGGGTTAGAGGGGCCAAGGAAAAGTGCCCTCTCACACATGTGTGAGGACACCTTAAGAAGAGAAATTTGGACAAGTATCCCAATGGGGAAGAGTGGACAAAGACATGTGGATTCTCATATATGTGTGATATTCACATGGGGAAGAGGGAGTATGATATTGTAAGTCTCCTCTCACACATGTGTGAGGATAGAAAAAGAAACAGGGACAATTTTCCTCTCACAAATGTGTAAGGATGCCTTGTGAGGATCAAAGAGTATATATGTCCTCTCAAGCATGTGTGAGGACACTTTGGGAAGAGAAAAGGTGGCATGTGTATCCTCTCACATGTGTGAGAGACAAAATGGGGAAGGGAGATGGAGACATGTGACTCCTTTCATATTTGTGAAATATCACATGGAAAAGAGATATGGAGACATGTCATTTCTCACAAGTGTGGGAGTCACATAGATTAAATGCAGGTGAGTATTTTCTTGATCCAATAGATGGTCAAGATTTTTTTATAGCTTTTTAGGACAATTAGTATTAGGGGTATAATAAATTAATCAAAAATAGACATGTGCAAGAAATTAGATTAGTTAATTAATTGGTCTTAACTAGCTAATTATATTTCAGGTGGAAAAGGGGATTAAATTATATATATTTGGGAGAGGACTATAAGGTTGAATTTAATTAAAAACATAAATTTATTTAATTAAAGGAGAAGGATAAAGATAATAATGGATTGATTAAATAAATAATGTATTAATTAAATGATAATTTAATTAATTAATGTTTGGGATAAAGTAAAATTTGGTGTGGTTAGATGTGGACAACTTTAGGTGTTTGAAAATTTCATATTTATGCTTAATTATGAAAACTCTCATGATTATGAGCTAGGGTTTATTATATCTTTAAAAAATTAAACAAGATATTATAATGGTATCATAGTTGAATCTTGCTAGACTTTTATATTTTCTTTTTATGCATGTTGAATGATAAATCCAACATGTATCACTTAAGGGAACTTAGAGAAAATTGACATTAATTGTCCAAGAACAAAGAAACATAAACTCTTTTATAATTGGAGGAAAAAGAAGTAAATATGGAGAGAGAGAGAGGGGAAATATTTGGAAGACCCTGAAGATAAGTTTGAAAGGAAGCTTTATCTTATGTTAGATATAATGGGGAAACTATTACATATGATGCATACCAACCAAAAAATATCAAATAATTTGGTAAATTTCACTATTAAAAATATTAAGGAAATTTCTTTTAAATCCAATAAGAGTAACCATAATAATTGAAAAATTCCCTCACAAAGAACCATGGTCAGATCTATTGATAAACCTCTTCATTCTAATTTCATTTAGAGGGAAGAATAAGTTTGTATGAAGGAAGCACAATGCCTAATACAAGATGATATTCATACTATGTATGCATAATATAGAGATCTCCCTTTAGATACTCAATAAGCAATGAATCTCACTAATTACATAACTATGAAAAGAAATATAAATGGCCCAAGAATTAAAACTAGATCTCAACCAATATAGTCTAACCATAAATTGTTTTTAACGAAGTGAACACTCTACATTTAGTGGTTCTAATAAGTGAATTTGTCATGTGTGTGGGAAAAAGATAGAAACATACCTATCTCTAAAACTTATGATGGAGGATGATACCATAAAATTTATACCTTACACTTGGAAGGAATAGCACATGAATAGTAGTACTATGGGTTAGTTACCCAAGGTTATAGTCTAATTGACAAATATGATGAATTTTATAAAAGGTTGATTAAAATTTTGATAGAAAGGATCAGGAAGTTCATTTTAGAGAGCTATATTAATTCAAGCAAGAGGGAAAAGTGGATAAATATGTGGAGGATTTCTAAAAATTATATAATAGAGAAAAATATTAGTTATCCATTTTATAAAAGGGTTAACTAAGCCTCTTAGATGTTTGATTAAGGCATTTGATCTATTGACCCTTCAAGAGGTTATTAAAAGAGATTTGAATTCATAAAATTTATTGGCCAAGAATAAGTTCAATTAAAATCCTCTCCCATAGAGAATAATATGAAACCTTTTCAAAAAAAAAAAAATCTAAAACAAAGATATTACCACCAAAGAGAAGTTTGGACATAGTGACCAAAAATAATCTTTGTCAAAACAAATTGTGTTTTCTTGAAAAAAAACCATGGAATCCTAGACACAAATGTTTGGGAAAAGGTTAGTTGATTTACATAGAAGTAATTTTTTATGAGGATTCAGAGCCAAAAAAAAATGAAGAATGTGAACCTAAATCAAAGATAAAAGAGGAAGGTGAATACATAGGGGACATTTGTAGCATTTTCAATTACTCCTAAATATAATCCTTTTAAAGTATGGGGAGTTTTGGAGGGAGCCAAAGACATACTTTTAGTTGATAGTGGATCAACACACAACTTCATTAATGAAGGTTTAGTTGCATGAAGAGGATTGTAAAAAAAATGATCGATGTATTCAAGGTCATAATGGTTGATAGTATTTACCATTACATGCACTGAGATAATTCAACAATTAGATATCGCTCTAGGTAGACATAAGATGCAAGATGAATTCCATGTGATAAGAATTCGAGAAACTAATGTGGTTTTAGGCATTCATTGGCTACACCCATTGACATAGTTTACTCATAATTATCAGCATATAGAGCTATTAAGGTTAAAATTAGAAGACAAAGAAGTAATTCTACAAGGCATTACTAATGAAGCTCTTAGATTTGTATCCAAAAAAAAATGGCGAGGTCTTTAAGGAGTGGACAAGTAACATGGGAAACACCATTTCTAGTGATCTCTATAGCTATTAAAAGTAAGAGTACTTTATCATGTGGGTATAAAATAGTCTTGGAAAAGCATAACATGGTCTTAAATGATGGTTCTATAGGATTTTCACCTAATAAATTATTTCAAAATATAATAAAGACACGTTCACACAAGTATAGAATAGGCATACTTTCACAAGAAAAGTTAAGTAGCCTATAAAAATATTGCATGCATATATTTTCCTTCCATCAATGGGACCACTGTCAATCATAGATCTTATATTATATAAAAAAATAAAATAGAGTAACGTAGTGTGGAACATTCAAAATTAATGAAATAGAGTAACGTAGTGTGGAACATTCAAAATTCATTAATTAAATTATTGTGAAGTTACCATAACAAATCTCAATTAGATGATATAGAAGTAGCTCACAATCCCATTGTACTCACACATTGTCCACTAGGAATTGGAAAAATATAAACTATACTTAGAATTTTGGGTACTCTTTTACATCCAATTCCTACAAGGATGTTATATAAGGGTGACACTCTTACTATTTAATTACAACTGATCCTTGGAGGTAAATGCATACAATTAAAAATTATAAATACTAAATATAAATTGAAAAAATAAAATTTTAAATCTTAATTTTAAAATCAACTACAAACCTTAGATTGAGTCTATTGAAGCAATTTTCTCAAGATGTTGATAATGTGTGGACACTCAACTCAAAAATATAATCTTATTGATTTTTTAGTAAATAAAATGATAAAATTATTTTTCTTAGTTCTTAGAGATTCATTATTATTATAATGATGAACAAGATGATGAATATATAAATTTTTGAAAGATCAAATGGACAATGGAGATTTAATTAGAGATAAAGAATTAACTCTACTAGTTGTGGACTTAAATTGGAAAGATAGATTAGTAACTTGAAATTAGAAAGAGAAATTTCTACTTTGAACTTGTGAGACAATAATAATAAATTATTTAATTCATTAAATGGTTAAATCAATGATAAAGTTACTAATTTGAAGAGTGAGTTAACTTGTGAGAAGATAATTATAGATTTTTAAACTTATTTATATAGACAATTTGCTCATATTAATCAAATAATAAAATATTATTTAATTAAATGAAATGATAATAAGAAGTATTTTAGTGTCTATATTTTGTCCCTCTTGAAGCAATGTTCGAAGTTACATCATTTCAAAGAAAATAAAAGTAGTTAAGAAAAATAAACTACAAGAGATGGAGAAAGTGATGATATGCTCTAGTTAGGTGGAAATAATGATATTATTTAATGGGATGATTTACGCCCTCTTTATAGGTTATTCATGAAAAAAAATACACGAGTGGGCTTTCAAAATGAGATATGTGAAGAAAAATTCATATGAAAGATAGAAAATGATGGAATAAAAATAAAGGAAAAATGAATTAAAATTAAAAGATAGATGTAAGAAACTTGTTTATGGTGATTATTTATGTTGACACGAGAGTGGCCATCTTTATTTAATGTAGTAATGGATGTTATGCACATGGAATATAAGACCAAGATGATGATGTATTAAATGCATGTACTAACTCAAAAATAAAAGATCACTTACAAGTATATGTAGTTGGACACCATGATATGAAAGACAATGATGTTGTTATGGTGATATATTGCAAGAAGTTTGAAAATTGTAGATTAAAAGATGCACACAAGCAAACAAACATCCATAATGATGCAAAGATAAACATGATATTGGCCCTAGTCAAGCTATAAATTTATTGATTGATTGATGATGATGATGATGATGATGATGATGATGATGATGTACATCCCAAAAATAAAATGAGGATTGTGTTATTAAAAATGAGAACACCACAAGGATTGGGAATAAAATATCTTGATGATTTAATGTGACTAAAATAGAAAATGTTTATAACAAGGTTGGGAACAAAAGAAATGGATGCTTTGGATGCTAGATTGTATAGATAGACTACATAGATTAGGATTATTGCATTTGGAAGGAAACTTTTTGGGATTGGATTGATTATGGAGGGACGTTTGAATAGGTGAATTATATTGAAATGCTATGATGATTTCTTGGATTACATAGGGTTGAAAGATTGGAACCAATGAAAAGGGAGAACCAATTCTAGTGATAAGGATAAAGGATAAGGAATTGCTTAGGTAGAGTATCAGAGGATGATTAGGTGGGGGATAAGAGACATGTGGATTAATGGATGGAGGATATGAGATAGGAGAATTATTGGATTAATGATTAAGGACATGATATATAGGGATTATGTTGCATAGGAATACTACGTTCTCTCCAAGATACATGATTGTATAGTTCTATGTAGGTAATGGAATGACTATAGAAGTTGCATGACTAAAGGATGAACATATCAAGAGTTTATCAAAGCATGTTTTAAGTTTGTACCCTAGTACCTATCAAGATCAAGGTGGGTAGGGAAGACATATGAAAATAATATAGATTGGATGGATGAAAATGTCATGACAAAATGTGTGATGGATGAGATAACTTGCCTCCATGTGTAACAATACAAAGAGAGTGGATTTTATGCATAATGCCTATTTTCCAATTTTTCATCATGGTACTTTTCCAAAGCACCATAAGAATGGTTTTCACTATTTTATTAATTATTTATCTTAATTATTTTTCAATTTTTATTGTTAGACATGACACAAGTATGAATATTTATTGTATTTTTTATTTTTTCAAATTTTCTATTATTTTTTTGAATAGTATTGATGTTCAAATAGTAGTTAACTATTATGGTCCACTTGATGGTGCTGATGTACATTATTTTATCATGATATGTTGATAGTGACCTGCATGGAGGATTTTCCTTGTTAGGGCCATTCTACTTGCATGCAACCCATGGATGAACTATTATGATACTTGTTGATACTAGGGTTGACCTTATCTAAATATGTGCATAATGATAGAATGCCATTAGATTAAAGTATGATGAATTTCTACTATCATGATGTGATAAATTTGTGAGTTATGTTTTTTGGATTATAGACAAGATGTTGGATTGTGATAAGGGATGCTATGTGTGGATGAATTATTTTAGATTTTGGATATTAAATTTTTTATTTTCTAAAATTGGGATGGAGGATGATGATATTGGTGTAAATAGTGACTTTATCAAAGTAGTTAGCTTATAGCCTAGCTAGGAGATTCCTATTCACATTGCTTCTATGACATGCCAATTGTTCACACAAGTAAATTTCCTAAGTTTTCACTTTCAAGTAAATAAGCTATGCTACTTAACCATTGCCATAAAAAAATTCTTTTCTTAATAGAGATCAAATGAACATAGATGTCATAAAAAATCCAATTCAATTTCATTTCCAAAATAATATTCCACATATAACAATATTCCAAAGATTGTTTACAAAGTACATACATAGCTCAATCAAGCTTCAAAGCAATAGATATAGATGGTCTAGGAATCTCCTTTCAAATCTTGGTCACCTGTTGAGGAGGAGAAGCATCACTCAAGTTCTTTTCTGCCAACCACAGACTCAAATGTGGTCCCCGCACATCTATCATCCAATAGATGGCCCTACCCTTCGACAAAGAGATTGGTGGAGTAACCTTGTAATGAAAACCATTCTGAGCTTAGTGTTGTTTCCTTCATAACTAGAGCTTGTAGACTCTACAATCCTGAACTAGCATGCATAAATGGATCACAGTGAATTGACAGTGGAGCCAAAGGTGATCACACTACTTTGGCCAAAGTGTTCTCACTCAGTACTTCAAGTGAAAGTCATCCTACTCACATACACTACTCAAGCTCGATTTTACTTTAGGCCATTATAAACTATGCATAAGTAATTTACTTCTAGAGATAGTGTTTATCCTTAGCAACAACCTATTCCCTTCCCCAAAACTCAATGGTTTTTCTACCCACAAAGCATAAACATAAGTTACCCCCCTACAATGGATAATCAAATCCCAAGTATAACTTATGAGCTTTCTAGTCTACAAATTAACTTTACAATAAATAACCCTTAAGCTATCCTTGTTTCATCATTCCTAGTATATAATACTAATGGCAAAAAAACTCTCCTATTATGGAGTATATACAAACACTTCATAGGAAATCATAAACAAATTCTTTTCCTTTCCATAAGAAAATAGTACGATTCACTAATGCAAGAATTCTCATGCAATTCCAAACAAATCAATCAAGACATTCAATCTTTCATAATAAAAGACAAATAAAAGGATAATAGATCTGCATGCCTGTAGATTGCTTAATCTAATAGACTAGTATGGTTCTTAGCCTTCCAATGTTAGCTTGCTAGGCTTCACCTCAAACTACTATAATCAATCAATGCAATATCTCACATTAACCTCCTTCTCTATGCTCTCACAAAATAACTCTATCTTAGAAAAATATAGCTCCAGAATAAAAAAAATAGCAGATTGTAACTTCAGAATGTGTGTCTAAATGAGAGAGTAGGCTCATCTATTTATACTAAATAATGAGACATTGATGCCTCTATAAGTGGTAAGCCAGTTGACACCACTTCAACCATGCAAGTTGACTCAACACTTATAGAAAAAAGGTGGTAGCATTCTAAGTTAATACTCAGCATGGTAAACAACAGATCGACCTTCTTGCATGCTAGCTATACTTGACTAAATCAATTATGCACATATTCTATAGATGAGAATCAAATCACAAGTATGAAAGACTTCTACATGAAACAAAGAATTCATTATATGGCGCCAAGTTTCAACACCTTCCTTATTCTTTTTCTCGTGGTTTATCAAATGAAACAATCAATATTCATTTGACAACACACATTTCAATCAACTTATTCATAGACTGGTTGATTGACATATTATGGATGAATCAACTCCCATAGTTAAGCGCTTTAAAGAGCTTTGACCAAGCATGTCTATTTGTTGTGGTTCATATCCTTTACCATTTGTTTTAAACACTTTAAACATCAAACTTAATGTTTAATGTTTCCATCACATATTATCCTTTTGGATAATGTGTTTCATTGTGTTGGCAATGCGCTACTTTAAAATAGCGATATATTTATATTAAATTGACCATATCATAATACATATAAATATATATATGTGAATAATTAAATAGCTTTTAATGCTATTATATATTTGTATATATATATATATATATATATAACTATAATAACTGGCAAATAAGTTTGTCAAGATATTCCACTTGATATTCGAATGAATAAGTTAAGCTAACATTTCATATATAATATTATATATATACATTCGATTACACAATCTAACGAGGGAGCAAACAGGAGACACAGAAATACACTCACAAAATAAAGAATAATATTTTCTATTAAAATATGGAACTCTTACACGCAGAGGATCACAAATCCTCAAGCTTTGTGATACATGCAAATTACAGACTTACAGAAAATTACCCAGATCCCCTTTCGCAACATGCGAACTTCTTTCCCCCAAAAAGTTACTCAAAAATCAGAAACTAGCCCATAAATAGACCCATTTTGGTTTGGAACCAAAGATAACATTCGAGTTATGAGTTTTGGTAGTTTGGCACCAAAATTACAATTTGAAATTCAATTTAATTCACATTTGAAAATTAGCACATTTCTAAAATATGCACCAACTTTCGGAAGCCATAACTTTTAATCCGACTGTTGGATCTTCAATGATAATACCTTTTCGGAAAGCTCTCGAAAAGATGATTTTTTACATAGTAGGGGGCCTACGGACGCCACTTTGGAAATCCACAAATTTTCGGGCCCATCTGAAACTGTTTAGGGCCTCAAATTGGACTCTGAAGGTTTTTTAGGGCAAAAACCAAAAACTAGAACTTGAATAACTTTCAAACCGTGAATGATCTTTACCTGATTCTTTCACCAAAGTGGTTATTTTTTCATCCTGAACCTTCCCATAAATTTCTATCTTCCCACGCCTTCAAATTCATACCTGCTAAAAATAAAAGTTGAGCAGAAAAAGTAGAAAAGCAGTTTTGAAAGTTGGAAACTCTTATTCGATGAAAAGGGTATCCAGAAATGCAAAAACATCTACAAAAGGAAAACAACATGAACAAAAATGGAAATCATCTTTTTGGGTGATGCAAGATTGTCCTCACACCACTGGATGCTCCTGCATTAGACACCCAGGGTAATTTGAGAAGTGACCCCATCACGTCTCAGATGGTTGACGAAAACCCAAACGGTCAACCTCTACCTTAGACAACCAAGAAGAATCTTCCACAAGCCTTCCTTTCCATTTTACCAGATATTCTTCATACTGCCTATTTCTAGTACTCCTTCCCACACGGCTATCCAGGATTTCTTCAATCTCCTCCTTCTCTGAAGTAGGTGTTGGAATGCCAAACTGTTCCATTGTTGGTGTTTCCTCTGCGCCACCTTCATGATACTCTGTCAAATCTGAAATATTGAACACAAAGGAAATGTTGAATCCATCCAGCAACTCTACCTTATATGCATTCCCTGAATCATGTCTCTTCAAAATTTTACAGGGACCGAACTTCTTCATCTTCAATTTTTTATAGGTTCCCATTGGAAACCTTTCTTTCCTCAAGTGGACCATCACTTCATCGCTAATCTGAAACTCTTTATACCTCCTCTTTTGATCTTCCTTAGCCTTATACTGCATATTCATCTTTTTAATATGTTCTCTGACATTCTCATGTATATTCTTGATGTGCTCTGCAAAGTCTTCAGCTTCGACACTTGTCTTCTTCTCTTGGTCCATCTTTCTTAGTTCTAGAGCAGTCCTGGGACTGCCTCCATACACAATCTCGAATGGTGATCTACCAGTGCTTCTATTGACAGAATTGTTGTAAGAAAATTCTGCCTGGGGTAAGATCAAGTCCCATCCCTTGGGTTTATCTCCTACCAAGCATCTCAATAGGTTACCCAGACTTTTGTTCATAACCTTAGTCTTCCCATCAATTTGTGGATGGTGTACAGAACTAAACTTCAACTCTGTCTTCAAATTTTTCCACAAGGTCCTCCAAAAGTATCCCACGAACTTGGTATCACGATCTAAGACTATACTTTTTGGCAGAGCATGTAGTCTCACCACTTCTCTGAAGAACAAGTCAGCAATGTGGACTGCATCATGGGTCTTCTGGCATGGGATGAAATGTGCCATCTTCAAAAACCTATCAACTACCACAAATACTAAATCATTCCCTCTATGTGTCCTTGGCAAACCAAGAACAAAGTCCATACTTATATCCTCCCATGGCCTCTTTGGTACAGGTAAGGGCTGATACAACCCAGTATTCTGGCTCACTCCTTTAGCCATCTGACACACCCTACAACTTTGCACAAACTTCTTCACATCCTGTGATAACTGAGGCCAATAATAATGCTCACTGCTAATGGCAATGGTCTTATCCCGACCAAAATGTCCTACCATTCCTCCACTGTGCTTCTCCTTTATCAGGTTCTCCCTCATGGAACTCCTCAGAATACACAACTGACTTCCTTTGAACAACATTCCATCCTAGATTATGAAATCCAGCCACTTCATCCTATCAACTGTGACAGGTTCCTTGCACGCTTTCCAAGCTTCTACAAAATCATAATCTTCAGGGTACAATGTCTTGAGTTCATTGAGCTCAACCACTTCAATTTGCATCTCTGTCAACAATGTTTGCCTCCTACTTAAGGCATCTGCAACCCTATTCGACTTCCCACTCCTATGCTTTAAAATAAAGGTGTAACTTTGCAAAAATTCTACCCATTTCATATGCCTTTGATTTAATTTTCCCTGACTACTAAGGTACTGCAATGCTTGATGATCAATAAACAAAACAAACTCCTTCGGAAATAGATAATGTCTCCATTTCTTTAATGCTTGAACTATTGCATAAAATTCCTGATCATATACAGAGTACTTTCTCTTTGCATTATTTAACTTTTCACTGAAATAGGAAATGGGCTTACCTTCTTGGCTCATCATTGCTCCAATGGCACAACCACTAGCATCACAATCCACCTAAAACACCTTATTGAAATATGGGAGGGCTAAAACTAGTTGCTCTGTCACCTTCTGCTTCAACAAATCAAAGCTCTTTGCTGCTCGAGTGCTCCACTTGAACTCTTTTCTATCCCCTCTCATTGTTTTGTTAGGGGATGCACAAATACTACTGAAGTTTCTAATGAACTTTCTATAAAACTGGCCAAACCATGGAAATATCTCACCTCAGTAGCAGTTCTTGGGGTAGGCCATTCCAGAATAGCCTTCACCTTCTCTAGGTCCATCTTGAGACCTTTTGTTGAGACAACAAACCCCAAGTACACTAACTCCTTTTTAACAAAACTACACTTTTTCAAATTTATCAACAATTTCTCTTCTCTCAACTTTTCAAAGACTCTACGAATATGCATCAAATGCTCACCCAGGGACTTACTGAATATTAAAATATCATCTAAGTACACAATAACAAAATTTCCCAAAAACTCTTTTAGTACCTTGTTCATGAGCCGCATGAATGTGCTCGGTGCATTGGTTAGCCCAAAGGGCATGACTAACCACTCATACAGGCCCTCTTTGGTCTTGAAGGCAGTCTTCCATTCATCTCCCTCACGAAACTGGATCTGGTGATATCCGCTCTTCAGATCAATCTTCTTGAAGTATTGTGCTCCACTCAAATAGTCCATCAAGTCATCCATCCTTGGCAAGGGAAATCTATACTTGATTGTTATATTATTTATGGCTCGAGAGTCTGTACACATCCTCCACTCACCATCCTTCTTTGGTGCTAGTACTGCAGGTACTGTACATGGGCTCAGACTCTCTCGAATCAAACCCTTTCTCAACAAATCCTGAACTTGTCTGTTCAACTCCTCATTTTCTACAGGAGTCATTCTATGAGCTGACTTATTTGGAAAACTGGCTCCAGGGATCAAGTCAATTTGATGACTAATTTTCCTCATTGGTGGTAAACCCTCAAGTACATTATCAGAAATAATCTCCTAAAACTCATTCAATAATCCAGAAACTTCTACTGGAACCTTCTCACTATCTTCCTTTTCCAGTCTAGGAATCAATGCATAACACATACGCTCATGCTTCATGCCTTCTAAAAATTTCCTTCCATCCACAAAACAAATTCTAGCACTACTGCATACCTTTTCTTTGTCCTTCTTTAGGGGTTTCAACTTATGATGGACTCCATCCTTCATCAGGGAATAAGTGTTTGCATGGCATCATGTACAGCTCGCCTATCAAACTGCAACAGCCTCCCCAACATGTGACATGCATCCATGGGGATGATATCACAAAGTACCTCATCACGATAGCTTCCAATCTTGAACTTCACTATGCACTGCTCATTGACCAGAACTTTGTGATTTTTCTGCAACCAGGCAATCCAATATGGATGTGGATACCTTTCCCTTTTCAGCTTCAACTTTGTAACCATCTCTTTTGACACTATATTATCGGTGCTCCCACTGTCAATAATGACCTCACAACATTTGTCTTCATAATTGCACCTTGTGCGGAATTGATTCTTCCTTTGTTCTAGCTCTTTCTCTTCAGTCACCAAGGCTCTTCTAACCACTAGGGCTTCTCCCCTTTCAACATCATCTGAATGCTCAGATTGAGCCTCCTCATCTACATGTGCAACTCTTCCATGACATTTTGGCCTTATGTCTGTCATTCCTTGGTGTTGTGGACATTCATAGGCTCAATGCCCTTCTTCACCACAATGGAAACAAGTTCCTCTAAAACCACCTCTTCCGGGTCCTAGCCCAGATCTTCATCATCCTCTACCCCTTTGATCGCCACTATTTTGATCACAAGGGCGGTAGAAGTTATCATTCTTCTAACCTCGACTGGTACCCACATCTTCATTTTTCCTTTCATCCTCATTTCGGCTCCCAGAAGATCTTCCACTTCCTCTTCCACTTTGACCTCCTCGGCCTTTTTGCTTGCTGTCAAATCTTTTATTCAACTTCTCCTCAACTTTTAGAGAAAACTGGTTTGCATCCTCAATGGTGGTCATTCTAACCAAGCTTAGCTCCTCTTGAATGCTTGGTCATAACCCATTAAGATAGCGGGCTACCTTCTCCTTGTTGGCTTCTGCATGGCCCGTTCTGATGATCATCTTGTGAAAATATTCTGTGTATTCTTTCACAGATCTACTTCCTTGCTTCAACCCTTGCAATTTCTTCAGCAGATCTAACTCATAGTCTACTGGTATGAACTACTTCTTCAGTTTCTCCACCATGCGATCCCAACTGTTGATCTTTCCTTTTCCTCTTCAATTTCTCTCCAACTGGACCTCTTTCCACCAAATATTGGCATGGGCCTTCAACTTCATTTTTGCTAACTTAACCCGATCTGGGTCCTCTACTTCTTCATACTCAAAATATTCTTCTAGCTCGTTGATCCAGTCGATCAACTCTTTCGGGTTCAAACTTCCAGAATAACTGGGGACTTTTATTCTTGGTCTTTTTTCGATCTTCAAAATGTTGGGATAAGGTGCCATTAACCTTGAAAATCCCAATATTGTATTTATTCCATTTCTTATTTTTAATTTGTAATTACCCATAAGGGATGTATAAGTTTCACCAGCGGTTTGTTATAGAGTTGCTTTTCCTGCTCAAGGAATCTTGGTGCCTATCTTTGGGAAATATATTTTTGGGCTATTATGATGCATGTCATAAGTTTGTAAGAGCATCTATGACAACTTACAACTGTCATAAGGTGTAAGAGATTCTATGACAACATATGACAACTATTATTATCTTGTAAGTTCCTATTCTTGGTTCTAGGTGCCTATATTGGGAAGATGCCTATGACAAGTGTAAGGGAATATGTAAGAAGATAATTTTGGTGTATCCCAAGATAGAAATATTGGATTTTATCCATCTCCCACGAATTCCTTTGGTGGGTACTCATTTTGTATAAATATGAGACTTGAGAGTGAAGTTCATGAGAGAGAGAGTAACAAGAGTAACAGGGTGCTGCAGGATTGAAGACTCAAGAGGAGATTGGAAGTGGATGTATTGTAATCTTGTTTGAAGATAATACAACTTGGGCCTCTCTTCTTGGTGGAGTTTTTTCCCGCAAGGGTTTCTCCACGTAAACACTGTGTTATGAGTTTATTCTTCTGTTCCATTGCTACCTTGTGTTGTGAAATCTTGCATTCTTATGTTGCTGATTTGTGCCTCTTTGTTGCTGCTATCTTATGGTGATGTTATTGCTGTTATAAGTTCATCTAAGGTGGTTTTATCAAGCATGTTAGAGTGGCTGATTTTAGCATCATAAAGAAGTTGAATCTCTTCATGGTATTTCAAGGATTAAGAAAAGTTATTTACAGATTTGCATACAATTTTCAGATTTCTATATTGTAGTAGTCAAAGCCTTGTATCTCACCAATTGGTATCATATCTTAGTGATTTGGTAATTAATAATTGGATTAGAGATTGTTCATTTATTCCAACACAAAATGGCCCTAATCAGCCACATTTGATCTCGATCAATAGCTTCTTCTTCCTCTTCTATATCTGTATCTTC
The DNA here is from genome assembly GCA_007258455.2 of Sequoia sempervirens. Lineage (NCBI taxonomy): Eukaryota > Viridiplantae > Streptophyta > Pinopsida > Cupressales > Cupressaceae > Sequoia > Sequoia sempervirens. Next base: position 67,612 of record VDFB02024545.1, on the reverse strand, counting down.
CACCTCTTCTTCATCTTCGCTTTCTCCTCTCCTTCTCGGGTCTAACCCTCTTCTCATTTGTTCCTGCAATGCATTAATCTATCTCTGGAGGGCTCTAAAACCCTCGGCCGCTAATGGATCTCTTCCACCAGCATTCCTGCCACCTCTGCCACCTCTGGCATCACCACGCCTACCAGGAATCACTCTTGGAGGCATCTTGAAGATCTTGAACCCACAACCACGGTCCTATTCACACGCTCAAGAAAACCCGCTCTGATACCACCTGACAAGGGAGCAAACCCAAGACACAGAAATACACTCACAAAATAGAGAATAATATTTTCTATTAAAATATGGAACTCTTACATGCAGAGGATCACAAATCCTCGAGCTCTATGATACATGCAAATTATAGACTTATAGAAAATTACCCAGATCCCCGTTCGCAACATACGAACTTCTTTCCCCCAAAAAGTTACTCAAAAATTAGAAACTAGCCCATAAATAGACCCATTTTGGTTTGGAACCAAAGACAACATTCGAGTTATGAGTTTTGGCAGTTTGGCACCAAAATTACAATTTGAGATTCAATTTAATTCACTTTCAAAAATTAGCACATTTCTAAAATATGCACCAACTTCGGGAAGCCATAACTTTTAATCCGACTGTTGGATCTTCAATGATAATACCTTTTTGGAAAGCTCTCGAAAAGAGGATGTTCTACAAAGTAGGGAGCCTATGGCCTCCACTTTGGTAATCCACAAATTTTTGGGCCGATCCGGAACCGTTTAGGGCCTCAAATTGGACTCAGAAGGTTTTTCAGGGCAAAAACCAGAAATTGGAACTTGAATAACTTTCAAACTGTGAATGATCTTTACCTGATTCTTTCACCAAAGTGCTTATTTTTCCATCCTAAACCTTCCCATAAATTTTTGTCTCCCCATGCCTTCAAATTCATACCTGCTAAAAATAACAGTTGAGCAGAAAAAGTAGAAAAGCAGTTTTGAAAGTTGGAAACTCTTATTCGACGAAAAAGGTATCCAGAAATGCAAAAAAATCTACAAAAATAAAACAACATGAACAAAAATGGAAATCATCTTTTTGGGTGATGCAAGATTGCCCTCACACCACTGGATGCTCCTGCATCACAATCATGCACATAAACAATTATCGTCTTATTGATAGGAAAATATACATGTGATGTATATATACATATATACATGCATGTCGCTTTGTCCCTTTGATATCACCATGTTCATAAGCAACCCATCCATAAGCGTGCATAGGTACATCTACATATGTACTCTCATGTACGTGTTCCTTCATGTGTATGGTTTATCATCGACATGCATATGTATACATATATATACATTCAATGTATGTTCACATCATCAATCAAGCATAGTAATATAAAGAAGAACTCATAAACACGAAACACATAAACATCATCCATGAATGCACTCAACAGTAATCAATATTCTTCTTAATGCAAACACATCTTACTAAAGGATGACTTACCAATTCCCAACACTATGACTTGACTCAACCATTCTATTGTGAGTGTGTGTGTAAGCTCAGTTAGGTTTCATTACAGGTTACTCGACCAAGTTCTTCTCCTGAGTGATACTTCCCCTCACTCCTAGAGGATTGATAATGAACCTACATCCAACTTAATATATTTCATGGTAGTCATTCATTCATCAAAACAAGCTTTTACATAAAACTTTTCATAGTTAGAATACCAAATTCAATAACCATTCATTTCCATATATTCATTCCATCACATAACAATGAAATAATCATTCATTCATTTAATTCTCTGATAAACAAAGTGCAACCACATATATTTATAATTAGAATTCCAAATAAATTCACACATGCAATAATTTACCCTAGCATAGTAATAGTAAATAGGTAAACACACAATGGGGTGTGACAACTTAAGTCTCCACTTAGGGACTTCTAGACTTTTATCTCACTTCATAACATTAAGGCATGTGTCCTCATCACTTGAGACATTTATTCCATGCATACTTGTCACTTTCTCACACACTTGTCAAGTGATCTCACAAGTGTTGTACTATTGAAAGGTTAATCAGTTGTTCAAACCTACCTTCCTACATCATCTACCTTTCCTATATAAGCAAGGATTTCTCACTATATTATACACTCTTAATCATATATTGATAGATATAATATTGTTCTCATTTTGTTCATTTGTGGAATTTTGTTTCATGATCTCGATATTGGCATACTCCATCATGGTATCAGAGCCATAAGAGCACATTCCTTCTTGCATCAAGGTGATTTACAAGCATATCCCTATCATCATAGCATTGCAGAGACATTTTGAAAATTGGTAATAAAAAACCATTAGAGTATATATTATCATTTGCAGATATTAATTGAATCTTGCAAAAAAAATCAAAATAGCATGATACGATCTTTGTTCCGACATATCAAAGTTTTTTTTATCAAATTTCATTTGAACAATAAGTTAGAAAGAAACAAATTTTCTCGGTTTTGATTGTAATGTCAAAAAATTTCTAGGTATTTGTTAGATTTTTCATATAGCGAGTAGATTTTACAAAAAACTAAATCAGAAGTGTCTAGGGGAGAGGACCCAATAGTTGAGCATGTTTCAATAGTTGTGATAGTAGTTGTGTATATAATGTCCAATAGTTGTGATAGTAGTTGTTTATATAATGCCCGATAGTTGTAACAAGACTACCCTAGCTTAAACAAAATGTATTCCTTTGATCTAAAAAGCAACCAATCATGTGATGCCACATCAACGCTCAACTACCCATGATGTGAATACACAAGTATTGGTAGCACCTTTTTTTGGGAATTTTGGACATGTTGACAAAAAGCATGCTGATGTGGCATCATATTTGATGATGTGGCCCTAAAATGAAAGTTATAAGCAGGGGACTTGCCAAGTAAGTTGCTGTAGAAAAATGGGAGTGATTTGAAATTTCCACATAGGATTTTGAGAAGCGTGAAGTTAGGGTGCACAACTACTGAGTCCTCTCTCGTATGCTATTGTTGATGAAAAATAAAAATGTTGTAATAAATTTTGATCAATAACTCAAAATTGAGTGTCATTTTCTTCAAAAGTTAATGTTTTTCATTTTCAATCTATTAGACTTACATTGTAACAAACACTAAATTATAAAGTAGCAAATTTTGGAGGGCTCTTAAATATTGAATCAAGGGGGTGTCTTGTGTTGTGCTTTCCAGCACTTTTGTGTGTCATGTCTTTGAACACTTCCACATTTCCCTTAAGTTATTTTTCCACACTTCATTTCTACTTTAGTCGATAGTATTCATGTCTCCAAATCCATGGAAAATAAAATATGATTATTGTAAGAAGAAAATACATAGCATAGATGAATGCATGTTTAAATAACTTGATGACATAACTTTCTTGGAAACTTCATCAATTACAATAGCTTTGCATTAAAAATAAAATTAGTCTTTTAGATTTTTCTAAACCAACACTTGCAAAAACATTCACTCTCATTAATTCATCTTATGAGGCATCACCATCATTTGAAGATGAATAATGTAGTTTGATGACAGGCATTGCAATCTCATCACCTAATGCTACTTTAGAATTTAGAGTTGCTTCCTTGAGAACTTCCAAAAATTCAGTGCACCAAGATACTATCCTTCTAGATCCTCCACATTCAGACATATTTCTACTAGATATATTACATCTTTGTTTGTAGAATCCCACCTTGTATATTTGGATGACACTATTGAGGAAATTCATCTCCTCTATGTTGTTAGCTTTGATGAAGTTGCATCACCATTATAATCTTTGGATCTTGCTCTTTCCTTTCTTGACTAGGAGATAAATTTCAAAACATACAAACAAACAAAGTGTATTGATAAATTTGGGTCTGATAGGTATGCATTGGTTTAACATAAGAAGACACACCAAGCACTTGCATAAGCCTATATTATTCAAGTGTGTTATTTCTCATGGAATCATAATGGCCACTTTCATTTCCATTTAATTAGAATAGTGATATGTCCTATTAATACTGCCTACCCCATGAATAGATAGGTAGGGAAAGCAATGTCATGTACCACCTTACACCCCTTACCATGGAGGACTAGCCTTTCCCAAAGTAAACTCTATCTCACCACATGAAGCTACATGTGATAAATTTACCCCCAAAAGTAGTAAACCACAAGGAATAATGACTAAAAGGTCTTAATCTAGGATAAGCAAGGTTGCTAGGGAGTCCTCTAAATACCTCAAGGGTACATAAGGTCAAATATGTAGATGTAAGAGAATAATTCCAAACAATTAGGAGAAGAGGGTAACCCACTCTCCACCTTCACTTCTCTAATGTATAAATTTCTTGAATGCTTAGCTTAGATTGACAAGATTCTACTTCCTAGAGGGGTATATTTAATTCACCCTTGCTCTTTATACTCCATTGGGACATGAGAGTTGAGGTTGTTCCCTAGGGTTGATCAAATGAAGACACAAAAATTGACAAGGGAAATAACATAAGTATATAAAGCAATATTGAACCTTTTACCGTGTTCACTCCTTTCTCCTCACATTGATCTAGAAGAAGAGTTGCATCCAATACTGTCTTGATTTTCTCTTTTGATGTATGGAAGAATGTGGTTGCTTATAAAACCAACAAAATGATGATAAAATTGATATGATGAATAATCAAATGAATAGAATAAGGTTAAGATAATGGAAGATTAGCTAGGATATGGAAGAAGTAGATAAAAAATGTAGTAGCATAATAGTATGATAATGAAAGATGCTCAAATGGGATGAGAGGCCTCTCATTTATATAATTTCTAAAAGGGAAATCAAAGGCCTAGATGGATTGCTTGATGGATGGCTGGGATGAATGAAGACTACCATTTGGATCAAAGTTGTAGTCATGTGAAAGGTATCACATTATGGATAAGGGATAGGTTTAAGATTTCATTAGGGAAACACTAAGGCATATCCTTATGTGAATGGTTGATATTTGGAGATGTAATATGAAATGGGTTGCTAAGATGCAAAGCTAGTTTAACTTTTATGGCAAGTGTGTATGTCTAATGAATCTAAACAAGGTCTTAGTCATGTGATTCTCAATAATCAATTAATTAATAATAAACTTATTTAATTAATTATTGGAGACAGGTGATGTGGAAGGATAAATTAATTAAATAAACAATAAATATTTATTTAATTAAAGTGGGGGATAAAGGTGAAGGATAAATTAATTAGAAATAAATAATAAATAAATATTTATTTAAAGTTGCTAGGACAAGGTGGGATAAAAGGTGAAGGATAAGTTAATAAATAAGTAATAAGTATTTTTTTGATTAATAGCTAGGGTAGGTAAAATTAAGTGTGACCAAGTATGGTCAAATTTTAGGTGTCTACACAACCAATGTAAGAAATTTTATAGTGCAAAATAAATAGAGAAAAACGATAAGCACAAATTTAGCATAGTATTTATGTGAAAAAATTGGTAAAATTACACCAAGAAAAAACCATGGGCAAAGATTTTTCATATTTTTATTTCTTAGAAAATTCAAAATTACAACCTTCAAAAGTTACAAAAAACATGACTTTGAAAGAGTATAAGAAATCCAAGTTGTAGAGTCATTATCAAACAAAAATTTCCAAAAATAGAAAGTGTGACTCATGCAACTACATGTCAAAAATTTATCAAACTTACCAAAAATAGGGGATAAATTTTTTTGGCTTCATCATAAATGCCTTTGGCATAACACCATTTGACATCTAGGAGGGGCTACAATAGCCCCCCAGAGACCCCCTATTACTTTAACCTTTGGTTGAATAGTAGGAATTTGGTTGCATCGAGCGCATACCTGAAGCACTAGCTAGATATCAATCTTGACTATTTGTCACTGCTAGAATAATAACAAAATTGACTTCATATTCCAACAATCTCCCACTTGAAGTCAAATTCCTCTCTTGCAAATAAACCCTCATATCGATAGACCAATGCCAATGCTGCCAATCATCAAGTAAAATTCAAGCCTAGAGAAGTTATATACTAGATGAACTTCTCTCTACCAATGGGCTTCCTCAAAATACCTACTGGGTTTATATCAATGTGTATTTTAGTTAAAGATATTTTTCCTCCTTCCACCACCTCACATACAAGTTGATATTGAATATCAATGTGCTTTGTTTTGGCATTATATGTCGAGTTTCATGCTAGTTGTAAAGCACTTTGATTGTCATAATACAACATGTTGTCCTTATTTACCTACAATTCACCTAAAATTGTATGAAGCCATATGGCCTCCTTGCTAGCATATGTTGCTGCCATATATTCAGCTTTAGCAGTAGACAATGCCACCACTATCTGCAACTTTGATACCCAACTAAGTGTTGTTGGAAACACAAGGGCAAACAACTGAGAGGGGGGTGAATCAGTTGTCGCATAAATTATACAAATTAAAATTATTCTTAGATCTAATAGATAAACATGAAAGCATAAACCATCACCACATCAAAACACACATAACACCAAGATTTTTATGTGAAAACCCTGTTAGGGGAAAAACCACAGTGGAGGTTAATCCACAAGATTATACCCTGTTAAAAGTATTACAAGTGGGGAATGAACATGCATTCAAGCACACTACTTAGAGCACACTGCTCAAATACAAAAGGCTTACTACCCAAAGGAAGACTCACTGTCTTAGAGTCACATTCAGATTACATCTGAAAGATTTTGAACTGAGAAAATAGCATCTTCTAATGCCTGATTATAGTTTTGCTTAGGCACATAAACACTTTCATCTGCTCACTCTTCTTCACACTTTACTTTTGATTTTGAAAGATTAGAACATTATTCGCACTTAGAACACATCATACATCCCACACCATACCATAAACAGTCAATCATATATATCTGCAACTAAGGATAACACCAACTACATGTCAACCCAACAAAATATGAAACATGTACAAACTTTCGGCCCAAATCAATAAACAATTTATCAATGCGGACCAAACAATGTCAGCCAAAACATAGTAAGGACCCAAAACAAAATCCTCAAATACGAAACACCTTCAAAAATTATGCCTCGAAGATCCACAACACGCTACAATTACCCTATCAGCCATGATCATGAAAAACATGAACTCACAAAAGAAAATCACCAATCGTGAGCACAACGATCAATGTAGACCAACAACATAGATAGAGCACAATCTAGAAACATCCACAAGCATCATGAATCACCACAGAAGCATCTGCAACAACTCAAATTACTAGAATCACATCATCTTCTTTTAGGAACACCAACTAAAGCCACAAAGCATCTATCAAAACACAGATACTCATAACTCAATCAAATCTTCATGTGAACCTTTGAAACTTCATGTGGATAGACTAGATATACTTTACAACAAACCCTTTAATCTGTAACCTCTTATCATCAATATACTAAGCTAGCCACCATGTTGAACTTCACTGCATCACCAACAACCTGCAACTTATTTTATTACAATTTTCTCAATATCCTCGACATATACAACCTTAAAGACATTAATGGCAATGACAACCACATATCAAAATATCCAACAAGTGCAACTCCAACTAAGGAGAAAACATAACCTGTAGTGGACTTTCTCTTATCTTTGTCTCAACCAAAATCTACTCCACATACCCATTGACCTAAAGACTACTCCCATTATAATAAATAGCCCCTCAAATAATTGAGAATCCACTTTACAATTGTCCAATGCTTAGTACCTATATTTTCCACATAACAACTAACTACTCCCACTACTTATGCAATGTCTAGTCTGGTGCACACCATGGAAATCATAAGACTACCAACTGTTGATGAGTACAATACACGAGACATCAGTGTCTTCTTGAATTTTATGCTAGGGTATTGTTTTGAAGATAATTTAACATAAATAGGAAATGGATTAATAACTAGTTGTGCATTCTACATATTGAAGCATTGTAGAACCTTCTCCACATAAGTTTTCTATGACAACCATATTTTCCTATTATTTCTATCTTTGTGTATCCTCATACCAAGAATCTAATTTGCTTTGCCTAGGTCATTCATCTCAAACTCCCTAGCAATATGAGCTTTCAAATGAATGAATTTATACATTCTAGGACATATTACCAACATATCAACAACATACAAAATCAAGGCATGTGCAGGATCATGATGGGCCAAAAAGTGGCAATAAGAAAAAAAAATGCATTTTTACTTCACCAAAATCGCAAAACATAAAGTTGATTTTTTGCATGGGTTAGATAAAGTTTCATTTTGGTTTTGTAATAGCAAACCAAAATGAATATCTATTAGTAACTGTGTGATTGAAAATATAGATGCGTAAATGAATTGAAGCAAACATTCAAACACACCAATAGGACATTATAACAAAACAGAATATAAAAGGTAAAGAGACGCAAACTCAGTATCCTGCTTCCATTGTCCTCCTATCATCCTCTATCTTTAGTGTTTTTGTCGATTCCAGCTTTGTGTTCTCAGATTGTAGGCTAGGCTCAACAAACTGTCTTCCTAAAGAACGAGATTTTGCTATGATGTAGATGCAAGATTAAGCTAAGATGATGATTTGAAGTAATAAACTTGAAATAAACATGATGCTATAAGATTAAAATGCTAAATGAACTAAATGCATAAACTCTAATTAATTGCCTATTACCAATGCTTGGATTCACACAGGTATTTATAGAGTTTTTCGAATGACTCTGATTGGCTGTCTTGATTGACGGTTGTGATAATTCCTAGCAGATCAAACGGCTGAAGAAAGATGAAACTGAAGGGGAGAATAGAAGAACCCTAAAAATAAGATTTTTCTATTTTTATGAAAGAGGAAAAGATAAGAAGATAAGAAATCATCTTTCTTTAAAAAGAATAAAAGAAAGATTTAAAGCTGATAAATAATTAATTAAAAAAAAATCAATTATTTATTTATGGATGACATCCAGCTTTTCTTAATTAAATAAAATATTTAATTAAGCTTTTAAAAGCAGAAGAAAGCTTGTGATAAGAAAAGAGCTTTAATCAGGTTTTATTGAAAAAAAAGCAGAAGATCTCATAATTAAATAAAATATTTAATTATGATATGAGAAGATTTCACAATCAGGTAAAATACCTAATTTTGATTTAGAAAGAAAGCATAAGATATTTTTAATTAAATAAGATCTATTTAATTAAATCACTTTTATGAAATTAATTAAATGAAACATTTAATTAATTAGAAGAAGAATATAAAATAGAAGAAAGAGAAATATTTAAATTTAATTAAATCAAAAGATTTAATTTAAATTCAAACAGTGATAATTAATTTAAATAAATATAATGTATTTATTTAATTAATTAAGTGGACGTATGAAAATAATTAAATAAAATAAATTTATTTAATTATGAAGGAAGAATAAGATGAATGAACAATATAATTAAATTAAATAAATTTAATCATATGTAGAGGACTTTAGAAAAATTAATTAAATAATAAATATTTAATTAATTGCCGGATTATAGACATGACCATTTTATGTGTATACATTTTGCCTCTCTTTGAAGTGATGTGTGAAACGCATTGCTTCAAAGAAAATAAAAAAAAAATTTCCCCTGATATGTTTCCGATTTCTGATGTCGATGATGCCCCCTCGGGAGGTAAATCACGGAAGAAGAAGTTGATAGGAATAGTGATTTAGCTCTCGATAGATAATGTGTCTGATGCCCCAGTGAAAAAGAGGATGAAAAATGGAAAATGCCATTAATGCCCACCCTAAAAGACCCTTATAAGGTAAAAGGGGTAAAATGAAGTGTCATTTTCACCCTGCTGCTACAGTAAAAATTGAGCTCCGATAGTGACCTTGGCGAGATGGTGATCCCCGTGCACAGGCATAGATTCGAGTGAGCGCGATGATACCAAAGACCAGTTGCATACGGACCACCAGTGAGTGATTTGAACCATCTATGTTGTCAAATTTTGCTTTTTAGATCAATTTTCAATTGTTTTGAGATTGGATTGCAATTTTTTCAAACGTTTTAACGCATCTAGGACTAGTTTTAGCGCATTCGATAAATCCTTTAGCGCATTTAGGAAATTCCGTAGCGCATCTAGGAATAGGTTAAAAAGTGATCTTGTAGCGCATCTGATAGATAGAGTTGCGCATCTAGGGAGAGATCAGCTAGGTAGGTGTTGTAGTGCATCTAGGGCACAGAATTGCGCATCTAGGGTTAGGTCCAAAATCGATAGAGTTGTGCATCTGGGAGTTAGAGTAGCACATCCCAGAGATAGAGTAGCACATACAGAGTTTTAGCTCATCGGGGAAACAGTTTAGCGCATGTAGGAAAAACTTTAGCGCATAGGGGTTTTTAGCGCATATGGGCGACAAAAGTGCGCATTTAGGAAATTTTTACCAGAACGCGGGTGTGATGAAAAATGATGATTAAAATTGCTTCCTTAGTCAATAGATAGATAAATTGTAGGACCATCATGCTAATAGGATAGAAAATCTGATAGAGAACTGATAACGTTGCCTTCAAAATAGAAAACAAAGAGTAGATAGCTGTTAACTTTGTGACGAACAACAAAGAGTAAACTGATTGATTGAGTGAGTTGAGTTTGATAACTTTGCTTCTCGCGTTTGAAAGAAAAAGAGTAGATGTGTGATAAATTTGCATTCTGCGATAGAAAACAAATAGTAAAAAATGAAGATAAAAAATTTGCATTCATGATTGAAATACAAATAGAAAATGATATGTGTGTTGATAAATTTGCTTTCCTGAAAAGAAAAACAAATAGTAGAAGATGATAGAATAACTTGTTTGGATATTCAGATAGATTGATGTAGCACTTGATATGGTGCATTGATATGTTATGTTGGCTAGATAGATCATATGATATGAGTCTAATTTGATGTGTCCCTTTGTGATGATCAAACAAAATAGGAGGCTTTCAAAAGCCTCCAAATCAGAGAGTGGTTCCCATTATGTTGGGAGTGGATAGGAGAGCTGACTCCTGCTGAGTTACAGGTGATAGCGGATTGTGGATTGGGACCATTGTTGGCCATGCCGCGAGGCATTCGGGCCAACAGGGGGCTATTGACTGCTTTGGCAGAGAGATGGCACTCAGAGCATAACACCTTCCACCTGCCGACGGGTGAGATGAGTGTGACGCCGGAGGATGTGTACCGAATTCTGGGGATTCCGGTTGTTGGTGCCCTTGTGGTTTATGACCACAAGGAGATTGGTGGTACCGCGGTGCTGCAGCGGATATGTGGTGATCCGGGCATCTATGGTTACTGGATAGACTGGGATGATTTCAGCAGGTATCCCGCTCTGGTTGCAGTGTTGGCTGCATTTGTCGGAGGCTTCCTTGGACCGGACCATCGGTCGAAGGGATTCGCAGTTGGTTGGGGGAGGATGTTGGAGTGGATGATTACATAGCCACAAAGATTTTCCTGGGGTAGCTGTGTCTTGGCAGACATGTACCACAATCTCCATCGGATTGTCTACAGAGGATCGACGAGCCTGGTGAGTGGAGTGACATTGCTACAGATCTGGGCGTGGGAGCACATAGCAGTCATGAGACCACTGTGCACGAGAGCTAGACCTGCAAGGCGGCCCTATGTATATGCATATTCTGGTACAGTTGTCCAGTAGAGGCTGGGCAAGGTAGAGTACTGGCGACGGGTGTTGGATGACGTGGATGCAGTGATATGGAGACCTTACACAGATTGTGAGGCCTGGGCGACAGATCATTTGGAGATGTCGTTTGTTTGTCGACCACGATATCTGATAGGGTGGACGCCCTTTATTATTGAGAGATTTCTAGCACTATGGGTCCTAAGGCAGTTTGGATTCACCCAGGGGATGCCCCAGGGCGTTGCTCATTATGGGCGGCGCAAGGGGGATGTAGGATGGGGACCATGCATTCCCTACCAGGCAGCATATTCAGAGTACTCCTCATTACAGCCCGAGGTATGGGCGGACAGGCCAGAGGTACAGGATGTGGGGATGATGGATGATTATGCACAGTATTTTCATACGCATCCGTTTCCACGGTTCACAGTGCCAGATGAGGCATGGGTGATAAAGGTAGCACCACAGCCAAGGGCAGGGATACAGGAGGAGGTGGTCAGTGGAGAGCAGGCTATGGGTGGAGGAGAGGAGGAGGGAGAGGAGAGTGGAGATGAGGAGAGAGGAGATGGGAGGAGAGCAGCTCACACGACGGAGATGATGGGGATGATGGGGATGAGGAGAGGCAGCAGAGACTGGACAGTCTGGGTAGAGCACAGATTCTTCGGCAGGCCAGATCCGGTGGTAGGCCTTGGACAGTGATTTGGGTGTCATCCTCATCTCAGCAGGCACAGATAGATGCTTTGCAGGGTCAGGTGCAGACCTTTCAGGGGTAGCAGGCACAATTATAGGGCCAGTTAGCACAGGCTCAGAGTATGATAGTGCAGTTACAGGCATAGCTTGCCCAGGCCCAGACACAGGTTCAGGCTCAGGCACAGGCACAGGCATAGGCACAGGTACCTACCCCTGATTCCTAGGTGGCACAGTTGGTAGCAGAGAGAGATGCCCTTAGACGGTGAGCACTAGAGGCCGAGGGTGTGGCACAGAGGCTGATGGGCACCATAGAGAGTACCTCCTTACGAGAGGCCATTGCAGAGGGGTTTGAGGCTGCCAAGGAGGCCGAGTACTATAGAGTTCGATATGAGGAGTTATGCCCTCCCGAGCGGCGAAAGCCATATCCCAGATCTCACAGCAGGACTAGGACCTGATCACGGACATCGACACATGGTAGAGAGGTTATAGGGCCTCGACAGGATCCTGATGCAGATACGAGTGGTAGGCCACCTCCTTCCGGACCAGCCCCATCAGGGGCATCCACCAATTAGCCATTGGGGACTGATTTATTATGTATATTGAGTTTTGATCATGTCTTATGTACTATGTGTTGAACTTTGTAGTTTCATTGGACTTTGGACATTTGTATTATTTTGATGAGTGATGATATGTAGCGGTGATGTTTCTTCTTGTTTATGCATTGGTGATATGATATGGATATTACTTGTATGCATGTATGATATGAGATGGATTTTGATATGTTTTTATTATTATTTTTGTGGACTAATCATTATGATGGAAGATGGTTTGGTGATTATGATGTGAATGCAATGATTTGTGATGATGTATATATATATGTGAGATGTTAATTTATTTTTGAATTTTTCAATGTATGAAATGCATCGTGACATGATAGATAATAAATGTGATATGAATAATGATGAAAAGATAAATGATAGTGATGAGAATGATAAATGAATGATAAAGTGATAAATGATAATGGTAATGAAATGATATGAGATGATAAAATGATAAATGATAAAATGATAAATGATAATGGTAATGATAACAATAATGGTAAATGATAGTGATGGAATGATAATGAATATTAAATGACATGGTAATGATAAAGATGATGAATGAATAAGGATAAAGTGATAATGATATATGAGAAAGATGATAAATGATAATGGTAATGAAATGATATGAGACGATACAATGATTAAATGATAAATGAAAATGGGGATGGAATGATAATGCATAATAAATGATATGGTAAAAAAAATGAATGGAATGGGAATGAGAATGATGAAAATGAGAAGGATAAAATGACAATTATATATGAGAATAAAAAAAAGAAAATGACAATGACGATGATGAAAATGTAAATGATAATGATAAAATGAAAATGATGGAATAAATGAATACAATGAATGAGAATGATAATGAAAAAAGAAATGATAAAATGATAATGATAAAATGACCGATGATAAGGATAAAATGAATGATAAAATGAAAATGATAGAATAAATGAATGCAATGGATGAGAATGTTAATGATAAAATGAATGAATGCAATGAATGAGAATGATAATGATAACATGACTGATGAAAATGTAATGAATGAGAATGTTAATGATAAAATGAATGACATGATAATAATAATGATGAGGATAATAATGAAATGAATAATGATAAGATGATAATGATAATGATGAAATGAAATGATAAATGATAAAATTAAAATGATAATGATACAATGATAATGATATATGAGAAGGATGATGATAATGAAAATGATAATGAATAATAAATGAGAAAATGAAAATGATAATGAATAATAAATGAGAAAATGAAAATGATAATGAATAATAAATGATATGGGAATGATAAAGATAAAGATGAGAATGAATGATAAAATGAGAATGAATGGATGCAATGAATCAAATGTCCAAATGTCCTCCACGAAAAGGTCAAAACTATATGACAACCATTTAATGTCTTCATTCAGCCTTTCAAAATATGGATATGAATCCAATATGCATATATATACAATGATCTAATGAATATGCAACTACATGAAACTAACCAGTTTGTTGAGCCTGTTAGAAGCCTTCTTGAATCATCATAGAACGTTTTAAAATGTTGGAAGTATGTACAAGCATCAGAGGGGAAATTAGCGCCAATGATGACCAGAGTACAACTTTCATGATTTTTGATATAGCAAGCGAACACAAGCATCGAGGTATAATTGAACCAAGATGACCTGAGCATTTCTTGCATAAACAGACAAAGATTAACCACCTTTCCGATGCAAATGTGGAACTATCATCAATGATATTGCTTTGGTCGTCATGTCCTGTGACATATTTGCATCAGATTGATTGTTAACCTCCAGACAGCAGACAAAAGAAAAATCATTCTCGTTCCTTGCCACTCTAGTTCAATACATCATTGAGTGTGCTCCAGAGTAATGATATCGAAAATAAAACAACTTTTGGTCAAACATGTAATACTGTTATTTCATACATTATTCAAATTTCTGGATCATCCAATAGACAATGATATGATATCTTGCTGAAAAGTGTTTCATAATTGGATAAAGTTGTTGCATGAGTTTGTTGTTTGTTTGCATGATCAGATCCTATGTCATGGTCTAGCTGTTTTGGTATGCTCTGAAAGTTAAATGCCCCCAGTTGAGTTTTGCCCCGTTTATTGACACAACTTGTGGAAAGGAATATGTACAAATGATCAAGCCATGGTAAGACGTTTTAACCCTCTAGGAAAATGGCGGCAGGATGATGCAATTAATGACCCTAAGATGCGGAAAAAGATGCGAAAAAAAGGAAAAAGCTGAAAAGGCAAAGTGCAAAACAGGAACTAATAAATGGAGAGGTGCGGATAGCGTCTGTTTGCCAGATTTTCACTATCCGTGTTTATTGCATTTGTCTGATTTTTTTTATTTTTTATTT